>JALIZH010022382.1:0-372500 GCA_030522465.1 Rhipicephalus appendiculatus
AAAAGAGTATCGTATAGTCCGGTTCCGTAGAGATGTCAAGCTCCTTACAGGACTCGCTTTTGCACACGTAGTGGACTTGATCCCTGTTGCTGATGGCCTGATTGTGATCTCACCTGCTAGTTTTTCACGTGCGGTGCATTTTAATTTTTTTTATGCTTTTGTCCGGCTTTGCAAATGTTTTCCTGCTTTCATATCATCGGTATTTTCGCTGAACATGCTTATTTGAAAGTTAGCGCTCTTTCGGTCACCTCCTGTTCTCCTGTTCTTTCCCCAACAAATTGGAATGTTATACGAAGTATATAAGGCTGGCAGTTAACTCTTTTGGATCCGATCTCGCGTAACTCAACAAAACGCTGGTTTAAACGGGCCTTGCAACATTCTCTAAGTAATCGGTCTATATGGCTTCATTAGTTCACAAATCGTTTGCATTAAAATCGTCCGCAAATCATCCCTTGCGCTGGCTGTTACGTTTTCGTTGTGGAACTCAAGCGTACACCCTTAATTATTGAGGGCATCAAACGCCGTGTATGAGTCTGAACATAGCCGTGCGCACGAGGGGGGGGCAGAGGAGGCGGCCGCCCCCCCCCTAGTCACCTAAGAAGGGGGGGGGGGGCGCAAAGTCTGCCCCATACATTGACTTGATAGGGAGGGGGGGGGGGGGGGCGCTGCGACGAACCTTCGCCCCCCCCCTGACGGGGAACCCTGCGCACGCCTATGAGTCTGAACATGGTAAAGTCGGTTCGCCTACAAGAGCAAGTCTAAATTGAGAGTGAGTCGCATTCAGCTTTTCTTCTTTCCCCCACGCGTTCGTGCAGGCATTCGTGAAGATGGCGCCTGTGGTGCTGGGCTACACCAACACGCGAGGTCTGGCACAGAGCATCCGCAACCTGCTCGTCTACAAGGGCGTTCCGTTCGAAGAGAAGCAGTACAAGCTGGGGCCAGCACCCGGCTACGAGAAAGCCGGCTGGCTGTCGGAGAAGTTCAGCTTGGGCCTCCAATTTCCCAACCTGCCCTACTACACGGACGGCGACGTGAACATCACGCAGAGCATCGCCATCCTGCGACACCTGGCAAGGAAGCACGACCTCAATGCCAAGTGAGTTGCTCGCGCTAGTAGGTATAGATGGCTGTACTACCGCAAGAAAAAGGAATGGCCAGGCATGGTCGGTTATGCTGGGGGTCGCGCTGTCACAAAGAAAGCTCCTGACATATGTTGTAGTAGAGTAACGGTGCCAAAAGAAAGTGAAGCGTACCGAAACGTCTCGTGAATAGTACGTTCGAAAAACAGAAAGTCCTCGAATCAATTATCTTGAAAATCACAGTTTCGCCGCAAGGGCGAAGCAATGAATGTGATAGCAAGAAATTGGAATGTTATACGAAGTAAAAGGCTGGCAGCAGACTCTTTTGGATCCGATCTCGCGTAACTCAACAAAACGCTGGTTTAAACGGGCCTTGCAACATTCTCTAAGTAATCGTCTATATGGCTTCATTAAAATAGTTTACAAATCGTTCACAAAGTTTAAAATAGCCTCACAAATCGACTGCCGCAAACATTTTTAGAATCCGTGCAGTACGAGCGGAGTTACAGGGATTTGCCGCACGCTTTAAGCACGACGCGGGCACGTGGCGGCATCCCGCGGCGGCCACAGAAATTATGCAGCTCACGATGCTCAAATCAGCCAACGGCCGTGGACTTTGGCGCAGCAATTTGATTATATGCAGTATCATTTGTAGAGAGACGAGGGAGCGATTTCTAGCTGACTTAGAGAATCTTTGTGAATTACGGGCCGCGTGCTGCGCTATAATGTTTGGCTGGCGTGTTCCCAGGAGCCTCAACTACCGATAGGTAACGTTTTCTAACCATGCTGAAAAAGTGCCGCAGAGCCCCTTCAAGGGAATACGGCCGCTCCAGGAATCGAAACGGTTTTCTAGCTGCCTAGTTCTCTGAGCGCGAAGTAAGCGTTGAAAGCACAGCAAGCTTATATCTGGCTCTTTATGTCTGACAAGACAGCGGGCGCGCCAGCGTTCGCGAGTCTCAGTTGCTGCTCGAGCGACGAACCCGTTCCCCAGCTGCGCCCTCCACGCACCTTCGCTGGGCGTTTGCTCTCTGCTTGACGAGCCATCGACGTCAGGCCTCTCACGTGGGGCGATGTTATCGCATGTGCCCAATGTGCCCTTACTTCGACAGAGACGGCTGGCTCTTTTTCATCTCTGCTTCAGTCGGGGCGCTCGCGAGCTTTTATTAGCGTGTTGAACATACGACGCGCGGGGCGATGTTACCAATTTAGACTTCATTCGGAGCATGACAATGACGGCAAGGGCCCGCTGAAAGTGCCCATATAATTGATATCGCAATAAAAGGAAGGGGGGAACAAGGGCAAGACAAGCAGAAAGCAAAACTGACGAAGGAAGGGGTGAGCCTGTGTATGTTTTAGCGAATGGGGTGGAAGAATAGGGAAGTCGAGTGAAACAGTTCATCGTACCAATTTTCGCCGACTGCGTGCAGCTCAAGCAAGATGGCGTAAAGCATGAGAGCACCTTTCAGAATGTTCTTCCCATACCGCGAACACCACTTCTGGGAGGCACAAAAAAAAAACGGGGCATGCAGCACGCAACCACAACGTGAAAAAGAAAGATCTCATTATGGGTCGGCAGCAACTGGGCTGTACAACAAAAACATCATGGTAAATTGGCGTTGCTAATTGGTGTGACAGATTTAGGTTCCCCGCTACGTACCCAGGACACCAAAAAGGCCTTTTTATTTTAACTGCTGAGCTGTTCTATAGACGAGCCTGCGCCATCCAGCGTCACGCAGGTCACGTGACCAGATGGGGACGAATAAAGAAAAATAAAGCGAAATTATGATGATGATGCTCGAAATGGTGATGCTCAAAATGATGATGATATCACACGAAATGGTGAACATAATGATGCTCAAGTTGTTGATGCTAAATAATGATGACGGCGATGTTCAATATAAGACTATAACTTATAGCTACCCTCAAATACCCTCACGTGCTCACAACTTCGTTCGCTGTCCGACGGTTTTCACGGCGTGGAACTGGCTGAACGTTTTTTTTTTTTTTGGGGGGGGGATCTCGTTGCGCGTTAATCATTAAGTGTGCTTCGCTCAGGTCCGCCGAGGAGGCGACTCAGCTTGACCTTCTGGAGCAGCAGGCCAACGACCTGATCTGGGGCTTGGTGGTGGCCGCCATGAGTCCGGCCGGAAGCGAGGGCCGTCGCCAGCACGAGGCCAACCTAACTCTTGCGCTCAGGGGCTGGGAGGATCACCTGAAGAAGCGCAAGTGGGCACTCGGCGACCGTCTCACCTACGTGGACTTCTTGCTCTACGAGGTTCGTTGCCCTGTGTAGCGATGTTCATGCCACGTACAACATACATACATACATACATACATACATACATACATACATACATACATACATACATACATACATACATACATACATACATACATACATACATACATACATACATACATACATACATACATACATACATACATACATACATACATACATACATACATACATACATACATACATACATACATACATACATACATACATACATACATACATACATACAGTGTAATCATGGTTCTCCGTAGTAAGGTCTTCGGTATAACGTGTTCATTTTCGGCCATCGTCCCATACGTGCAATATATCCTAACACACTCTCGGCTGCTGACCTGAAATTTACGGTTTCGATGCCGGCCACGGCGGTCGCATTTCGGAGGAGGCGAAATGCTAGAGGTCTGTGTATCGCACTTTAAAGAATACCGGGTGGTCAAAATTTCCGGAGCTCTCCACTGCGGTGTAACCATATCGTGGTTCTGGCACGCTAAATTGGAATATTATATCTTCACACGGTTAATGCAATCGCCTTATCACCTGAAGTTTATGAATTAAACTTGGAAACTTTACTTCGCCAACGTAAGTTTCTTCGATTGGCTGCTCATTGTTAAGCTCCCTGGTCGGCGCCGAGGCTCATGCTCGCTTTATTCATTTTATTTCAAGGCATCACTTTATTTTTGCATAATTAAAAATATATCCTATATTTATAAAAACAAAATAGCCACCATGAAAGGATGTGTGTCCCCCCCCTAGGACTTTTCTGGTTTTACGCCAATGATTGATTGGTTGACTGATTGATTGATTGATCAAAGCGACGTTCTCTCTCGTCTGATAGGGCCTTGCCTGGAACTTCGAGTACAAGCCCGAGCTCTACGCAGACTACCCTTCCGTCAAGCGGTACATGCAGAACTTCGAAGCGCTGCCCAAAATGAAGGAGTACTTCGCCTCGCCAAGCTACATCAAGTGGCCCATCATGGGACCCAACTTCCAGTGGGGCTTCAAGAAGTGAATTCCACGCACATTTTAGAAAGCTGTCCAGGCAGCGTATGCTGCCGCATTTCTGTAACAGCAAATAAAGTAAAAATGCACTGTGTCTATTGTGTTGATTAAGCGAGAAGCAAAGCACGCCTTTAGACGCAAAAAGAAGCTTGGTTAATGCGAGATTACAGGCTGGGAAGGTAACTAGGTCTGTGTTTTAAGGCGAAAGCCTTTATTGTCCTATGCTCACGTCCATCCGTGTTCGTCGGTCCATCCATCCGTGTCTGTCCGTCCGTCCGTGTCTATCCGTCCGTCCGTGTGTCCGTCTGTCCGACCATCTGTGTCCGTTCGTGCCCGTCCGTCCGTCCGTGTCCGTACGTCCATCCGCGTGTCCCTCTGTCCGTCCGTCCGTTCGTGTCCGTCCATCCGTCCGTGTCCGTCCGTCCGTCCCTCCATCCGTCCGTGTTCGTCCGTCTGACCATCCATCCGACTGTCCGTGTCTGTCCATCCATCCCTCCGACAAAACAAAAAAACATGGCATAGTCAGTCGAATGGCCACAAGTTTTCGCCGAACACACTTTGGAATGTACAAAGTGTCCTCCAATTTTTTTGTCGTTCACTAACAAAGGTATAATGGGTATAAGCTTGGATAAATCGGAGTAAACAGGACATGGGGTTATTGCATTGTGAAAGGGCAAAGAAAGTTCAGAGTTCTTGTGGGCATAAGCGTGCGTAGGGTCCCCCTTCAGAAGGGGGGCGAAGGTTCGTTGCAGCGCCCCCCCTCCCCTATGAAGTCAATGTATAGGACCGACTTTGCGCCACCCCCCCACCCCCCTCTTAGGTAACTTGGGGGGGCGGCCGCCCCCTCTGCCCACCTCGTGCGCACGCCCATGCTTGTGGGTACATACATACAAAGAACTTTATTGAAAGACCAGAGGGACTAGTTCAAGGAAGTCCTAAGACCTCCTGAACCAGTCGGCGGCTCCACCCAGGTCGGCACTGGAAGGTGAAGACCCTCCGCGATGGCCCGGGCCCTCCGGACAGCCAGTAGTTGCAGACCCAGGTCCGGGCTGTGTAAACAGTCCGCCGCCACGAGTCCTCGTCACATAAATCCGCCCCCCGCATTCGCGGGGCACTGCCAGAGCATACCAGTCAGCGAGCAACTCTCGAGGCCACACAACGATGACACTCTTCTTGAAAGTCCGGCTCTATCCTATGATACGTTGGCGGGCAGAGGTTTTTTAAAGACGATAGTCTTTCTTGGGATACTTGAGCGCAAAAATTTTGGTCTTTCTGTCTGTCTGTCGGTAACCCGATTCAGCTACTCGGCCAAAGTGTAACCACTTTCTGAACGCCCAGCCATCTTGAACTGGTGTTGCCGTTCACACTTGTGAATATATTCGATCAAAAAGCAAATACTACGCATACCTGAGGCGCAACATTAATATGTAAGTATCAGGTCGTGTGTTCTTTTATTAGAAAATACACAGATACGTAATTCTAAAGACCCTAGTGTCTTTTAGGCTGAGCTGAAAATGCGAAGCTGTGCATGAACTGCGACGCTTTGCACGAAAAAGCGCTTTGCCGACGATAAAGTGCAGCCGCTGGCAGTGGCCCTTGGTTCAGCACAAGCTCATGTTTTTCGATGGCGTCCATATCTCGCGCAGCGCGCCGCCTCTATTTTATCACTGCCAGCCAGATGCGGCCAATTCAACGTAGAGTAGGCGCTGTCTGAGGCAAGGCAAAACACAGGAGTACGGCCGGCACAAGACTATCGTCTTTCGACGACATTTGCAGCGAAGCACGCAGATACGCGGGCATTTTAGATGCGAAGCAGCTATTTGGCTAGGCTGTGTAACGCTGTCCCTCCGTGCGTACGGTCGAACGCGCCGCAACGCGCTCCCCTCGCCGCAGGTGTTGGAGCGGTGCCAAGTAGGTCACGCCGCAGCTGCCGGCTGCTCCGCCCGCTCGCAACAACTCTGACCCGCCTCCCGTGTCTTTGCGTTTCAAACAAACGTTTACTCGAGTAAACGCTACACCGAGTTTCGCTTCAAATCGTTCTTCCAGCACCCGCGTCGACGCCCGTTTCAACCGGGTCAACGCCGTGCGCACCGCTGCTGCTTCGCATCCCATCAGGGTTCCCTTCGGGGAGATGGTCCAATTTTTTTTTTTCGCGGGCTATTTCTTTTCTAGTTTTTTTTTTCTTTTTTTTCTTTTTTTTTACTTTTTAGGCTACGTGTGAAGCTTTGGTTCCTGCAGATTTATTCTGTGAGATATAGGCCTAACCCTTCTTTCCTTACCCTTTAGTGATGTGCTTTCTGGTTACTTTCTTTCTCTCTGGTTGCTTCGTTTCAGTGACTGTGAAATAACTTTTCTTAGAGTTTCTGAGCACGTTGCTGCGAGACGTGCTGCCAGGGTTCATCGTCATCGTGGCATATAGGAATTAAAATTTTCCGTTCAATGTCAACGCCAGTGATGTTAAAGGTGATGTACCGAAACGCGAGATACGATATGTGCACGCGAGTGCATAGTTCTTGGGTGCTAACAACATCAAATGGCTGACGTCTGCGTCACGTTGCAAAGCACGAACACGCACGCGGCTTTCCATTGGGGAGGCGAGAGACACAGGAACAATAAAAAAAGAAAAACACGCGACTATTATTATTTAATCAAACGGGCCCCACCGGCGTGTAATCAGAAGTCGACAGCGACATGATGCTGATCGACAACGGGAGAGATGACAACCATCACGACAACAACGACTACGACAATTACATCTTGGATATTGTTCTTGATGTAAGTAAATTCCTCCAGACTCTCAAATGCGGCCTTTTGAGCCAAACGCACGGCTATAGGACGCACGGCACTACTCAGAGGAGGCAAGATGGCGAATTTGACAACATGGAGGAATTCGACAACATCCATTCGTGAGTAATGCCCGTAGTCAAATTCTGACAATAACATCGATGGCCTTACCCCATGTCTACGCTGGCGAACCTTCGGCGAATGCTTACTTACAGTGAAGTAGAACCTTGTCGTGCACGAAAACTGAACCAACAAACTAAACTGCTAGCAGGCAAACTTGGCTCTTGTAGTGCACTCTTGCCTTCTGCTACTTTGGCTTTCGCATATTCGCGACGACTAAAAAAAAGTACAATATAGACGGTATACTTTTTATGGTGTTTTATTTTTATTATAAAGAACGCCAGGGAAACTTACGTTTTCTCACAAATATTTTCTTACAATTGACAAAATTCTTGTAGGTTGTTTAGTGGCGCCCTCTCAAGTTGTTGCACACAGTGTGCCGGCCCTGGAAGTCCAGGTTTGTTTTCGATCCGGGCCGCTGTGGTTTCACGGACATCCAAGGTGATATTGGACGGCGCAAGAAATACGCGAGTTTAGTCGAAAGCAATACGAAGCACGCACGTTGCCTCGGACGTTTGCGAAGTGCGCTGCAAACGTCGAAACAGCCGCCATGGCGGACCCGAGCAAGCTGCCGCACTCGGAGACGGGCGGTGTGCGGCCCATGAGCATCGAAGGACGGTTCGCCAACGAGAGGACACGTCTGACGGGCGAGTTCACCGATGCCGACCGCGCCTGGCGAAAGAAGTGGCTCGAAGACCAGCACCTGTCGCCCAACGAGCCCCGCAAAGTGCCCGAGCTTGAGAGGGCCCTCAAGAATCCATTCCGCCGCTTCTACCGGGCCCCGATGGACGCCTTGTTCGCGCGATTGGAACCCGCGTTGGGCCCCTTTGATGACGCCCGCCTTCCGTTGGTTCGTGCCCAAGGTGTTCTTCGTTTACCTCGGCGGCCTGGTTCTGCTGTACAACTACAAGTACAACCCGCACACCTGGCAGCGTCACGGCGGCTTGCTAGTGAGGCAGTCGCGGCCCGCCGTGTATCCAGGCGACCCCGGCTGGCCCAAGGCGTCCGACAGGACCAGGCCGCAAGACTACGCGGACTACGGCTTCAACGACAGGAAAGTCCTGCGCGACAATGTCTAAACTCGCCGATCGACTCGCATCTAGCGGCCTTGATGGTTATAATAAATGATAGCAAAGGTTTCGGGTCTTGCTTGCTCTGAACTGCCAACCACAACTATGAAGTGCCCGCCCCCGAGCGGTTTCTCGTCTTTTCGGTCAGCTGGCACGATGACCAGGTTGCGGCGCTGTGCGATTTTCCCTCACACTGAAGTCTTTAACTGTGATTCCGCATTTACGTGATCGTAGGTAACTGGGACGTCCACACCTAAGTTAAACACCTTAGTATTCAACTAAGCTGATGTCGAATAAATTAGTGGCAAAATCATTGTGTTCGGTCGATACCACGATTAGACGTTATAGAACAGATATTTCACTCAAGTAGAACAAGCGTTCTAGTTTTACTTTCTTGAATACTAATGAGATGTTCAGCCTAGATGTGGTCCTGCCGTACATTATTAGCAAAATCACTACTGTGCAAGGCTGGTCGCTCGAACGTCGCACTACAGACCAAAGCATATTTTTACCGCAGGTGTTTGTTCACACTTGCCGTAAGCGCAAGTTGAAAAGCAAACCGGAAACAGCTGATTGATATGCCTGTTCCGTGCATTATTGTAGGAGTGCGACATATAACCTGTTTAAAGGAAAGACATTAATTGCTCTATGCTTATGTACTAGTACATTTCCGAGCCCCAATTGGGCCTCTGGTGCAAGTGAAACAGTAATGCAGTCATCTCGCTTGCAACTTGTTTTAATGTTTTGAAGATGCTGCTGGTGTGATACCCAAATGTGTAGCCCGACAGACTTTACTGTTGCCAGTGCACACGTTCGCCCTTTCTAGAGCCAAGCAGCAGTGGCAAGAGTAAGACAATACTTTGCAACGCGCCATGCAAACTCATTAATGACAGGTATGTGACAACATTGCCGTTGCCGTCTTTCTTCGCCTACGCATTCACAAGTAAGCACCATCAGAACCTGCAACATTGCATTGTGCCTGCGTGGCAACGTGGCAACTTCACGGCCGGCGTTGATACCCACCTTTGGATTTAATGCAATGCCATTCTAGATGGGTGACGCACACTTATTAGGTATTTGTCTAGCAAGTAATAGAGGCCAATCCTGATGGTGCTGTAGTCTTAACACCATTGCAATGCGCAAGCTTTACGAGAGAAAAACACATGAAACTGGCATGTACCAAATGTTTCAAGGAGACTGGTGCGAGAATCGCGCATGCACTGTTGGCCTACAATGGTTAAGGGCATCGGGCCGCTGTGCTTACAGGAAGACGTTAGATTCCACCACCATTCACATATTTGTCTATTCCATTATGGGCATACCTCGCTCATTTTGGAGATCTTCACCGCATTTCTTCAATACATTCACAGAGAGCAAAAAGCTGCAAGTCGGCGAGTATCGAATGCAGAAACAACACTCCCATAGGCGAGAGCAGCCATATTGTCATTTCAGAAGCACAGCTCAATGTTAAGGCTTAACTCAATTAGCTGTGGTCTGCAGGTATTTCATCCAATTGAAGAAAGCAACACTGTCGTGGTGCCCAGTACTGGCTTCAGAGTGTATTTATACCATTGCACTTGACACCAACACTGCAATCTCAACACCGATGCAGCCAAGAGTCTATATGTCCCAATAAGTGGGACACCAATTGCCGGTCTTCAACATGCTTTCCAGTGCAAGCAAATGAAAAGACACACACCTGTTTATATATATAGACAAATTTGCTTTATTGTAGAAGTGTAATGCTTACAGATGTAAACAAAATTTATCTAAACACAAAAATTTGTTCTAAAAGTAAAGGTGGTAGGGCAAAAATGTGCTCTTCTAACAGAACAGGGCAGACTACTTTGTTTCTTTATCCGCATACAAGAAGTGTGTCAGATTAACAACTTCCACCTAAAGCATGTAAACAGTGTCACAAAAGCTTTGTGCAATTTCAAATGTGCAGTCATCTTCGTAACAGACAAACAAACAAACGAAAAAAAAAATGGACGAGCCTAGCACATTCAATAAAAGCAACCGTAAAACAACGTATGGCAGTCATGCATAGTAATACACATCTCTAAGGGGAAAAAAAAATAATACACTCAAGCCAAAGTAGACGCTGCCTTTTTGTTTGAACTGACTCGGGGAATCCGCTGCCCTTGCAGCTGCAGGTGAGCTTGGCTTACACTACGCAATAAACACCACTGCACAGAGATAAAACAAAAGTGTTATCAAGCTGCCACGAGCTCATCGAGAGTATACAAAGATTGTTTCCTGCTTCTTTTTTTCTCCACACTGTATACACGTGACTTGACATGCTCACGCACATGGACGCAATATATATATATAGATTTATATATATAATATGTATATATTTATGTACAGAGGAGGCATTAAATTACACGCAAACAAGTTTCTTCGTCTTTTCCGCTGAATTGCTTCGTTATATAGCTGGCGAAAAAGGAACACAAGATGTACACGTACGTTTAAAAGAAAACGAAACTAAAGGGGAAGGGGAAATGACAGAGTCGAGTCTCGCAAGCGAAGGACAACTCACACGATCACCACGACAGGAGCAGGGAAGAAAATTTGGGAATTGAGGAACGGGAGGTCAGGGTGGACATGTCGCTAGTGGCGTCGGTAGCGGCAATGGTCTTTCGCTCGGCTCTCACAGACACGGCACAAGGACGTACAAAGACTAAGCCCCGTACAAAATACTCGCGAGAAGCAGGCGACACCGCGAGCGCATTCGGCTGCCCTAACCGTTCCTAGAGATTCCTTCCAACACTACGCAAACGCAGCACACACTCACACACACA
This sequence comes from Rhipicephalus appendiculatus, assembly GCA_030522465.1. Classification (NCBI taxonomy): domain Eukaryota; kingdom Metazoa; phylum Arthropoda; class Arachnida; order Ixodida; family Ixodidae; genus Rhipicephalus; species Rhipicephalus appendiculatus. The sequence goes on from JALIZH010022382.1 coordinate 11,153, forward strand.
CATATTTCTAAACCCCGGCTTCTTTTCTCTGTCGTAAGCCACACACTCTTTGCCGGCCGTTTCCTACCAAGACAATCTACAAGGTTCCTAGTGCAGCGGTGAAAGCGACGCACGAGTCTCGAGCATTCTAACGTGCAAATCGACTCTCGAAGCTGGCAATTACTGAAAAGAAAAATTTTGCTGTGCTTGTGATGGGATTTCACTGCAGTTGCGGCACGCACACATGGAAAGCGTGAAAAATGAAAGAGAGAAAACAGTTAGTGTAATTGTCTTTACAGACAAGCTATAATACTGGCTATCAAAGAAAACGAGCATACCCGACAGAAGGAGCACGTGTTTGTAATGGTGCTTCGTGCTATCTGTGTGCCGAGACGACGGCAGCAATACTTGCGCGAACGCCGCGAAATTGTAAAACGACGAAACCGGAGGCACAAGAGCGAGTATGTGCTCATTGTTAAAGCACTGCGTTACTGCGCTATGCGGTTCTTCAGACCGTCCTCAAACGTAAAATACGATCCCTGCCAGCTACAGCCCGCGCCATAACCGCTAAGTGCCCAGGTAAAAAAAAAAACTGTAAAACTTCTAGGCTACACTTCTCTCGCCTTATTATTTTTCTTTTTCAACATCTTAGTGAAAACGTGAGCACGCAGATTTAGCTAGAGAAAAGTAGCTGTTTTGCCGCCACGGAATGATGGCAAACACAACCTACGCTGCCGGCTCGCGTTCGTCGCGAAAAAGCCAGCTTGAGCACCGAGTCGTCGGGGGGGGGATGAAGAGTGGCAGTTCGAAAATGAGAGGCAGCGTCCAAAGAGCATTCGCGAGTTGCTCGCATAAATAACGACCGGACGTATCTTTGAAATCGATGAGCATTCTCGAATCGCCCACCCGAACAAGGAAACATTAAATATGCGACACACTGGTCGAGTGTGCGTTGAGAAGATGTGCAAAAAGTGAGGGGACACAAGTACCGCATGACACGAGCTAATGTGGCACTTCCATTTCTGTACAACAAATACAGCATGCCATGTTGCTTTCTTCGTAAAATGTTCAAGCTTTCGAAACAATGAAGCTGCTTCAGAGAGACAGAAAAAAAAGAAATTACTGTGCAATTAAAAGCAAAAATGACTAGCAAAAAGCAACTTGTTTCCTCATGTATTTTTTCAGATGTTCGTTCTTGCAAAGCATCGGTGGCAATCTGACATAGCCTTAAAAAAAAAAGGTTCAAAATGGCAGCACAAGCAAGTGCCAAGTGTTGGCATAATATGGCAATTGCATTTCAGATGTCTCAATCGATGTCACATGCTCCAAACCAATTCCTTTTGTTGCTCATTTCAGAATTACACCGCTTACTGTACACCACCATCGGGAGCAGCAGCAGAAGATGAAAATGGAACATAATCAAATGAAAAAGATCGTTGCACAATCGCAATGAATAGACCCGTGTTCTTGTGGTCTGCGGGACTGGTAGTAAGCTTCCAAATGAATGTGCGAATGGTTCAGAGCATGCCTTTGAAATGTAAAAAACACGCACAAAAAATGTACATTCACACACGTTTGCTGCTGGCTAGATGTAAAAAAATGAAATTAAAACAGCCTTTGGTATTTAGGAACAAAAGCACAGCGATGCAAAGAGTAGTTTAGGAACATAGCGTACAGAAGGAGTTGGTAGGGGGGGACGGATTTGATGCAAAAGAGTGAAATGTTACCCTGGAGAAAAACAAACTCATTACATCTGTTTCCATAGCAAACCCGTTTCCATACCTTGTATATCATCTGTCCCAGTGGACATCAGGCTTACAGTGTTTCATAGTTATGGTGAGTAACCATAAACATCTCATGTCCAAAGTACACAAAGTCATCATGCTAATTCACAAACCGCGAACAGTATCTATAAAGGCCAGATGGTGGAACAATTTACAAAAGTCCCCTTCAGTGACAATGAAAGAAAGGCAGTTTATGTTGTTCATGTGCTGCTAGATAAACTAAAATAAGGAACAAGAAAACTGTCTACAAGGAGCTACAGTTGCTGCAATGTGGTCTCACCGACTTGGAAGTGAACGAGAAATAAATAAAACGTCAACTATGCAACTATCCCCAAAAGCAAGCTACACAAAACATAGGAAGACGTACAAAAATAACGAACGAATGGCTGAGGAGATAGTACAACTAAAATAAAAGCCTCGAGGACAAAAATGATAAAAACCAGGAGAGGACATTAAGAACCGAGAGGACAAATGAAATTCCTGAGGCCCGCGTCTTACAGCTATGACACTTCCAAATGCGGTTGTTCAAATGGTGCACACATACAATGTAAACAAGCTTCTTTTACCGGTAATGTTAACATATAGACGCACGACAAAGGTGCCCCGATCAGCTACACGATAGTTACTCCATACCTGGCTATTTTGACACCCCCCCCCCCCACTTCCGCAGAAGCTACCCAAATCACTTCTGCTAACATATTTAAACTCATATGAAAATCAGAACATTGGTGAATATGGTCAGCAAAGCACGTCAGAACGTCTTTAGCATACTCTGATCATAACAGAGAGAGAGGGAGAGAAAGAGTGAAAGAAAAGCACTATTTAGGTCAGCGTAGGGTTTGAACTTTACAACTGAGAAGGGGGATGCATATCAGTATGTTTGCAACCTTGAGCACATAAACCGGGAAGGCGTACATACCGGGAACGTACAGACGAGGCTCTACTGTGTCCAATTCCCCCCATTTTGCAACGGTATTGTGCACTCGGATAAATCACAAGATATTGCAAATGTACAACATTAGATAAAACACCAGATATTTCGTGCACGCACGCGCACTCTTTAAAGGGACGGGCGGGAAACTCAACATCTCGGACGTGCCGCAGCACAGAATGTTGTTCTGCAGACGCTGCAGCTGTCTACTCCGGCCCAATGCCAAGTGCGAAGTTGCAGGAACGCTCTCAATTCAACCTTCTCCACATTTTCCTGTGTCAAGTAACATTGGGATGGCAGGAGAACCACTCACTGCTCTGTACACGGTCACCCCAAACATCTGGCTAAATGTGCTGAATACACCGAAATAAAAAGATCCTACGTTTACACAGCAAATTAACAATCACCCATTTATGGTTTCTGCTTTAGGGGATGTTCAAAATGTACGAGGGAGGTGAAATGTATCCGGCCAGATTGCCATCGCAAGAACACATTGGAAGGGTCAGTGAAGGGAAAACAGGAGTAGACTGTGCGATAACCTTAAATTAAAAAGAATGTTGTTGCCAGAAGGCAAACTTTTCAATTAAAGCACTTCTTCGAGGATAAGTAAGGCATTCAAACAATGGGCATTCTGTCAAAGTCGTTTCGTTAACTTTGCAGATGTCACTGTTGTGTGCAAAGATGTTGCTTCTTTTGTCAGCTCCACATATGACAGAAACATACAGCGTACCTGAGTTACCAAACTCAATCAACATCCGTGCTTTTAGTCTTTCCTGTTTCCTTATTTCTTTACATTCCTCAGTTAACATCACAGAATTGTGCACGACACCGCCCTGATATGCACTTCTTTTTTTCCCGTGTAGCTCGGTGCAATGGAGTCATTTGGAAGGTGTGAAGAAAAATTCAATGTCAAGAAAAATTGCACGAATACATAAATGTACAAGTAAATTATGGCTTGCCACTCATAGAGCAACCACAAATTAAAAACCGCTCGAAAGCACTTCTGAATACGCAACGTCTAAGACTGAACAGATTACATACTGATTGTTTCGTACAGCCAAACAAACATACATCAAACAAAGAAAAAGAAAAGATTTGTCACCGCAAGCTACTGGAGGTTGGTCATACGCGCATCTTTGTTCGAAAACCACAAGTCACAGCGCTAAGCACAAAAAAGGCTAGCTAAAACAGTCATGACTGGTACTGCGAAATGTACCCAGTGAACAGGCAGTGGTGGAACGCAAAGGACGCAAGATCTGTGCAAAATTGAGTAGTGCACCCACTGAAAAACGCAACGTCAAACTTGTCCGTGAAACACCGGCCCCCTAACACAAACAAATGAAACACTGAAAATTAATGCAACAAAGGAAAGGCGGCAAAGGCACGGCACACCTGCTTCCTAGCAATACCTACGTTAGCGTTTCGAATGAGTCTCATCTTTGACCAACCGGTACGTTGCGTAACAAATGAAGTTGCGTCGTTGGTGCCACAAATTCGAGAGAAAAAACAACCATGCCAACTGAATGTTCGATCCCAATGAAGTACGTGAATGTTCTTTATCTAGTTTTTATCTAAACTGCCCAAGCTTAGCTGCAATGAGAAGGCAAACAGAAATGCAAATGAACGCAGCCTTAGAGGATCGAGTCGGAAGCAACACGGAGCATGCTAGTGTCAGAGACAGCCAACACACGAAGAGCCGTGTTCCACGAGAGAAACACGATGCCTTTTGCCCCCGTGTTGTGGAACCTTGGATGTCACACCTTCCGTAGCTCTGCCTATCCCTACCCATTACCTTCTGTATGACTAAATACTCCTATTTCTTGTTCGTAAAGGAAGTGAAGCTACTACTGCACACTTTGTTTGGCTGCAACACTTTTGTTTGTGACGATGGAGGACAACTTCTGGTGGCCAATACAAGCCAATACAAGACCCAAGATGCAATTTCAGTATGCTGACTTCTGAGGCTTTGCCTCCAGTTGCCAACGACAATTGGTTGTGACACACAAATGGCAGCAAGACTTCAAAGAACTTCCATTCTAAGAAAGAAAAAACAAAAGCAGAGAAGGCTCCCTCATCGTACGTTTCATCAAACATTTCCTTCTTTATTCAGAAGCTGCTCACAGTAAATCCTAAAGGTCAGAAGGTACAGAAAGCTAACTTTTCGTCATTACATTATGTTGTCATTGCACACATTTTCATGAATGTGAGCTCCTTTCACAAAACAGAAACATGGGACGTGCCAACTCATCAGCCAATGCAACCTGGCCAGACCCTAACGAATATTCTTTTTTTTTTTTCTTTTCTCACCAAGAAAGGATGGCATTGTGCGGCAAGTCAAGCAAAAAAATGAGCCCTAGCCAATCAGAAAGCATCTATCATGTGCTTCCAGCAAGGAACATCCCAGCCTTGTTAAACAAAAGCACTGCGGCTGTACAGCCTCGACTACTGCTATGCGAAATGTACCGGTAAGCAGTACACGAAAAGATTGAACTCCTCTACGGAAGGCTGCCACTCAGCGCAGCCGACATGTACAACCAATGTTGCACCACATCCAACGTTGGTTTGTAGAAGCCTAGCCACTGATGATCCAGAGGTCCTAACATGAAACATGTTTCGAAGAATTGAAAGGAAATAAAGCTTTCTTTCGGCGTTGTGTGCACCTATCCCCGGGGCCAGAAAGAGAACAAGGATCATTGCTATCAGTACTAGGTTTCTATGTCACAAAGCACATACCACACAGCAAAACGAAACTCGCCCAGAACGTGTAGAGAAATGGCATCTGAAAGCAGATGCCATGCACTAGAGGTTTTCAAACTCTCTTCACAGCAGCGCTATCAGTCTCCGCCATTCCCGACCCAAACCCGCTTCAATGCATGCACACAACCTACAAAGGCGAGCAGCATCAACACCCAACCATTCAGCGCAGTGCAAGAGTTACCGGAGAGATAAAAGGCGATAGCTGCGCTGCACAAGGGGAAAAAGAACCCTACGTATCCGTCTTCGCACTTGGTATTGAACCAACTTCCAACGTCCCACTGAGATATGAAAAAAAATAAAGACTGAGGAGTGGGGATTCGGCTTCAGACTTTCATCTCCCAGATGAGAACGAGGGCGTCGCCACTGGGCGAGGAAGCCAGGTGGTCGCCAGCCATCCTGCGCCAGTTTACGTAGCCACAACCTCCAGTCAAAGTGAGTAGCGTCTTGCTCTGTGGCCCGCCGTCCGCGGCACCGCCTGAGCCCGAATGGTGTGCTCCCCTTGGCAATGGCTGACCGGGCCGCCGTGGCTGACGCATGGTGCCGTACGCCGGCCCTTCGACCGACGACAGCGACGGCGATGGTGACGATGCAAATGACGATTTGGGACCCGCGTCCGACGAGGAAGAAGAGGTGCCAGCTGCCTGGAGTACGGCAGCATTGGGAACCGCCGCGGCTGCCTGGGCAGCTGCATTGGCTGCATTGTGTGCGTCGCAAGTGGCTGCGGATGAGTCCGAGTCTCCCGACACTTCCATGGTGGAAAGGTCCCAGGATCGCGGTCGACCGGGTCGGTGTGACCTGCATCAGACAGAGAACGGGATAGTCCATAAATTACAAAAGTATGCATAGGACTACAAATTTTGTGAGTGCAGTTACGTGTGCCTGCGCATATCTTAAAAGCTATAAAAGCACAAAATGAATGCCATATTAATTGCATCCAACTGCTTTCAAATTAGGGTTACAATGCTCCTCTCTCTTTACAGCAACTGACTGGAATGTGCTTCAATAATGAATAAGCATGTGCTTTCATGCAAACACTGAAGCCCTTACAACAAAATTTCCTAAATACAGTGGACTGCAGTTCCAACTTAATGAAAAGCTACAAGTTCTGATTAGATTTTTCTTTTCATCTGCCTAGCACATTCCTTTCAGCAAGTATATCAAATAAAAGAAAAACAGTTACAAGTGGCGCGAGCACTCCAAAGCAGCCAACACTTGATAATGTGAATAGCTAGCATGCGAGAGGAATTGTTTTGGCTTCAGAATTGTTTGCAAAGAGTAGATCGGCTGCATGCTTGCCCAGTGCATTTTATGGGAGTGCACTGGATACTTTAGGATGAAGAAGTAAACAGTGCGGTGCTCACCTGCGCCCCAGTGTTGCAAAGTGAAAGTGCATGAGCTCGGGGTCGCTGCGGTTGAGCTGCTCGTGGACTCTCGTAGTCCTGCACGTTCATGAGGTCTGCATACAGGCCGTACACCTCGCTGCGGCTCGCCTCGGGACTGCTGCCACTGTCGTTGCCGCTGTCTGTGCTCACGCCTCCGGCACTGCTCAGGGTCAGTCCACTCGCAGCGCTGGCCCGGGCGCACACAGGGAGAGGCCACGGGGAAGCGTCTTGGCACCCGACATGTGCACATTCTCGGTGGCTGTCCGGCGAAGAGCTGTGCAATGAGGCAAAAGATGCATAGGAGGTCAGTATGGAAGACACTGAGCGTCTCGCGAGTTGGCTGCCAAGCAACACAAAGGGAAGCAAGCTACCACTTGCTTGCTAAACATTGGAGAGATAGTGTGTTCATCATGTATGCGCAACATGTTCAAAACATTTCGTGCTTCTCTTACAACGCAAGTGAACTACAAGAAGGAAACTACGAGATAGAAGGAAATGAAAGCTGTCTGAAAAACAATACAGTCGACTCCCGATAATTCGAAGTCGCTTAATTGGAATTTTTGGTTAATTAGAAGTCAACAAGTGGACCCGTCAGTTTTGCATGCAGCCCTATAGGAAAAAAATGCTCGATAATTCGAAGTTAAAAGCCCGTAATTTGGTTAATTAGAAGTTATTTTTCAGTCGAGAGCCTCGAGGCGACCATAATTTTTCAATAAAATGGGGAATATTGCAGTGCCAAAACAGCTGTCGGACCACGCTGTTCCCGCCAGCACAACTGTCGCGGCTCACTGTTGTCGCCATCGCCACTGCCCGCAGCGCCACAGCTCATGAAGCGGCAAGGTTGTTTAGTCAACGCCGGCGCATCGCATCGATCGCATCGGCTGACTAAGTCTTTCTTTGTGATTTGTTCAGTGCTTCAGCGCTTCAGCCGCGCGCGCGCTGGTTTGAATATGCACGCGTTTCCACGTCTAATTTTGAGTGTTGCGGTGGCGACGTTTGATAATGGCAACCCGCTGCCGCTACCGAACGCTTGACCTGGCGACTTAAGCAACGAAAGTCGAAGTCTTGAAAGAAGTTCAGTCCTTCAGCCGCGCGCGCTGGTTTGAATCTGCACGCTTTTCCACGTCTAATTTTGAGTGTTGCGGTGGCGACGTTTGATGATGGCAATTTGCGGCCGCTACCGAACGCTTGACCTGGCGACGAAAGTCGAAGTCTTGAAAGAAGTTGACTAAGGAGGCACCGCCAAGCAAGACATAGCACGAAAGTACGGCATTAAGCCTAACACACACTCGAATTTCATGAAGTGCAAACAGGTGAACTCGATGACGGTAGTTTTGGCACCGCTCTTGGTGACGTCCGTTTTGAAGAGTTCGTCGCCGTGGACGCAACGTCGAAACATGCGGTCCTCTAACGGACGGACAGCTAAATCGTGCAGATGGTTCAGCCCCATGATTGCATTCCTGAAAGCGACGATGACATCGGAAACGAACCACCACCGAGGGCTACAGACATAGCTGCGGGTCTTGCTCTCGCGCAGCGGTTTTTTTGTTTTGCTGGAGAAGACAACGCCGAAGAAGCACTTCGACATGTCTACTGCTTGGAAAACTTGCTAGCCGCAGCCAGATTCGGCAAGCAGATGCAGAAGATGACGGTCTACTTTTTGTAGGGAACTGTCGGGGTTGGAGCTAATAAAAGTGCCGTTTTTTGTGCATTTTGCTTAATTGGAAGTTCGTTTAATTCGAAGTTTTTTGCGGGTCCCGTGAACTTCGTATTAACGGGAGTCGACTGTATGCCGTAACCGAAAGTCGAACCCACAACCTCCACAATGCAATTGTGGGAACTGGTTCGTCAGTACTTAATCTAGTGGTCACGGTGGTTGCAATTGAGGGTCGCACTATACTGTGACTGTACAAGTGCCATATGGTGGCAAAGGAAGCACAGGTGTGTGCGAAATTTTCTCTTCCCTCTTCTTTCAGGATTTCACGGCGAAGATCAACAAAAACGCATATGCTCTGTGGTCAGCTTCGTGGGAAACTTACCAATGGGATTCACCGAACCTGCATTCCTGCTTTCAATACATTCCAGCTGGCACTCTCAAATGCCACTCACATCAGACTCATACCAGGCAACTGTTATCAGATGTCATGTTTTACTGGACTACTCATTCTTTTTTCCATGGGGAAACGCCACTGGGTTTCTGCTGCATATTCATTCAACAGGCACGACAGATATACGAGTCTCGGAGATTTTGCTCCTGTCAATAAGTACACGAGCTTCATGAATTGTTACTCAGACGTTCACGTAGAATTGAGGAATGGCACTTTCAATTAATTCACATAACTAGTAGAAACATAGATGAATAGGCTATCTAGGGTTGATTTTTCAAAATGTGTCTCTATATGCAAAAGAGAAAGACCGATACATGAGCATCTTTGCATTCACTCTCACACTCTCTCTCTATATCTCTCTCTCTCTCTCTCTCTCACACACACACACACACACACACACACACACACACACACACACACACACACACACACACGCACGCACGCACGCACACACACAAACACACACACACACAAATAAATAAAAAAAGAAGAAGAAAAAAAAAAGCAACCACATTGGCAAGGAGCCTAATGTACGACATGCCTCCGTTTACTAAACATCACTGTACATAGACTTTCTTGAATGCACACACTGGGAGAGTAAAAACTACCACCGTACCCCTAGTTCCCAGCTTGTGGCTGGCAGGAGTCGAGGGTAAGACCGAGTCAGACTTCTGTTTCTGAACACCGCTGGTGCTGGCCGCGTCCAGCTCCGCCTCCTCTGCGACGGCATCGCCCGCTTCGTCCTTTGCTGCCTTGGCCAGTTCTTCCTCCTCCTCCTCGCCTTCTTCCGCGAAGCTGCTCCGCACCCGCCTCTTCCGGGGCAACCGAAGTCTGCAAGCGAGCAGTCACAACATGAACATGCCATAAAATGGTCTTTGCTGCCATGAGCTTGGCCACAGAATTATGCTTTAAAAAAAACAATAAAATTTTACTAAGCAGTCAAGGAGGCTCAGAAGTTTCTTAAGGAACATTTTACTTTCCCAAGTATCTGCTTTAAAAAAATTTCAACGTTGATAAAGAAGAGCTGTCCACGCTGTCGGGAGAAATACTGTGATACTAGATCATCATGCATCCGAGGGGCGTCAAAAAAAGTAACAAAAAGAAAGAAAGAAGAGAGTAAGGGTTCATAGAACATCACTATTAAGCAGCAAACTTAACCAGAACAGCCTATCACACTCAATCAAAACCTCAACCTCAGCATTGGCAATGCAATAATCATTACACGATTTAAGATAGATAGCTCTCTTGGACCGTGTCGTGCCATTTTTCGAAGGATGCCCTACCAGGTGACACTAATAATTGGGGACCTATACAAGGGTATAGAAACCATTGTGAGTAGCACAATGAGACAGGACACCAGAATAAAACAGACAAACAGAGGCACACACTAACAATTGATTTTATTGAAGGCAGATACACATGTGGATCTGCCTTCAATAAATTCAGTTGTGTACACCTATTCGTTCATTTCGAATACTTCAAAATTTCCAATAACTTAAATTCGAATCGAAGCGAATTCGAATATGTTAATATTTGTTCGAATATTCGATGCGCTCAAATATTCGCACAAGCCTAGTGATTATGATATGAATGTAAAGTGATTAAAGCGGACGAAACGATTAACTGCCGCCGGCAGACACTGAACCTGCAACCTACGAATGCTCTACCAATTGAGCTACGACGATGATCATCCTGCCGCCCACTTCATTGGGTATACCCAATAAAGCGGACGAGATTAATGCTGTGTCTAACAGAGAAGGCAATGACCACACTGGCTAACCCTGTGTTGCTGGGCCCTGCTGGATCCACGGCGGGAAGGGTGCACTCGCGGCTGTAGGCACAGCAGGAAGGTGACGGGCCCTCGGTGTCCGTGGTGGGCCAGGTAGGTGCGCCCACCCAAAATCGGCACCCCCTCGAGGCGAGGCAGCGGCAGCGTCAGAACCACTCCGGCACTCGTGCCCACCCAGAGCAGGCCCGGCCCAGCCACCAGGGAGGTCACCGTGACTGCTGGCCGGATGCTGCCTTGCTTGGCTGCACACGTTGCAGGCGTAGGTATACGGTGTTTAGAGATTGAAAAGTGGCACTAAAAAAGTATTCAGCCAGTACCAAGCAGCAAAAAGCCATTGAATAGCGAAGCTGTAATGACAACAACAACTTTTGGTACAAAAGAGTCATCATTATCATCATAATCTCGATTATCATCATCATCATTCAAAACACCATCATCCTCATAAAAAAAAAAACGCCAGGCCTGCGTGGAATGCACAGCACAGTCACAGCGACAGCTGGAAGAGCGGCCTTTCTAAGAACCGTGGATGGGCATTTTACACATCGGCAGCGGACCCCCCTGGCCAAGCTCGTCGCACAGCGGTCGTGCGGAGCACCAGTGGAAGCGGTTTAGCACTTTCGCACATCGGTGCCCCAAAACGCAACACCAAGCATGCTGCACACCAATGTTTGGTCGTTATATTTATTTACCGGAAGTTCGAATACTTCAAATAGCAAAATTTCTGTGAAAATCGAATCAAATAGCAAACACTATTTGAAATTAATTACAAAGTGCAAATATTCGCACACCCCTAGTTTTATTTATTTCTCAACACAATCTTCACCATACATGTCACAGCTTTGCATGCTGTAATTATTTTCCTAGTTTCTAGTACGATTTTGTTCATAAAATGCAACTTCAATTCAATCGCACTTTTATTTTCCTTGATCACAAAAGGTCAGACATAAACAAGCAGTGACGCTTTTATTTTGCACAACATATTCAGAAAAATTTTGTGCGGTATGACATGGACTACAACTTGTCTAGATCACAAAGAAAGCTTCACTGCACAATACCATATCAGAAAAGTGGTTTGACTGCACAACCACCCACCTGAAAGGAAACGGTTGACGCCCTCAGCGACGTCAACGTCCTGGAGATGCTGAAACGTCTCGGTGTGGTACAGGCTGATGCGAGATGAGTTCTTTAGTGCAATCCAAAGTCCCGTGCCCGAGTGAGCCATGAGGTAGGCTTGGCCACCTTCCTCTTGGTTCAACGTATGCGTCCTCTGCGTGGCAAGCAGTCATCAGTTTCAAAGACACGCCTACATCTATGGATAGATAGGTGGACTAGTTGGCACTGCATTGTTTGTGACAAATTTAGAGGACAGGAATTACCACAGACATGTCATGGTATACTCTCTTCATCTGTCACCCATCCCGCCCTCTTTAGTTCGCTACAAAGAACTTAAGCCTATATTTTACTACTTGTTTGGAGTAAATTTTGCTCTATCAACACTGTTGCAAGCTATAGTAAAGCATCTTGCGACATTAAAAGCACCAAGTGTATAATGTCCAACACTCTCAAAGAAGAGGTGTGTACCCGCCACGGTGGCCCAGTGGTTATGGTGCTCAACTGCTGACCCAAAGGTCACGGAATCGAATCGTGGCCGCAGCCGTGTTTCGATGGAAGCAAAATGCTAGAGGCCCATGAGCTTAGATTTAGGCGCCCATTAAAGAACCCCAGGTGGTCAAAATTCCTTGAGCCATCCACCACGGCGTCTCTCATAATCATATCGTGGGATCTAAAATCATAATCATATTTCGGGATCTAAAACCCCAGCAATTATTAAGAACAGGTGTGCCGTATAATTAGTAGCTACTTCCTTCATCAATGTAAGTCTAGCAAACAGGGCCCTACATATGAAACAGCGATCTGAGCAACTGACACAAAGTTGGACTGCCGATGCCAAAAACAACAGCTGTTGGAGTGGATGGTAACACACTGACGAATGCAACGACTATCGTGCAATGAAATTGCCATTCAAAGCAGAGTTCAGGTAGGGAAACACTCCATGGGCCTACCTGTATGTCTGACGTAAATGCGTCGAGCACGTAGATCTTGTCAGCACAGGCACAATACAGCAGCGTTCCCAGGGGAAGCAGAGACGTGATGGGCTCCGTCCCCAGGACAAGAACACCGGGAGATTCCAGATCCCACCCACCAGTTGCTTGGGCAAAAAGAAAGAGAGAAAGAAAAAAAAGGAAGTTCTCACAACTGCAGAGTGTCAACAATTGTAAAGAAAAAAAAAACGCAAGAGGTCTCACAACTGCAGCGTGTCAACAATTCTTGTAAAGAAAAAAAAAACGCAAGAGGTCGAAGAAGGCAAGAGAGATGCAGAAAAAAAATAGTACAGGTTGTTAATTGAAAACAAACGGGCTACAGTCGCCGCCGTTTATTCGGACTCGGCGGGAACCGCCGAAAAGTCCGAATAATCGAGAGTCCGAATAAAAGGATGCACCAGAAAAAAACACCTTTATTGGCCCAGCGGCCGGAAAAGCTTGTCAATGCACGTCTGCACACAAGCACAATCACAGAAGACCGAGTCGGGTTGTATTTCAGTCAGTGTTTGGCCATAACCGCAGGTTGTAGCGCTGCCACGGCCTGCGCGTCATCGGAGTCGCTGTTCACCTACGCTGATTCGGGTCCCCGACAGACGATCTCATCATCGCCCAACTAGGCGAAAGCTCCCAAATAACATCGTATTGAGGTCGGCCGCCTTCGAATTGGCGAATAATTGTGGCCTTTTCGCCATCCCCAATGTCTTGTGGTTGCCGCGTTTCTTCGTTAGTACCGACCGCGCGGATGTAATGGGTGGCGTCGTAGCTGTCGTAGCCATTTCAGTAGATTAGCCCTAGCCACAAAACAACTGACAAGCAAACTTTCAAATGCCAAAAGGGAACGACATCAGGCTAGTTCGTCATTCCGTCCTTCCTTGGTCCGTTTCGTACGCGCGGCCATTTTGAACGTCCAAGCAGACTTCGAGCTTGGCTTGGCTTGGCTTGCTGTTTGGCTGTGGTAGCTATTCAATGGATATTCGGCTGGCTGAAGTCGAAAACGCCCATTACGAGTCGCCAAAACACAGCCTTCGAGATCGGCATTTGTAATTTCTGCACTTTTACACTGGCATGATGTCCAGCCATACACAGTGCAACCTTTCAGTGCTGGCAACCTAGCGAAGATATTGTAAACACGTGTTCACGTGTGTAAACATCGCGGACAGCTGGTCACGGAGTTCGACGCCGCACTCGATCAGCCAGCCGGAGTCCGAAATATCGAACGGCGTGCCATGGAGCGTCCGAATTTTCGGTCGTGAGTTTACATTGCTTCAATGGGACGAGTGGCGGTGCCGCGAGGGTGTCCGAATAAACGGGCATGTCCGAATTATCGGCGTCCGAATAAACGGTCGGCGACTGTATATCATTCTTGCATGTATGAAGTCTGCAATTCAGCACTGATACATGCCACAGTACTGCGTGCAGCAACATTATTTCCATATCTTGCCAAGGTCAAGTTCATTAAAGATGTCATAATTCTAGCCTGCACAGTGTCTGAAGTCATCATGCATTAGAGCCAACTAGAAACTCAGAAACGGCAGTTGTTTCTTTCTTATGTCTCTCGTTTCCTGCTTCTTAAATGCAAGAGAGACAAGTCTACAATTGATAGGTTTACCATCAAGAGAGATAGTGTGCTTTCCCACACCAGATTCTCTTTCTTTGCATTCTGTACTCAAGTGACAAATCATCACCTCAACCTACGTGCAGTACACAACAGAAGCCTCTCCTACCTACCTTCCCCATTATCTCAATTTCCAACATAAAACACAAAAACAAACCTAAGTGACACTACAAGGCCTGGAATGTTATGTTGGGCAGACACCATTGGACTCCAGAAACAAGCCACAGCCTACCTGGGTCCCTCTGGTAGATGTTGAGGGAGCCATTGCTCAGCGCCACATACACACGTTCGCAATGGTAAAGTATTTGGGTCACAGGAGCTATCACCGTGGTGCTGCCCACTTCAGTCCACTTGTCCGGAGATGAGGCCAGTAGCAGAATCAACCTGCAGAACAGAAACATGAACATGCGTTTCAGAAATGTGGTAGAGGGCCCAAAGATGCAGGCCAGCAGTACTTCAAACACCACACATCAATACCGTAAGATCCCGACCAAGCACCCTCCTACTTTTTTTTTTTTTCAGAAATTTGCAATATGCGCCAATGACCAAAAAAAGCACCTGCACAAACAATGTTGTGGTAACCCTATCTATAGTGCTGCTTAACCCTTGAATCTTCCCACTGTGATTCCAGGCGGTACAGTCTACGCTCGTCATCACGGACCCATAAACAACGGACCATTATTCAGCATAAGTTTGGTCTGTGTGTTAAACTAATGGAGCGACGTTCACTTTTAACGGACCACGATACAACGGACTATCGGCTACAGTGGATGAAATCAGCTACATTTTTTGTCGAAATTGGGCGCATAAAGCGTACTTTTGCCGCACTGACGCGGGCTGACAACAGACTTGACCATGCCGCTCTGTACGCACTGAAGCCGCGGTAATTTTAAGTTGCGGCTGGCAACACTGGTGGCTTCCGGCCAAGCCAAACCTCCAGCCAAGCCACTCTGAGATCGCATTGGTCACGCGAATGGTTCAAGTGTTGCAGCTGACTGAAATGCAGTGCCAAGTGATTGCATCATCGCTCAAGGGTGCCCGCCAATCTCATATCACAAATGTCTTTTTGAGCTACGTAAGTTTCAATAAAAAGTGTTTTTGTTTGTGGTTTGCATTAGACGTTCGTCACTCATTGCAGTAACGTTGTTAGGCATCGCGACCGAAGTTTTGAAAGTAAGACGTTCTCGTGCACCGAGCAGGTGAGTTCCACTGTAAATTAGTATATTAATGTGAGAGGTGCCTTGGTGCTGTTCAGTTCAGAACTCTCAGACCAACTTTAGACTGTCCAGCGAGCCGTGGAGGCTGCGCGGGAGCAACAGCTCCCAGCGGTCAATAGGCGGCCCCATTTGAATATGCCTTCCCGTCCGCAAAATTAAGAAATAATTTATTCCAAGCCGATCAACAGAAGTGGCTTAAAAAGCCTGCTGGAAACGTATTTATTTTCGGGCTCTGCTGTGCAGGGGCCACATAGCGTCCCTGCACCTACCGTAACGGCAATCGCTCATTAATTAGAAGTTGCATTGCAATTTTGTTAATAATCGCTGCTGGTGATTCAAGTCTTTCGTAACCATGCTGTCGAATACATTCAGCATGTATCAGCAGAACTAGCGTGCCCCATAGTACTGAGAGCGAAATCGAAACGATCGTCCCACGGTGACGCACCCCCCCCCCCTCGCCATCTGCAGAGTTTGGATATTACGGACTTTGGATAAAATGGACTTATTTTGCCGGATAATCATGGTTCGTTGTAACGAGAGTAGACTGTAATGCTGTATGGGTTGCCTCATGGACTATACAGCAGAGTCTCATTAAAACGGAACTTGAAAGGACCGGGAAAATATGCAGTTTTCCTTACCAAGAAGTACATACAAAGGTTACCGTATCAAAATATAAAATTAACGAAATAGGAGGCTTTGGTTCCCTAAAATAGCCATTTCACTTAAACGATTTTCCATTTACTGAGATTCCACTGTAGTTTACGCATGACAAACTGTGCGGCAGGCACACCTTGCAAGGTTCGAAGTCACGAGCCTAGACCTGCATGCGAATGCAGAGCATTTGTGATCCTTTCATGAAGGCTGCATTCCATTAACACTGAACAAGCCATGCAAAGAACAACTCTAAGCACAAAAAAAGAGCAGGTCGATAAAGGTAACCTTATTACAAGCAAGGCACCCTGCAAATTGGCGCCTAATGTTAGAGCTCCATTTCCACTGGGCAGTTGTAGGCAACATAAAGAAACTTGTGTTTTCAGGAAAAGCAATTGTAAGGACAACCCACTTCATTGCACTGCCCTGAACTTTTGTTCCCTCATCAGCTCCTGCCTCACGTTTCTTTTCAGCGCATGACACTGCTGCGCAAGGATTCACCATGAACTAGGACGCTGCTCTTTGCAGGACTGTCCAGCAAAAGGTTTCGTGCATGACATGGAAGCAGAGTACTAGCATGGGCCCCAGTGTCCTTGGATGGCTAACAAAACTATGTTCAGTATGTCTCCGTGGAGGAATGAATTCTCATACATATGCTAGCATGCTAGAGTTGCTTTTCCTGTACATCACTGCCAGCCATCTATATGTCGGTCACAGATGTACACACTGATGGGACAGGAAAAGAAACACTCGTATTTTCTTTTTCATACATTTTTGCAGTAATGCACACTTTGTCCTTTGTTGCGAAGAGCTCCACATGGTGAACTACATAGAATCTCTGAATGTAGACTTCTCCTCTACTGAAGAGAAGTCTATACTGAAATTCAAATTTATCTAAGAAATCCTCTTGGCCGCTCTGTTGTCAACAAATCATGGCACGGCACCACGCCATCATACTGAACCATTCCCGCGCCATGAGACCCGAACAGAGCCAGTGACATGTGCCACTTACAACTCATCTACACAGGGCCAACCTCAACTGCATCGCTGCAATTGGCCCACCCCCCCTCATTCTCTGCAAATTAATTAATGCAATTGAGAATTTCGACCCCGACCGAAATGAACTGGGCTTTAAGAAGTGTCGAATCACATGGCCGTCCTTTGAAGTGAGCAGGGGCCGTACCTCTTAGTCTCGGTGGTGATCCACACAGTCTCGGCCGCCCCCGGAGGTGGAGGCTGAGGCGGGCTGGACGTCCGGGTCCGGTGCAGGTGGCACGGCCTCCATGGCCGCAATGCGGGACTCGGGCAGGTCGAAGGCACCCACGGAGCGCAGGGCTATCTGCTGCATCGACAGGATCACCAGGTGGCTGTTCACACCGTCAGTGCTGCACAGCCACAGGTACTGGCCCCGGAGGCCGCCCGGCGTTGTGGGTGCCACACTGTAGAAGCAGCCGCACTTGACCTGCAGCGAAGGAGAAGCACAACCCCCGTCACCACACTCGATCCAAGCACAGGGTGAAAGCAAAAAGGGTGGACAAGATTCGTACAAGTACGGCATCCCACACAACACAAGACCCTCAAATATGGATGCAAAGTAGCACACGGCGGAGCAAACAGTTGTCCTTTAGATCAACCAATACGTACTGCTGCCAATTGGGCTACCACTGAAGTACAGCGTGTGTGCTCACTAGTCTGATACTAATTGTCTGAAGAAAGCCATCTTCAAGATCAAAACAACGAGCCCTGCCCGGTACAAAAGTATGGCCACTGGCAAGGGACACCCAATTGGTAAATTAAAAATGAATTTATTTAGCGGAAATGTTTTGTATGAATGGATATTGCTGAACTCTGTAAGATTACAGTGCTAAGAGGTATGCAACCTGCCTCTTAGACCTACTTCCACCAAGACTGTTAGCATTTGTTACAAATGAAGTCAGGTGACTTGAAATAACTTCAGTAGCACTAGCAACCCTGCTCATCTAAGGCATAAAGCAACTACAGTCATCCATAACGCCCATTTACCACAAAAATATTATGACTGATGTGACAACCAGACAGACTCATTTGCAGCAATGGCATTTCAAGTTTATACAGTCTACTGTCTTGGAAAAAAAGAATTTTCGCACATTTTCGCATGTATAGGGGTATTCCCACGGAGGAGAATTCCTCGGGGGATAAAGGCGGAGCCTAGTGACGTGAACTCGCGCGGGGAAAACTCCCCAAATGTCCCCCCGCTCACACGGACAAGGCGAATGGAGGGGGAGACCAGTGTTAACCAGACTACTCTGGTGGCTTGTACCGCCCGTTTCACCAGCTGCAGACAACAAAACCACCAGTGCGCTGCCGCTCCCTCTCAGAGAAAAGTGCAACAATGTGGTTCAAACACCTGCACGAAATACCGCCATATCCCCCCACCGCGGGGGGAATGGTTTGACCTGTCGGGGAAAAGGTCCCAGTCTCCTCCGAGGAAGGCACGGGGAGGTCGCGCCTACTCGCTAATCCGTGACGTCTTTGTCACGTGACCCGCAATCCTCGCTTCTCCCCTGAGGAATTTATCCTCCATTCGAATACCCCTTATGCTGTAAGAAAGTTGAAGAGCGACAATTGCAGATGCTAAGCAGTTCTGTAACTTGTAAAATTCCAGTACGGTTGATGAGGTATTGTGGAAATTCTGGTCAACTGCAGGCTCTTTGCTTTCGAATACTGCTGGTGCCAACAGCCAATTGAGAAACATTAAAGCACATTCTAAGAGAAGCGGTGGCAGATGTTACCTCTGTGGGTGTCGAGGCAGGGTAGAGAGGCGTCAATCGAACGAGAAGAGGTAGCTTGCTGGACGGCCGTTTGTCCAGTTCTGGCACGTCCCAGGCTGGCATGTTGTTGGGGTCTGCAGGGGGGGGGGGGACATCAGCAACCACATCGAAGCAAACTTCAGCTCATTTCACACTTTAAAGCATGGAGACTCATTCACAATGGCAACTATCAGACACAGCTTATACAAGTTCGTCACAACTGTTCTGGCGGATCCAAGTCATGAAGCGACTGGTCACACTGAACTCCCAAAAGTGACCGGTAGCAAGTGGTCACAAATGGTCGAAAAGTGACTGTTTTCGATCAGCCATTCTCTGCTTACTCTGCAGTTATGCTGGCTGCAGAAATGAGACAAATACAAAACAGTCGCTTTTAAATAGGGGTGTGCGAATGTTCGGAAGTTTCGAATATTCGTCGAATATTGCATTCGTAATATTCGTATTCGATTCGATAACCACATATTCGAAAAATTCGAATATTCGAACTAACTCGAATATTCGATCTTTATGAATATTCGGTCATGTATGTTACTGTGAAGAACTTCCGATTTTGCGCCTTTACGATAAGAGAGTCTACAGTAGACCATGCAGTGATTACTACGACTTCGGCGCGAGTGCGATGATGCCTGCACGGAAATACACGGGAGCGTGATGACGGCTACCGACGAACGCGCCAGCACGTCATCGCGACAAACCTACCAACGATAAAATCTTAAAGAATCTAAATCATGAACTGCCTGCTCGGTAGTACGTGTGGCTTTGCGGTTTAACGCTGTTACCGCTCGTGTAAGCGTACTGTAAGTGTACCGAACACGCCGTTCGCTGCCGCGCCCTTGTGCGCGGGACCGCATCAATAAAGTGCGTATCGCTCGTGGAAATGAAGGCAACTCGCCGCCGCTGCATTGGCCCGACAAAATACTCGTCGCACCTTTGCACGGTCCGGTGCTGAGCGAGCACGAAGAAAAAAAAAAAATGCCACTGCGCAAGGGCACATGCACGCGTATGTTAGAGCGAGCGGCGCCTACGTAGTTAGATAGAAGGCGACGCACTGTACGCAACTAGCTAGGGACGCTCAGCTTGACGTGCGATGCAGCAGGTAACGCGTTTCATGTGTAGCTGCACCAGTTTTCGCTAATGGATCGCCATACAAACGTACGCGCACGCGTCGAAGAAAGCCTGACGAGTCGTACGTTAGCTGAGACGCTACTTCGGCATGTATTCCCTTCATAGTTCCGAAATGAGTCGGTGGTAGAGCATGGTCACACGAATGAGCTCAAGGGTTCTTCCGCGCAGTGGCAAAGAAAAGGCCATGCGCTTTCCGTAACGTTACAATGACGTCATCACATATAGTTCTCTGTTGCTAACGGCGGCGCACATAAGGCGACGGACGGAAGTTTGAGGCAGTTAATGCGTAGTTCCGCTGCGTTCCCGACAGCGCTTTTGGGCATCCGTCGTACGCGCATCACACTCGCGCGGCAGCGTCTCCTGATCAACCCTCCGTTGATCTCGCTGTGTTGCCAACGTCAGTTCACTGCCGCCGGCAGCCAGTGCGCCGAAGGCGGTCGCAATGCGGCAAAATAGTGCCCTCGCCGCCGCGTGTTGTGGCTCCGTTAACAAAAAGGCGTACTTGGGGCGTCTTTCTGTCACACATCAGCAATCATCTATCTCGCGTGCTTTCCTCGCGTTATCACCGCGCGCCCGGTACTTCATGGTCACGATCGTGCGGCTATCGGCGTGACAGAGCACTCTTGATCGGCGAGCGCGCAGTTCTCGGGAAAGGGAACGAAAGCAAGCCAGATAAGGATTATTGTTGTGTATTTGAAAGACGCCCCAAGTACACCTGTTTGCCTTAGTGGCTCGACCTGTGAGAACAGGGGCAAAAAAAGAAAGCGATGAAATCGGGGGTCGTACGAGCTAAAACTGATAGTGTGGGAACCCGGATGAATTGTGACCACCTTGGGCGTTTCAATAATCGCTTAGATCAGGGGTGTAGCCAGAAATTTTTTTTTCGGGGGGGGGGGGGGGGGGCACATCCTTGAAATGGTCATTTATCACTCTGTATGCCATGGCGAAAGAAAATTTCGGGGGGGGGGGGCGCAGGGGTCCGGTGTGCCACCCCCTGACTACGTCACTGGCTTAGATTTTTAAAGTACACGGGCGTTAACTGTTACATTTCACCTAATCAGAATACGGTTGCCATGGCAGCTATCGAACCAGCGGCCTCGCTAGTTATCATGGCAGATACAAAAGCTTCTTTTTGTTTTTGTAATAAAGTGCTACCACATGTGAATTCAACCCAAGATATCACAGTCACAAGCTCAACTATTAGTCATATGCTTCCTGGCAAGTACAGATGGTGACATTTTTTTGTGCAATAACAGACTAAAATAGCTAACAAATGTATTGTTTTCAACATAAATATATGGTAAAGTAAAAGATTAGGGTTAAAAAAATCACATCTCTTGATTATTCGGTATTCGATTCGTATTCGAAGCTATGTATTCGTATTCGATTCGTATTCGAAAATTTTGATATTCGCACACCCCTACTTTTAAACCAGAAATGGCCATTAGTGACCATTTGCGACCGGTTGTTTTGCAATGGTGATTAGCGAGTTTTTGTGGCACAAGGGCCAGGGTTGGCCAAAGAGCTCCATGCTGTTTGACGTGGTGTTAGCATTCACCAATGCTTTCATGATGGGATGTAATACACCTTTAAAGAGGCCCTAATATGAGTATGCTAGAACAACCTAAGACGCTCACGCTACGAATTTTACAAGTGTCACAACATCACACTGTATTCTAACATGCGTCCCCTCTTTAGTGCATTTATTTCTTTGATTTCCAAATCAATTAATGAACACATGAAGGCAATCCTAGACATTAGAATACAATGCAAGTGTTCCAAAATGCTCAACAGCCCCGTTTGAAGCCTACGTAACGCATCAATTATATACTCGGTAGTGAAAAGTTTCGAATAGCTAACCGCTCTTCTAAGAACTCCTATGCCTGTTCACATGTTTGAAAGATCTAAACAGCACAGAAGAATATCATTATTGAATAAAAAACACAAAATTAAACGCTTTACAAACAACTTTTGCGCCTGATAAAAAATGCACCAGAGAAGAACGACAAGTGGCTGATAAGAAAACATAGGCTCGCTTACCCAAAGCCAGCTTTGCGAGGCGCAGGTCAGTAGTCCAGTCTCTTTTAACAGCAGGGCTTGACAGCTGGAAACTAACTTGTACTTTCTGGGACCTGCATTTCAAGGGAGTCGAAAGGTAAGGACAGACAGAGAACCAGCTTCAATGGGCCCCTTTCACAGTTCTTCACCAACTCCTGAACTCAAGACAGCAGATAAACTTTGGTATCGCAAAATTGTCTAGCGACCTCAAATGCCCCTAGCAACAGAGCTTTTTATAAACTGTTATATTTGTCTCTCCACAATGCACGTCTGTTTACGAAGCAGCAGCCCTTGTATTAATTCAAATGAAAACTAAAACTGCTGACCACACAATGCTCTGTGCATTACAATTGCATGGACCGCACTACAACTAAATTACATAGGCAGAATCAGCATTAGCCCTAAAGGACACACCTAATTCTAAGTAACTGAGCATTCTATGTTCCACCAATATTATAGAGCCTCTTCAGAGAATGAATTCAAGGCATCAAGCTTAGCAGAAGAAACCAAATGCCAGCAAGCCACCGTGGTAGGCGTTCCAAGTCCTTGCAAAGCAATCCCATTCACAATAACAATACAAGAACAGCAGATGGCATCAAATGTAGGCTTGTGCGAACAGTAGATTTTAGGTTCAAAGCAAATTCAAAGCGAATATTGATTTGGTCAAATAATTTCGAATCGAATTCAAATAGTATGTATCACATATTATAAAGAAAAATGAGCTTATTTCTCATGACCCAACTAACCTGCACAATATATATTTTTTTTAATCGCAGCAAGGCATGTGCAAATGTCATTCTTTTCGGTTCAAAGGAAGTGAAAGCAACTTTGAATAGTAGCAGGATTTCACTTTCAGTAGAATGCAAGTGATAACCTGTAAACAATATGTTGCATTTAAAATTTACTATATTTGGAGCATATAAGCCTGTATAACAAGCTTTTAAAATTGAAGAACAATGAATCGATGTAAGAGTAATATGTTAATTTAACCTTGAAGTGGGGTTTCACGGCAGTGCAGTTTAGGTGTCTTCATGGTATAGCACCCTTCCACTGCAGTGAAACCACCTTTACAGGGGGTTACATGCAAACTAATATCTATCTACGGTCGCCGACCGTTTATTCGGACTCGGCGGGAACCACCGAAAAGTCCGAATAATCGAGAGTCCGAATAAAAGGATGCACCAGAAATAAAGCACCTTTATTGGCCCAGTGGCCGGAAAAGCTTGTCAATGCACGTCTGCACACAAGCACAATCACAGAAGACCGAGTCGGGCTGTATTTCAGCCAGTGTTTGGCCATAACCGCAGGTTGTAGCGCTGCCACGGCCTGCGCTTCATCGGAGTCGCTGTTCACCTACGCTGATTCGGGGACCCGACAGACGATCTCATCATCGCCCAACTCGGCGAAAGCTCCCAAATAACATCGTATTGAGGTCGGCCGCCTTCGAATTGGCGAATAATTGTGGCCTCTTTCGCCATCCCTAATGCCTTGTGGTTGCCGCGTTTCTTCGTTAGTACCAACCGCGCGGATGGAATGGGTGGCGTCGTAGCTGTCGTAGCCATTTCAGTAGATTAGGCCTAGCCACAAAACAACTGACAAGCAAACTTTCAAACGCCAAAAGGGAACGACATCAGGCTAGTTCGTGCTGCAGAGCTCGTGATTCCGTCCTTCCTTGGTCCGTTCCGTACACGCGGCCATTTTGAACGTCACACCAAGCAGACTCCGAGCGTAGCTTGGCTTGGCTTGCTGTTTGGCTGTGAATGGATCGGCTGTCTGAAGTCGAAAACGCCCATTACGAGTCGCCAAAACACATAGCCTTCGAGATTCGGCATTTGTAATTTCTGCGCTTTTACACTGGCATGATGTCCAGCCATACACAGTGCAACCTTTCAGTGCTGGCAACCTAGCGAAGATATTGTAAACACGTGTGTAAACATCGCGGACAGCTGGTCATGGAGTTCGACGCCGCTCTCGATCAGCCAGCCGGAGTCCGAAATATCGAACGGCGCGCCGTGGGGCGTCCGAATTTTCGGTCGTGAATTTACATTACTTCAATGGGACAAGTGACGGTGCCGCGAGGGTGTCCGAATAAACGGGCATGTCCGAATTATCGGCGTCCGAATAAACGGTCGGCGACTGTATTTGTTCATTTCGAATACGGTAATATTCGTACGAATATTCGAAGTGCTCAAATATATTCGCACAAGCCTAGCCAAGTGCCTACTGTTACGGTAGCTGCACGGTACTGCTGGTTCTAAAGGAGAGGTATACAGAGATGTGGCCCTACTTTGACTTCTGTGGGAGTGCCAGTTGCAGACAGCAGCTGTCGAGCAGGGTTATCTCCTCATCCTTCTGGCGCACTGCATCCTGAATGCTGCGTGCCATGCTCTGCACGCTCTCCACCGAGATCTCCTGCACGCACAGATGTCAAGAAGTGCACACGTGAGACAACAATGAAACACTGTTCACAATCAATGGGATACGCAAAAGCTCCATCGAAAACAGGACGTGCCCCTCTGACATCAACAAACATTCAGAAGGTGCCTAGAACGTAACATAGGAAACTGCTCCTGGTTCATTTTAGAAACGTATTCCAATATAGGCAAGCAATAACAATGAATTAATAATTCATTCATGTATGACACATCAGAGAGATTCAAGAATAACGTTAAACTTCGTCAGCATCTTCAATGTTTGTTGAAATCTCACTTATGTGAACACACCAGCATTCTTGCCTACGCTAAAATGTAGCTGCCAATGATCATGCAATATTCAAGCTTCTTTATGTACAAAGCCACATGAACTTAGACTACAAGGTAAGAGTGCAAAAAAAAAAAAGAAAACACAGCAGCACGTGAGCAGGCATCCCCACTCACCGAGTAAGGTCTCCGGAGGGATTTGACTAGCACAGCGATGCGGCTCACGACTTCCAGGTCATGGACAAGATCAGTGAGCTCGTCGTACAGCACTTGCATGGAACCTGCACTTTCTACAGGGCAAACAAGAGCACAAGCTCGTGAAAAAAAAGAGCTAATAAGCTTCCAATAATTTTGGATTACAGAACGGGCTACATTCGTTACTAGACTCACAGACCGTAAACACAAGACCACCAAATTGTTGCTCTCAACTTTAAGGTCTTCATCATATAAAACTATGCTTGTTCAATACATAAACTAAGCAAAATTATAATTTAACTAAGCAAATAAACTATAGCTGAATCAAACAAAGGACATTAACTAAGGCTTATTAAAACTATAGCTGAATTTAAAAAAATGGAGATTAACTAAGGCATATTAACTAAGCAAAATAACAAAGGTGGATTCAACAATGGCAAGCACAGATGCAACTGTAAACCCCATAAATAAAGCGATAACGAAAACTGCCATCATAAAGCAGTGCAGCACAGTTTACACATGGCTAAACTCACGTGCATTAGAAAACTTCAAGGCTACACTATACACAACAGCTTATACATTTTTCCATTCGAAATTTACTGTTCGTACATGTGCAGCAAAATGACAAAACCACCAAGCTAACCGCTCAGTTCCTAAATTTTGTCACGATGTGAGTGTTCTTATGCAACTTCTAGTGAAAGACAGGCATCATTCCTTTCCTGTTGTTGAGCAAAAATCCAGCTGCTGATGGTACTGTGGATTTTATAGCTCAACACTCTTGGGACTGTCGCAAGCAAGCATTGCTGCTCTTGTAGTGCAATGGTTTCGTGCGAGCGTGTGGCATTCTAGGACGGTAGGGAGCGGTACGTCACAAGCTCATCAGAAGTAACTAAACAGAAGGGTTTAGGCTCTGTCCAAGCTATGCCGCACGTTTGTTACAGGGGGCAGAGTAAGCAGCCCACCCACCGGGGTGTCCGACGGGTACGAGGCGTCCCGCTGAGTTTCGTGCCCGTCCGGAGGAGGCGAGGAGGTTGCGAGTGGCCGGGGCGATGTCCTCCTGCACGTCCACGTCTTGCAGGGGCACTGCCCACTTGAGACTCAGCCGCTCCCTGCCACCCTGGCCCCCTTCCGATGGCCTGCACAACACACACACACACACACAGGAGCCATAAGTGACTGCCATCCACTCGTTTGAAATGCTATTCATAATGTTAAGACCTTTTGAAAAGCCAATACAGAGGCAAAGGATGGTCACAGTCACAAGTGAAACAAAAACGTGCATGCACATACAATGGAAAACAAAAATAACCTTACTGATATAGATGAATACACTGAAACACAGTTGAGCTGATTAATTGAACAGTTCCGTGTACAGAGGTCATCGCCTCAGTGCTTCACACTACTAGAATAATGCCCGCACATAATCGGATAATATTCTACTCCAAAAGAGTCCGAAGGGGGGCAAAAAGCTACATTTAAATTATTCCCTCAAAGTAATTAAACTGTAATATCAAAATTCTGCATTACGCACAACCTAATGCTATTGCAATAGCACTCAACAAAAACAGGCTGTAAATGTTTATTTTTCTTAGTCTATTTTGTGTGTAATCCTTTTGATCATACAATTCATTTAATTTTTTAATAGCATGACTGCTTTATCTTCCTTCCCTTTCAAGTGAAAACTGCAGACATTAATTATGAATGAAAACCAGGGCCCACACTGGCATGAAGCTCTAAAGAAGCTTAACAGCACGTTTGTTTTTAAAGCAAAGCAGATAAATTGTAGCTTGTGCCTTTCCTCTTCTAAAGGAAAAAAAAGAAAATGTGAAGATAGTCAAAGGCAGCTCATATGAGCCTTTGAATCTTTGCACTTCCTAATCAGACAAAGCACCTCAGCTTCTATTATGTTAATCACAATGGCAACACCTCTTCAATTATTAAATGTTCTCAGATTTAAAGAACACCAAAAGTAAGGGTACCTGCTAGGAGTGAACACACACACTTTAACGAGGTCAGCTCAGCTGATGCCAAATTGACACAAGCCATCTACAAAAATGGATCTAGCTCACTAAATATATAAATATGGGGCAATTGAGAATGGAGTAGAAAAAGATGTCCCAGCACCTTGAAGTCACAGTGACGCAGACAAGAAGGTCGTTCAGCAGGAAAATACGCCGCGGTTTCGACTTGACAACAAGCCCGCTCTGGTCAACTTCCTGCAGTGTGCAGATGCAAGTAAGAGAAGCAGTCTGTGATCGGGCAACAATCGAGCAGCAAGTCCTCCAAATAGTAGCCGATACAACAACCAAAACCTAAATTGGGTACCAATGTATGTACTTCATTTTTGCGTTGGCTGCTATTTTAGTAAGGCTACCCAAACAAACCCGTACAACGTAAGTGCTAAGCGAATCTCACCAGTGACAACCCTTGAACTGTCACTGTAATGTACTTACGTACAAACTTCCTGCCAGAAAAAATGAGTACGAAAAGAGCATTAGAGTTCACTTGACCACATAAAAAAAGGGCTAAAAATTAAGAAAAAAGGATAGATCAAATCACAACAGATTCTCTTGACTTCAAACATTAACTACGCACACGTTCCTTGAAAATGATACAGTGGTGCGGAATTTAAACGAAAAATGATCACCGAGCTCGTGCAGATGCAGGTTTTTATATGAACTGTCTACATGTAAGAAAATTGGCAAGCATAAATGATGCAAATTGTGTCTCAGTTTGAGTCAATACTACAAAGCTCATATGACAGTGAAAACGCAGCAAAGACACACCATAGACTCATCCTTAATAGCATAACTGCCGGTATTTCAACAAAAAAAAATTCATAAAGTAAAGAGGAAATCCCATTTAATGAAAGGGGGGGATGCGTAGGCACGTTATTAAGATTTTAGAGGCAGTAAATAGGCAGCAGCAAATCTGAAACAGCGAAGACTGACAAGTAACAGACTGTTTGTAAAAAAAAATAGGCCAACTTTTTTGGTCATTTTGCAGTCACTGATTTTGCCCACTTTGAGAACTTGTCCATGTAAACTTGCTCAAAGCAAGAACATCTGAACGCTGAAGAGAAAAAAGCTTTCTGTCAAACAGTATTCCTCTTTTGTAAATACTGATCTGAAACATCCATATTATTGTACAGCGTGCCGCAACACGTAGACGTTATACAAATGTTCAAAAACTGCAGGTGCACCACAGGTGACTGGCAAGTGATAAGCAGAGTGAGTGGCTCACCAGCTGTAGAACGTCATCTTGCCGCAAAAGGAAGTGATCTGTGCTGTCCACTGTTGAAGAAGCTGCTGCCAATGCCTAGAATAGAGAACGGGAAAGAGGTTATTGTAGAAGAGGATATTGTAGTGGAGTTCTGTAGATAAATTCTATTCCTTAACGTGCAAACCAAAGCAGCACATGTCCGTGTTACATCTCTCTTATACAGTCAAATCTCGTTATAGCGAACCTCAGATTAACGATTTTTTCAGATTAAAAATGTTTCACTACTACGAATTTCAGAATACCGAATGTTTCAGAATAACGTACCGAATTTTCTCGCCCTTGTATATCCATAACACTTCAAAATAACGAATAGCAATTTCAAAAAGTTACTCGCGGCTGTAAAAACAATGCCCAGCTCAGTACCTGCCGCTATCATCATTATCAGAACGCCCGCGTATTGCTCTTCGCGCCTGCTCTAGGCAAATGCGGTAGCCCTATCGCCATCACCATCGCCAGCACTTATTTTTCGCGTCAGGTTTCGGCGTTTCGCCACATGCCTTTGTTTCGTCGGGCAGCTTTATCTGTGCGCTTGTTACACGGCTGCTTTCTCGCCTTCGGATTGGTGGCTGTACGTTCACGATGAGCTCCGGAAGCAGCACGAAAGGAATGCGGCGACAGTGAAAAGTGCGACGCGGGTGACCTATGGAATGAAGTCGCCGATGATTCACCCGTGCATGCTTCACAAACGTTTGAACATTACGCACAGTGCGACAACGAAGTATGCACGTCGGCTTAGCTGGCGACCGATAAGATCCATATCATTTGTCGTCATAAGGAAACGGCGACGAGCGAAGATGATGTTTACACAGCGCGCGCGAACCAACGCGAACAATCGGTATCTAACGCCGATGCTTCGAAGTGCGTAAGAAGGATGCGCACGCCTAAGAGTTCGTCTCGCAGCAGTCGAGCAGCACCCATCAAGCTAAGATCGCGCTGTTCCTCGAATATATGTGCACTGGTTCCGTAATATTTCATGTGTGTTTTTTCGCGCTTATTAGAGTACAACGCGATCGTGGATGCACGTAGGCGATTGACGTTGTTGCGTTTACGATTTTTGCGTAAATTTTTAATACTTTCACTACAACGACTTTTCAAAATAACGAATGATTTTTAGCGGTCCCTTGAGATTCGTTGTATCGAGATTTCACTGTACCATGGCCGTAAGAATGGAAGCAGAATCCAAATCGGGCTCATGGGTTACATTCCAGGCTAAAACGAAGAGGAATCAATTCCACAAACCTCTGCTGATCATTAGCACCTTTGCAAAAGAGGCCTGCATGCCCTCTGGTCACTTCACCACTGCCTCACATGAGTGTAGTTTGTGCGCTTTGTGCCTAACCCTTATCTCTTCATAAGGTTCTGCTGTTCTCTATTCGTTCTCTTTTCTCCATAATGTTAACTTCTGTTCTCTTCATAAGGTAAACATTAAGCAAATGAAAGAGTGAAAGTGCTACAAGGAAACAAGCAACTTAGGAAGAAATAAACTGCCTCAATGACTGGCCTAGAAGAGAGTGTTAAAATTTTACATCTCTGAATAGGCAGTAGCACAGTTAACACTACCCATAGGATCGTGTAAACACCCCGAGTGCAGCAGATGTCGCCCCCACCTTGAGTGAGAACTTGGAGCCCAGGGACCCAAGCACCTGCAGGACAGCATGGTGCTGCTCGGCCGTGCGTTTGCGCTCGTTGAGTGCCTCGGCCAACTGCTCCAACTGAGTCAGGGCCAACTGCAGGTACATCCGGTCATCATGGCCCTTGGGCGTCTGCTTCAGCAGGTCCTGCAGTCAAGAGAACAGGCATGCCACCTCTCGTTGACTTCAAGCCGCCATAAGTTCGAGCCTATAAAATGCTCAAGGATCTTATAAATACAGTCAAGGCCAAATTTCGCAAACATCCTGGGGACGTCCAGAAACATCTGGTAGGCCAGAAAAACTAATGTACACCTTTTTACTGCCCTCAGGGGCTCAAATCACAACAGCTATGTACAACACAGTTCTGAAAGCCTGCCACTATCCTAGCTTAGGCATCCAAGTGCTCATACTCTGACAAGAAAGGGAAGGTGTGTGCATCGTGCAGACTCCCAAGTCCCCTAAAGATGTCTTCCCTGCATGGGTCTCCGGCCCTACTACAATACATTTTCGCAGGATGGTGCAGCTACGCCAAGGTCGGCAGAGTTGCGCAGCAGCGCGTAAGATGAGAGTGTTCCTATGGTGACGCTACCTGACAACGTGGTCACTCAGGCCTGTAACGCCGCAAAGCTCACTTTTGGGCACTGCTTTGGCTTTAAGTGGATTGGCATGCAAAACACTTCTGGTCCACCACCACGAGACAACACAGTAGACGTTCGTTAATTAAATCATGAGACGATCTGATATCTCTCCAGAAATGCTAGTAAGCGTTCTTTCATTAACACACTTGCAAGTCACTATACGGCGTAATGACATTACTATGAATGCACCAATAACGCGTTTACACAGCGCTAGTTGAGCGAGGAATCAAGCAGAGGCATAGCTCTCACCTGAAGGAGCAGGATGAACTGGGGAAACCGCTGCACTGGCTTCACCATGAGGCCGAAGAATGACAGCCGGTCAGGACTGTAGATCTGCTTCATCTGCCATAGAAATGTATGTACAATGTGCATGCTTTAGCATCGCCGACCATTTCTGCAATTCTCTCATAACAGGCAACAGCACTGGCACATGCCTAAACCAACTTCAATGGCAGAAAGGGGCACTTGTTTACTTGACACACTTCAAACTACGCACAACCAACAGATCTGCTTCTATGTCTTGCTATAAAATGATAACACA
This sequence comes from Rhipicephalus appendiculatus, assembly GCA_030522465.1. Taxonomy (NCBI): domain Eukaryota; kingdom Metazoa; phylum Arthropoda; class Arachnida; order Ixodida; family Ixodidae; genus Rhipicephalus; species Rhipicephalus appendiculatus. Next base: position 42,444 of record JALIZH010022382.1, read on the forward strand.
CTTCAATACATTTGTACACAATTTCTTCTTCCCATGCCTCATATCTGGCTGTTTCCAGCAACGGAATGTAGTAGCTGTATCATCACTCAGCCATACACAGAATATGTTGCTGCAGATTCAGGATGCTAATTTACTGACAGAACACTTGGGTCGTTGCAATGGGCATATTCGGAGCACTTCATCAAACTGCCATAAACGATTCATCTCAACAGTTTCCTAAAAGACTATCAATGTGGACAATTGAGACTCGATAAAAAAACGAAATGAATGAACGCCGAGCAAAATGAAGAAGTTTAAAACACAGTTTTTTTTTTTTGTATTTTTTAGCGTTTTAAACCTTTCCATTTTGTTCGGCATTCATTCATTTCGTTTTTTCATCATGCCTCTTCCAAACCAGACGATTCATTGTGAAACCATAGACTTCAATTGAGTCTCGGCTAATCAAAATGTACATCCAATCATTTCAGGTATTCAGTGCAAAACAACTCGAAAATGGGTTACCCGTGCAATTGCTTCAGAATCAAGTAGCTAAACAAGCAGTAAGATGCAAAAGTGCACAACACTTGTATACTGTGGCTCTGCATGAAGAAGCACAAGAAGGTACCATTGCAAATGCAACTTGTTCAGTGGACAAGACCAGCAAAATAAAAAGTGCAGATGAAGGAGATATCTCGCGTCAAGTGGTGCAAAACTGGAGAGCAAAATGGGAACAAAGACCAAAACAAAACGAATAGCGTGCATAGGTGCCAATTAATGCGTAAGCAAAAAACAAACACTATGACAGCAGAACTGGAACAAAAAATGTGCAGTGAAAAAGAAATATTTAATGGCTCATGGATTAAGACATGTAAGTCATAGAGACATCTGCGGGGGGGGATCATTGACTTTTATAAGGAGCTCTAGTCTGACAACATGGAGCGACTCGACTTGGCTGCAGGCCAGAAAAACCACGAGCACATAGGATGTGTCATTTCAAGTCAATATCGCGGAACATTTGACAAACTTTTTGTTATTGGAACACACATTTCGAAAAGTTATATAACCCAGATTCAAACTGCTGCAAATGGCATTGTCTGGGATCCTGAATTTTTTTTTTTTTAATCTCAAAGTAGTAAATAACTCGTTACAATAAAGAACGGTCAATTACATTTTTGTTATATCCAGGCTCCCGAACAAGATTTGACTATGTATGCCGCAGTACTGTCACCGTAAAACTTTTATTCTGACTCAACGTCAAGAACCAACATTCACGAAGACGCAAGTCTCGGTGTAATGACATGTCATGAACTCAGAATGAGAGTGAGTGACCAAGACGAGGCAAAATCAAACGAAAATGGATGAAAACTAAAAACAAAACGGAACAAAAAACTGAAAAGATGCATTGGGAAATGTGGTAGGAAACATGGAGAGGCATGAACAGGCAATCAGTCAGTCAGGCCATGTCGGGTGTGGACTGTTGTGCTTGGAGCACTAGTAACTGTGTGCCGTTACGCCAGTGCAGGAGACGAGGGCAGTCCCAGTGCATTACGAGGGGGGGAAGAAGGGCGGGGAGACGATGGAGAAGCAATGCATCTCTCCAGGGTCGGCTGCATTCCTCTGCCGATGCACATTTCCTTCATTCTTTTCTCCTTCGTTCTCGACAGTCTCCTCACCTTGTACGACTCCCTCCCCGAGCCTGATCCTTCTTCTGAAGGCGGCGGAGCACGTGACTGAGAGCGTCACAGATAAAGAAAGAGAGAGAGAAACAGGAAAACAGCGAAGGTTCTCCCAAGCTTTCGTGACGCAGGTGGCCAATGAAGAGAGTAACAAAAGGCACAGCCGTCACGACTGTTTGACTTGCAACAGATAAATTGCTATGACAAAATTTAACTTAGTAGAGTTCAGTGCGAGTCTAAACACGCTTACTTTGGTGTACAGCAAAAGTCTAGATAGTGAGACACAAAGTATGAAACGTGCCGTTCGTTAATGTAGTGCTAGGACGTAATGGATGCTTTCAGTGCAAATCATCCGACAGATGAAAAATGCAGACGACGCCATTGGCTAGCAGAGGATTTATCGTCTTCAGCACAATAACAGGGTAAGACAAGACAATAATGTGCCCACCCATTTTCATATTTTTATCGCCTGTTTTTTGAAGTAACACCATTGTGAGCCTTACAAGCCAAAGATCATCAGTACAAGGATACAGAACATCCCAATTTTCAATGCTTCTCGAAAAGCTTTCCTCATTCTCAGTGCTTTGCTAATTCCACTTAATGAATGAAAAAACACTGCAAAAACAAAAAAAACAAAAAATACCACGAAGACCACAAGGAAACACAACAGACTGTGTGTAAGTGTTTCCTTCTGGTCTCAGTGTGTTCTGTGCAGCGTTTTTTCATTCAGCATGTTACACCAACTCGCCCACATCAAGCTCCTCCTGCCAATTCCACTCTTTGCAGGTAGCGTACCACATAAACAAACACAATGACCGTCAAGTCTATGCACGTCTTCAGATTGTACGAAGTCCCTAGCAGTCATATGCGACACAAAATTAGCGATCAGCACACACAGTGTTGTAGAAGGAACTTCACGCACCTTGAGAAATTCTGCAAAAGCAGACTTGCTCTTAGCTGCTTGCTTCGCTGTCTCCATGGCTGTGCTAAAGTTGTTGATGAAGTCGCTGTAGATGTCGAGTACGATTGGTTTTGAAAACTGAAAGAAGCCACAGTGCACAGTGAGATAGAGGCAAGGTGTCGTCATTTTAAGAGACAAGTTTCTCATCACACAGAGTAACTTATGAGGATGGCCTCGCACCCTGTGATAAAGACCAAATTTTTTTCTACCCGAAGTAAACTGTTGGCTTAACTCTTGTCCTTGATAGGGACACTATTAACACTCACTCATTTCTACACACGTTTACTTTAACAAATGCACTGCTGGATAAGACCACGTCATCTGGAACAACTGTTAGTATGTCCATTGTTCCAAGACATGAAGACTCAAATTTTCATGCTCCACCACTGTGTAGTGTGACCAGCCTCCCATTTAGCGTATACAGTCAAATCTCGTTATAGCGAACCTCAGATTAACGATTTTTTTTTCAGATTAACGAATTTTTCGAAAATCCCCCTCCGAATGCCCATTAGTTTAATGTAAAAATGTTTCACTACTACGAATTTCAGAATACCGAATGTTTCAGAATAACGTATCGAATTTTATCGTCCTTGTATATCCATAACACTTCAAAATAACGAATAGCAATTTCAAAAAGTTACTCGCGGCTGTAGAAACAATGCCCAGCTCGGTACCTGCCGCTATCATCATCATCAGAACGCCCGCGTATTGCTCTTCGCGCCTGCCCTAGGCAAATGTGCGGTAGCCCTATCGCCATCACCATCACCTGCACTTATTTTTCACGTCAGGCTTCGGCATTTCGCCGCGTGCCTTTGTTTCGTCGGGCAGCTTTACCTGTGCGCTTGTTACACGGCTGTTTTCTCGCCTTCGGATTGGTGGCTGTACGTTCACAATGAGCTCCGGAAGCAGCACGAAAGGAATGCGGCGACAGTGAAAAGTGCGACACGAGTGACCTATGGGATGAAGTCGCCGATGATTACCCCGTGCATACTTCACAAACGTTTGAACACCACGCACAGTGCGACGACGAAGTATGCACGTCGGCTTAGCTGGCGACCGATAAGATCCATATCATTTGTCGTCATAAGGAAACGGCGACGAGAGCGAAGACGACGTTTACACAGCGCGCGCGAACCAACGCGAACAATCGGTATCTAACGGCGATGCTTCGAAGTGCGTAAGAAGGATACGCATGCCTAAGAGTTCGTCTCGCAGCAGTCGAGCTGCACCTATCAGGCTAAGATCGCGCTGTTCCTCGAATAAATGTGCACTGATTCCGTAATATTTCATGAGCTTGTTTTTTTCGCGCTTATTAGAGTACAACGCGATCGTGGATGCACAGGTAGGCGATTGACAATGTTTTGTTTACAATTTTTGCGTAAATTTTTAATACTTTCACTACAACGACTTTTCAAAATAACGAATGATTTTTAGCGGTCCCTTGAGATTCGTTGTATCGAGATTTCACTGTACCGAAAATGTACAGTCATGCAAAAGATGCTGCTCATGCACGTTACACTAAAAATAACATATATAGCACACCTCGTCTTCTACTACCTTCCAGCACTCAAATCACCCACAAAGGGCAAAAATGTACTGCTTCACTGTCATGACTTGTGGTGTGGCCTTGCTTCAATTAATTTCCAGAGTTAAAATCTGGACGTTAGTCCATTGCTTTCTTGGCTATGGTCACAAGTACACGACATAGCTTCCAAAAATTAGTAATGTAGTAATGTAATTACATTTAATTTTACCAGTCTGAAAAACATTTCAACACTCACCAAGTCTGCCTGCAGCCTGCGACATGACAATTATGAGGGACAACCTCAGCAGTTAAATGCGCATATGTAAACATGAGCTTCTGTGTTCCATCCCTATTGGAATGCGGACCATCATAGTCAAGAATTGAACCCAAGACCTTGTGCTAATCACCATAAACACGAGCACCACTTCAGCTCGTGAGAATTCCTTCCTTCCCTACCTTCATGAAGTTACAAGAACAGCACTTTCAGAGCAACAGTGCCCTTTGTGCTGACCGAGACTGAGGCATGAATGGAAAAAAAAAAAAAACAGGCTCACCGATGCGAGAAAGACTTCGCCAATGCGCTCCTGCTGGTCCCATTCGCAGATGCACTGATTGAGGGCGATGCCGAAGAGCGTGTGGCACTGCATGATCTCCTCGAGGCGGAAGAACATGGTGTCCACCTTGCGCTGGCTCACAAGCGGGGGCTGGCTGGCCATCAGCGGTCGCTTGAAGTCCTGCGGTGGTGGATACAATCCAATTTAACAATCTTCCTGCCTCAGTCTTGGCACACAGTACAATGTAAAGTTCCCACGAGCCTCACATTACACCATTTCTCACACGTAACTTGTGCCAAAATTTTAAAAATGTGCAAGTGCCATGTAGTTGGACAGAACTGCAGGCAATGTTTCTCACTGTCATTTGAAGAAAGAAAGACAATTTATTTGCATTTTGCTAAATTACATATTTTAACATTAGTTAATCTGCTTCTCAGATATGTTTAGAGCAAACCAGTCGATGATAAAACTCTAGGCCCCTGTGATAAAACCCCCTGCTTCAACTTTCCATTGCTCTTACACACAACACGAATTGTTTGCCAAGCCTGAAAGAAAGCCCCCGAAATGTGAAAAAGTGCCAAGTGAAGTGCCTTGTATCCTTAGGACATGGGCATGTCCTAAGGATACAAGACTTAACATGGCAGGCTTCGGAGAATCTTACTGAGTGAATGTTCCAAAAATGAAAAAGACCAAGATCCCTGATGTACGACGACATTCAGATGCTAAAGATCAGTACAAAATGCAAGAACGTGATGAAAACTTCCTTTTCAAGCGAAGCTGGTGATGTTCACTAAATAATCCTCACCCACAGCAGGCAACCACCAAAGAAAACTAAGGGTCATGAGAAGGCACGGAGATAGTACAGCAAGATAAAAACAAAATAGTGTCCTTTGCCCAACGAAGCATAGCTCAAGCCATTGCGACAACCCTATCCTCTACCACCATTCCCACTTCCAGCCATAGATTATCCAACCCCCCCCCCCCTCCACCGTAGATTGCAAGGGGGGATGACACATGCTTAGTCATAGAAAGCCTCTCAGACACTCACTTATCTATGGGGGGGGGGGGGGGGGGCAGAGCAGGGTTGGGCTAACGGAAAAGGGGGGTGGCGTTATGCGCTGGCATGAGGATGGGGAGCAGTCTCACTAACAGAGGAGACTCAAACAATGCTCAAATGTCATCTTTGAAGCAAGAAAGAAAGAAAAGCGCATGTCCTGTCTTCTCGTTCCTTTCGTATTCGCTTCAGCGCTGCCTTTCCATCGTTTTCGGGCACTTAGCCGTGTCCCCTCATGGGTGACGGAAATTAGTGCCCTTTTCTTCTTTCTCATGAATCACTATATATCATTATGTACCTAAACCAGTTTGCCCACCAATCCATTATTTTGCAAAGAAAAGCAGTACATTAGGCATGACCCAAACCAATTCTCACTAGTCCCCATTTCCTTGATAGTTACGGTAAGGGCTTCTGAATCTGTTCTATTATAATAAACTTGTGATTATGAAATTGACAACAACAGAGCTTTCAAGGAATATTGATCAGTCTAAACTGACTCACTGTTTGAATTTAGAGTCCCTTCAAGATTACTCATGTGAACAGCTTTTTACCACAAACACATGCTTAGGTAGTATATGTGCAAAGCTTAAATCTTAAGTGCAAACAAAAAAAAATGCTGGAAAGAAAAAATAACATAAGGAAAGCAAATTTCAGGAAAACAAGTTTAAGGTTTTGCTGAGCTTTCTGTTAAGACCTGCAGACTTTCTGTCGCAGTTCACTTTCTTTCAATGGTGGCACCGGCCCACATGGAAGCAAGAAATTTACACAACACTCATGGTACACAGCCTGCAAAATGATGGGAACATGAGAGAGAACTATGAAACTAACGGAGTTCGAAAAGTACTCACAAGGATGAGCCTTTGAAGAGTTCCGACGTATGAGTTTTCACTTTCAACTATGTTATGTACAATGAATCGCCTCTTTTTCTGGAATGACAAAAAAAATAAACCGCATGAAACACTTGTGCAGAAAGCGTCCACAAGCACTCTTTGACCTGGATTACTCAATGAGAGGGACATTACTTGTACAGAAAATCTAAGCCTGTAATTAGCTTTTAAAATCATTAATTACGTTCCTAATTACCTTGTGCGCATATCATGTAATTTACGAACTGTGGTCACTAAGACTGCAATCACATCACAGAGAACGAATTCCGAGTCGGAAAATAGTTCGGGAAATCGGCACTGTCAAATTCATGGTAAAAATGAACTCTTCTCCTGGTTAGTTTAATAGAACACTATTCGGTGCCATGAAACACACAAACAGCCAGTGAGACACCAAAGTATTTCACTACACACTTTGAAAATGAATTACTCGAAAATGTCACCCTCGGGACTCATTCCAGGTGGATATGTCTCACAAACACACTGTCTACAATTTGTAAATCACAACAGTGTTGTGGAGTAATTAGTAAATTCTTTTACTCAGTCATTGGTGCACTTAGCTTCCTGTGCTACAAGTAAGGCCTGCCTGTTCAGTAATTCAGGCGCAGGGCTAGAATTACGCAATCTGCCACAGACAATATACGCATAAATTTTATTTTATATTTTTGGCAGTTCTTGCTAAATCACTTAGCTAAGAAAAGAATAATCTGGAAGGAACCATCGTTAGACACATTTACCTGTTCAGGTGTGAGGCCAGGAGGCACAGGTGGCAGAGCCAATGGGGGGTCTCTGCTTTTTGGGTGCTTTCACATCACCGTAGCCTTCATCCTCTGCAAAGAAAAGAGCAGCCACACGATATTGTTCTGGTCAGCACTGGCAACTTATCGAAGCATCCTCGGCCACAGGACAATGCATATTGACAACATTCCAAAGCCGCAGTAAACAGTGATGAGCAACTGCTACAGATTACAAGCCAACCAAAAGGGGGAGGCTAGCTCTTTATGAATAAATGCAGTACAATCAGGTGAAAAAAAAAAACACTGCGGTCACAGGAAAGCGCACGGACATGGGCTGCTGCGAGTCTCTTAATATTCACTAGTGATATCTCCGCACACGAAGCAGTGAGAGAAAACTGGCTTTTTTTTTTTTTTTTTTTTTTTTTTTTTTTTTTTTTTTTTTTTTTTGCCTATACGCAACTTGGAGTGGGGTTCATGTTCAAATGGCATTTTGGACTGTGATACCTGTGATCACAGGTTTTATCACATGAGCAGCAGCAGCAGAATGTCAAATTTGTAACATCCCTACCACTCTCGAACAGGCGCTCGTGCCTGCTTGAAACAGTCCAGTGTGGGATACCGGAACACCAAGAGAGCTCTCATCAGTGAGATCTGTAGGTGTTCATCACCTAAACACCTTTCTGATGCCATCATCAGGAAGTGCTTGTCCTTTCCAAGCTTTCACATCTTAAAGAAAATATATTTTACCAATTTTAAACAAATTTTTATATCTTTGTAAAGTGTCATACAGAGAAAATAGTTCTAAATAGCAATCAAATATAAAATGCTTGAAAAGTTGACTAAATCGATGTGATGCTAATCTAAGAGTGCATTGCTTGATTGACGGCAGGTTGATTCACGGCTTGACAATGACGGCAGCTTGATTCCACAGATGGCAACACTAACCTGACAACTGGCGGCTTCCCATGCGGCTCCCCAACTTGTCAGAATCGAAATCTTTCCGCCGGGTGGAGAAGAAGCGTGTGAAGCTGCTGGTCAGCTGTACAAACACAAGAAACCACGTTGCAAGACCGAATTCGTGCCTCCTCCTGCCCAGACTTAATAGCAGGCCAAGGCCCCCCATGGCCTATCCCTTGATGAGTATGTTTGTGGTTAAAGAGCTCACAATTTCAAGTATGCTACAATGAAAAAATGCTATCAACTGTGCCACTGAAATAGCAGATACTGCTCTTGGAGGTCGAGTTGGCAGATGCACTGACTTCTCTTCATTACCTCTGTCTCTGTCATAACCACTCTTACAAATCTCGAGAAACAAAACCCTGTTTCGAGACTGCAAGCAAAAACTTTAATGGGTGCTATGAAGCCAATCTTGTTGCCGACATCAAATTGAAAATGGATAGTGATAGTATTTAGGTAAAACTCTTTCAGAAACAACCTAGCTTGTCTTTAATTAAACTGTCAAAGGAGGATAAAACGGCACTAAAAATATGCCTGCCTACCTCATTTTAGTTGGAGACAAAACACTTATATGTTTGCAAATGCATGCCTCGCACATATGGACGCACATATTACAAATGATAAAATAACTGACTTCAAATGAGTAGCACATAAAAAACGGAGGGGGCAAAAAAAAGGTCATTTTTTTATGCGCTACTCAACTTGAAGACATGAATCTTTATCAACCTGCCCAACTTGTCGCACTTGTAAGAAATAACAGGTGAACAAAGTGCTCATCAATTCACTAAGGTAGCTTTATATTGTGACAATTAAATGCATTGTGCTGTAAAACAGCATCACGTCTAAGAGCAACAGGACCAGAAGAACATGATGGTCTAGTTATCACATGCTAACCCAAGTATAAAGTGGATAAAGATGGCCTACAATAAAGTAGCCTTGGGTGAATGCCAAGGGTTCTTCCATCTTACTGGTGTAACAGCATACAAGAATACAAATGCTCTGCCTCACACATAAGCCTTTCAGTAAATATGTCTATATGCTGTTTGAACACCCTGCTGTATGTTGTTCCTTCCACTAGTTTCTGCCCAGCCCAAGGGCATCTGTGCAACATTCTTCAAGCGCCAAGGTACTTTTTCACTTACATCAGCAGATAGCAGCAACAACGTGGGCAACTTCTGCTGCCAGTGGTCGCTTAGCGACAGTATGCTCCGTGCAACGCTGACACTCACGTCGGAATCCTTGCGCTTTTTGCCCGGCTTGCTGCTGTTGCTGCCCAAGCGCGAGCCTCGGCGCACACGGCCCGTGGTGTCGCCTTCCTCCGAGCTCTCTGAATGATCCAGGCCGAGCTCGGAGCCGGCCGCACTGTAGCCGTCCTCGCAGGTGATTGTGTCTCGTCGGTAGATGTCCACCTCCTCGTAGATGTTGTCCTCGGGACGCATCCCTGCATCTGGAAGCCAGTCTCTTCCTCACTCAATCCGTTCCCAACACTCACGGCCCGGAAACGTGGGTGTCAAATGTACGGTGCAAATGCCGGCTATGGAGCAGTTGAGGCTTAAACCAAACACTGACCTCTCCTGAAACTTTCACTCTTTCGTGCATACGCTAATGACTAAAATTGGTGTCAGAACTAGCAGCGAAGGAGAAATACTGTCATCTTTCCATTCGTAGCATGAAGCCACAAGGGACATATAAATCCTTGCCAGTTTTTCAGACATGAGAGCTTCCTAAATGAAGAAAATCCTGGTGCAAGTCCCGGACCAGCACTGACTTTTTCATCACCCTATGAAGCAGTTTTTCCGAGAAATCTGCATTGATGCTAAGAATGGATGGATGACTGTATTTCCCTTTAATGAACCTTTCCCTCCTGATTTGCCATATCCAGCACTTGTAATATACTACATAAAAGTCCATTTTCGAAAGCCTAATACTGGATGGGCCACTGAGCTATCATGCTATCTTGTGTGAAAAGCATAGGGTGTGACAATAAATGGAAACCACTTGGCGATATTCTTTTAAATATACGTCATTAATGGCCCCATGGTAAATTTTTTCAGCTTTGCCTCAGAGCAATTGGACTTTAATTCAAATAGTTATCATGTAAATGAAACTAACCCTCAAGCTCCTAAACCTTCTTGGCTGACGCCTAGCTCAAAGTGCAAGGAAGCCCGGCAAATTATTACGTTCTAATGGTAGAATGGGAAATGCATCACAAACTTGAGAACGATCTTGACAACTGCAACATACCATCTTATTTGACTACTGTGTCTGACTCCTTCTGTCATTGCATAGCAAACTTGTTTGAAAAGGCATATAAAACACAATGCCACGGTGAAAAAGCAAATATCTTTAGGTCTGACAAGAAATTAAGGTAATCTATTAAAACATGCAAAATGAGTCCATGCAATTCAAATGAAAGGAGTCCACTACTCACTATCGCCTGAACAAATGGCTTGATAATGTTACGAGAAAACGTATATTAACAAATATTTACAGGCGGTGACAATGGCTGACACAATGCAGCTCAAGCCTAGTCTCTTCACCCTTCGTAGTTCTCCCTCAGACCGAGACCCTCTACTGCTACTACTGCCTGGTGACAATATAGAGCCAAATAAATTCAATATATCCACTGCCTCTGAACAAGAGTTACAGCTGCTTTTCTCTACACTTTAGTTAGAATGAGTACACTCAGTTGGCCCCTCACTTTTTAAAAGGGCATTGCCAAAGCATCGTTATCACTGTTTAGCCCTTAAACTCCCAAGTCCGAGCTGCACTTCCTTGCATTGTTTACTAGCTCATGTGCATAGCTTGCATCATCCTAAGTATGGAACCTAACCATCTATCCCAACCAGAATCCTTACACTAGCCCTGCCAATCTACATCAATACTAACAAAGGTACACCCAACCTGTAGTTCGGCTCTGGTTTACAGACTGGAAGCCCAACTTGTCACAAAATTAGTTGAAGCTTCAGTGGTGAAAATTCATTCAGAGTCGTCTCAAGAACTTTAAGGAAACAAAACACTGTCGTCAACAGTGTGGCAGCTTTTTTTTTTTAAGTGCCATGAATATCTACTAACTTAATTGAGCTGAGCAGACAGTTTTCAAAGCTGCAAACTGCCACCACATCACTCGGACACTATAGCCACACATGCAAATTGTTGCCCAATTCAGCAATTTCATTTACGTATCACTGCAGTTACATGGCCAGTTCCCAAACAGGACAGGGCCTTAAAAAGATAGCCCCCCCCTCCCCCCAAACTCGCCTCTTTGTTAGAAAGTGTCAACACCGAAAAAGCTCGCAGGAGCCGAGCTCTCTTGGCTTCAGCCATTGCTCCAAGTGGCTCAGACGAATAACCCCGTTCTCTATTCTAGGTCAAGTGCCAATTGGCCACAATGGCTGGCTCTGATCAGAGGAGAGCCAACAGAACAGCGTGAAGGCTCTTTTATCTCCAGCCGCTCGCAAACTTGTCGCCTTATCTACGCAACTGTGTGCTCAGAACAGATTAAAATGACCCCTTTTTTTTTTCACACTAGATCTAATGTTTTGCACAGATGACCATACAAGACCACTAACCCAAAAGGAAAAACCTACTTAAAAATAAATGAAAAAAAAAACAACAGAAAAGCTAAAGTATCTCTCGAAACGAAATGCAGCAGCATAAATACAAATCAGCTGAAAGCTTCTACGCAGGTTTCCTTCGTACACACGAAATTACTGTTAGACACAGTCTGTCCATTGTGTGTGGCTCCTAAAACTCGCACACTTAAAGCAATACCTTTATTTTCTTTTCTGGCGCATTTTTAGTCATAACAGCATGACCTAGTTAATGCTTCATTCGAAGTCATTTATAGCGAATGCTAGACATAAAACTGCAGTGTTCAAATAAATAAAAGGGGGAAGAGGAGGCAAGAAGGGCCAAAATGCTACAGCTCACTAAAGTGATCATTACTCCAAATGTCACTGCCTTTCACTCCCTGCAGCAAAATTAACCACCACTTTATAAGATTGAATAAAGATGCAATGAATGCTATAACAACAAATTAGAGCAGATGGTCCACTATTACATAGAAAACCTACAACAAAGGCACCAAAGAAAGCATTGATTAGCCTATGAGTTCACAAAAACATTTTTTTTTTAAATGTGTTTTCTTAGTTTCAAGCTAAGTCAATTTTTTTACACAAGCTACAAGCTGTTCTGTAAAACCTGCTACTGTACTGAAAATCCAATCTAAAGGCCTCCAAATACAGTTTATTGTTAGTGTGAAATTAGCCAGAAAACAATATCATGAAGTAGTTATTTACATGCTTCTTCAGAAAGTTTGAAACATGCAAGAAAGCGACCACGCAAAGGAGAGATGGCCATTGGCAAAGAAGCAAGACCTGAAAAACACGTGCAGACAGAAGCAACGCAACACAACATGCCTAGTAATTAGTAAACAGGAGGCACACCAATGGAACGCAAGCGAGGCAGAATTGCACACAGGTCACTGAACAGTGCCAACGTTACAACCCCTCAACAGCACTAAAAAGTGCAATGACAAGATACCAACGCGGCTAAAACCTTTTTTTTCTTTAAATCCACGCACATACACGAAGTGAATGCCGATGATGGGGCGAAGCAGTCTGCATCAGATCGTGAATCATGGCCTCCTATTTTGTTCTGGTTAACAGCCTTTTATTTTGTTCTTGTTGACCTTTTGTTCTGTCATATGCTTTGACTGATGGGTGGTTAAATGTCGGTGTTTTTACAGTGTTGTGGCCTTTTATTTTGTTTATTCTGGTTAACAGCCTTTTGATAACCTTTTTGTTGTTCACAGATGTTTCGGTTCCCATGCACCTGCGCTACATCCGCTGTAGACGCCGGACGGCGGTTTACGGACATTGTGGGGTCTTAAGGTGCTTCGCCCCTAAAACTTCTCTCGAACGTCAGTCTTACTGTTTCTACATGTTCACTTCCTCAGCCTATCTCACACCATCTCTGCACTTCCAGCCATCATTATGCTGTTTCTTTCTTCTCTTCACCACTCTCTTTTATACAAGTCCCAGTGTGATCTCATTCATCACTGTTGCATTTCTGTACAACATGTATCCACCATTCATTCATTCCAACTTTTAGTTGGTATATAAAATGAGAAATAGAGGCCACCTTCGTTTTTGTCCATGATTGAAGCTGTTCTCTTCACACGCACCAAAATTTTGCTCTTCTAACCTGTTAACTCACATTGAAGGTGAACCAACCGACATGAAGAGCATGAATAGCACGATTCTACCCCTTTTCATAAACTGTGAAACCTTGACAAAATTGGGAATTAGGATATGAACAGAAACATAATACTGTCTGAATAATGTGACATCCATGATTTACCTAATCAAGGCATCTAAATTGAACAATTTACTGTTTACTATTTTTTACGAATTGGTGCCACTGGTCAGCACTGCTGACCCCCTTGCTGACTCCCCCATCACTTACAGCAACGGATTGTCATTCACACAGCCAGGCATTCTGAATGGCACCCTCAATTATCAGCTCTTTATAAACAGCAATTCTGAATAAGGCCACTAAGGGGTCAAAATGACGGACTGCCAGAGCTCGAGCTCCTTAAGAGGGCAGTGACTGCTCTCCATGAACATCTAAGCAGCCAACAACAAATAATAAAGGTGTAATGTCTACGTACACAACCACAGCTAATAAACGAAATTCCAGGGTTTTACGTGCCAAAAAACCTCCACACGATTATGTGGCACACCACAGTGGGGAGACTATGGATTAATTTTGACCATTTGGAGTTTCTCGAAATGCCCCAAAATCTAAGTACACGGGTGTTATTGCATTTCACCTCCATCGAAATGCGGCCACCATGGCCGTCAATAGAATTTGCACCCTCGTGCTAAACAGCACAACACCTTAGCCACAGCGAATCATTACAGCATTGACTTAAGCAGAATGTGTAAGTTGTCACAAAGTGTGTGTGTGTGCATACCATTCTCCATCACTTGGCTCCTCAAATTTAAAAATGTGGTCCAGACCTGCCAGGCCACTCACATAGCAGTATGACAGGTGCACATTGAGACTGCACAAGCACAGAACGAAGGCAAGCAAGACAGAGAGCAAAAGAGGAAAGAAAGGAGAAGAGGAAGAAAGGAGAGTGCATCCCACCACCAACCTGCAGCGGCAAGCAGCGGTGTAGTTCTCCGCTTGTGCGTGTCGTCGTAGAGCATGTACAGAGGCTCGGGCAGGGGTGCGGTGCCCGCTTCGCTGCCGCTGGGCAGCACCGCGCGCCCGTATGGGCTGGCGGATGCTGACCCAGCGGGGAGAGGAGGAGGTGGTGCCGACTGGCAAGGCTGCTGGAATGCTGTGCCGCCAGCACCAAAGCCCGCCCCACGAGAAGGAATGTTAGCAAGAACCACCACCACCACCACCACCACCACCACCATTGTGACAGAAACACCCATCCACAAACCAGGGAGCACCCATCACTCCAGTTGTGAAATCTGCCCCAAAGGAACCCCCTCCCGCGTGGCCTGCGTCTCCCACACCAGCGGGACAACAAGAGGGCTAGTTCTTGTGGTAATCTACACAGGAACGCAGCAGTCAGTGACCACAGAGTTTCTCACAAGAATACGTAAAGGGAAATCTGACGCCACAGTCTATGCAAGTTTCCTAAGGGGCGCTGTGCCATCATGGGAATGACTGCATGTGTATCTGTGAGGCTTGTGCTAGCTGGTGTCGTGCTAGATTTGGCCTGAAACGGATATATGGCTGCACGAATAAAGCTTCATTTAAACAAAACCCTCAATCAAAACGTATCTCATTCACGCATATCACATCTTACAACATGGGCGTTGGCAGGGGGGTGCAAAAGGGGCACTTGCCCCCCCTCAAGCCTCACCAGTACTTGCCCTCACCCAAGCTAGACCAGTGCTCTCCCCCTCCCCCCACCCGCGATGCAACACTCGTTTGCACCCCCCCCCCCCAAGAGAAAATCCTGCCGACGACCATGTCTTACAATGAAAGTCTGCTTACTTGCAAGCCATAATCAAGCAGTGAAAAGAAGAAACAGACGACAAGCTGTTACTGAGTGAATGCTGACCTTGTTGTACGTCTTCCAAATTTAGGCGGCCACTCGCTACGTTTTAAGTATCATAAAATTGTGCATCAAAGCAGTTCTCACAGCTAAATAAAACTCGTTTTCATGCAATGCTAAGAAAAATATAACTCTTCACGTGCTGCTTCAGCACAAAGTTAACCATTGTGACACAAGAAACGCTTCTAACCAGACGCGTCTTTGAGATGTTCGGGCTATTCATGAATGATGCCAATCCTAATCCAACACAACCCAGCATTCCCATGCGTAAAACACCGTCACAGCACCAGTTTTCCCTCTAGGTAATTTTAAGAAGCTGTATGGTCAGTGGAGGCCTAAGAATGCAGTAGCCACTGCTGCCCAACATAAAAGAGAACTTGCACAGATGCACCACGTTCCCTCCTTTCCATGTAATCATGGGGCACATGAATTTTCAGCCCCGGCATTCGTAAGGAACAGCATTTCAGGTGTATACAAATAGCAGGCCCAGTGTAGTTTGTATTGGAGTCTTAGGCTGTCGCCAGGTATAAGCGATAACTAAAACAGCTTACTGAAGAACAGACGTGGCCGCGTATGCCTGATGTCCAGTTGACATGCTATCTCAACCCTTTCCCTACCGAAGACGAGCTGAGCTCATCCACACAGTTTGCACTGCTCCAACCGAAGATGAGCTGGGCTCGTCCATGCAATGAAGCTACTCTGATTCATTTTGCCAAGTTCTCCTTCGCTTGAACAGATGGTGCAGTAAAATATTTAAAAACACACTCGAAGCATGCATTTCGGTATAGGAAATGCATGCTTGGTCGATTCCTATGAAAGATCAGAAAACGTCGTATAGTTGATGTTTCCGATTTTCCTGATAATTTTGTATATCATGACCAAATGACTGAATAGCACAAAATCACAAATTGTTTTCAAATAAAAGATTTTTTGAACAAAGAAAAAATTGACAAACGTCGCCAGGTGATGACAGCCATTTTAGAAAGAGTGCGTTCTTGTAAATTCGCGACGCAAGCTAAATATTACAAATATCTTTCTTCGTAACACAAATAGGAGTAAAGGAGAAATAGCTCACATGGTCTTCTCGAATTCTGAGCGATTTATGTATTTCGAAAAGTTCTCTAAAAAAGCTGCGTTTTTGAAACTCTGTCGACATTGGGACGCAATTGCTGCTTCTGCAAATGTGTTAGCTTGTTCATATTTACGGCACGAATAGGCCTTTATGTGAATAATAAGATTTGTATTTGTCTATTAACTTTTAAAGTAAGGAATTTCGTTGCTCAGAGCATCCAAAAAAAAAACTTGGTCAATTAAAAAATCTATAATAAAAAAAAAATCTCAATCTTGGTCAAAATTATTCGGGCTGATCTCAGAGGACTGCGGAATGATATTCTGGAAAAAACATGTTGCATCATTTTTATCACAACAAAATTTAAAAATTTTCTAACATTGTGTTTTTAGAGTTGTCGCTAGTGCGTAAAGGACATCTCTTGTAACAAGAAGATACAACACGCTTTTTTTCTTCTCCGAGGCTTGCAAAATAACAATATTGAGGCATTGTTGGAGAGTGGGAAGTGTTCTGCAAAGAAAACGACCTTATGAATGAAACGCATTTAAGTAGTCTGCAATATCAATGCAGTACTCGCAGATGGGCAGCGTGCACCATTTCAACCCTGTGTAATTTTTTTCAGTAAACGTGCTAATATAAAACCATTAAAGCTCCATGAAAAACCGTGTAGGTAAGTCTTACCTTCTGAAATTTTTTTAGATAAAGAAATCGAAAACGGCGACAGTGCCAACCCGCGAGCACCACAGCGCAACCTGAGGACCACTGCTACGCCACGCATGCTTTGCCCTGCTTCGCCACTCTGCAGCAAAGATTGCTGGGAAGTAGATTGCTTATGTTACATGATACATTTTACCTCGCCCCTCTCTGTCTGGATACGGACTGTACGGATGGATCGTGTGTGGCCCGCACTCCGCACCTTAGTGTAAATTGAGTAGCGTGTGTTGCGTCCGCTGGTGCAACACACGGTGGTCTAATACAGTGAGCAATTGAACTGGTCGCACAACAACCAGGCAAGCCGAAGAACATTCAGCAGATCCATGGACATGCCTGTGAGATCAAGTGCTTTTGGAAATAAAAAAGAAAGTACTGGAGACTCGTTACCCCTGTGGAAAGCGTCCGGTTGCGACATGTTTACCAATGCAGACCAGATGCGATTCAAACAGAACGCAATTTGTCTGTGGCAAGACTATTGCCACCGAGCTACGCTTCATCGACACAATTTAAAATCAGTTATTCGCATATGGTTTGAAAATATACACTATTGGGACACCAAAACTAAACCTCTTTGCGACTTCTTTATTGAGGTTCGTTTCCTTTCCTGATGAGACCTTGCCTTTTATACCAACCTTTCAATTTTAGCACAGCGCGACATAAGAGACGCATTGAGAGAATGTATTCATTAGCATCCAACATATAAATTACCTTCCAACCAAGCAGATGAAAGTAAAGGGGGGTGCGACTGAAGGGGCTGCCTTTGGACTGAGGGATAATGAACACAGAAGCGAAGTCACAAACTACTCAAATAAATTTCATTTATAAGGTCATTTTCTTTGCAGAACACTTCCCACTCACCGAAAATGCCTCGTTATTGTTATTTCACAAGCCTCAGATAATAAAAGAAGCGTGTTATTATTTATTTTTATTTTTTTTTTGTAACAAAAGATATCCTTTACGCAGTAGTGACTATGCTCTGAAAACACGCCTGAAAATTTGCAATTTTTTTTGTAACAAACATGATACAACAAGTTTTTTCACAACAGCATTTTGCAGCCCTACGAGATCAACCCGAACATTTTAAACAAGATTGAGAGGGTTCTTTTTTTTTATTACAGATTTTTTAATTGACCAACAGTTATGCTTTTTTTAGATGTTTTGAGCAACAAAATTCCTTACTTCAAAAGTTAATGGACAAATACAAATGCTTATTATTCATATAAAGGCCTACCCGTGCTGTAAATATGAACAAGCTAACAAGTTCACAGAAGCAGCAATTGCGTCCCAATATCAACAGTTTCAAAAACGCAGCTTATTTAGAGAATTTTAAAAAATACATAAATTGCTCAGAATTTGAGAAGAGCCTTCATTCCTATTTGTGCTACAAAGAAAGATATTTGTAATATTTAGCTTGCGTCCCTGTTAGCATGGTCGCGAATACACAAGAACGCACTCTTTTCTAAAATAGCTGTCGTCACCCGGCGACGCTTGTAAATTTTTCCTTTGTTCAAAAAATATTTTATTTGAAAACAAATTGCGATTTCGTGCTATGCTTATTATTCATATAAAGGCCTACCCGTGCTGTAAATATGAACAAGCTATCAAGTTCACAGAAGCAGCAATTGCGTCCCAATATCAACAGTTTCAAAAACGCAGCTTATTTAGAGAATTTTAAAAAATACATAAATTGCTCAGAATTTGAGAGGCCTTCATTCCTATTTGTGCTACAAAGAAAGATATTTGTAATATTTAGCTTGCGTCCCTGTTAGCATGGTCGCGAATATACAAGAACGCACTCTTTCTAAAATAGCTGTCGTCACCCGGCGACGCTTGTCAATTTTTCCCTTGTTCAAAAAATATTTTATTTGAAAACAAATTGTGATTTCGTGCTATTCGGTCATTGGGTCGTGTTATACAAAATTATCGGGAAAATCAGAGACATAAAATATGTCTTCTGATTTTTTCGTTGAATTGACCTCTTGTATTTGCAATGTATCATTTCTGGCCAAAAAAACTCGGTAGGGCAAGGGTTAGTTATCATGCATTAATTGTACATTTTCCAGGTATGCATTGTTCCAGCGAAACACAAGAACTGACAGCGACAAGGTACAGATGGACTTGCAAGTTATTTCTTGTGTTGCACTGGAACAATCCATACCAATTATAACAGACTAAGCTAGCCTGCTCACCTATCCTATGCACGTATTACAACCTGTCAGAACTCCCCCCCCCCCCCCTACTCCCCCCCGACCAAAAAAATATCTAGCTACCCCCCCTGGCTGAGACAAACTTCAGGTTTCAAAGACAACAGGCATTTGCTATGACACAAGGCATAAGTTCCAGGCCACAGATAATTTTCTGCAACTGAACGGTATATTTTCACATAAAACAAACAGATAAGCAATCTGACTGGCTGACGAGTGATTAAAGACACAATTTAGCCACTCATTTTTTTAACAGTCAATTTTATGTCACACTACTGCGGTCTAGTTTAAAAAAAATAACTACAACAGGCTGTATGGTAAGATAAAGGCTGGAGCCCAAGCTACAGGTGACTATGCAAATAAATGCTATAGTACACACTGCTGCTTTCTGTAAATTCAGTTAATAGCACAATTCTGAAAATTCAAGAACACATCATACACTGACACAACTCCTTAATTACAATTAGGTACCACCACCACCAAAGAGAAAAGGAAAGAATAAAAGCAAGAGCAAAGCATGCACATTGCATAGTATGCCTGCATGATTTCAAGGAAAGTCAGAAGCAAAAGTGTGAGATGAGGACTGAGTTAAAAAGCTTTCATGAAGGAATGATAAAAAGTATACAGCCAAGGAAGTTAAAGACAGGCTGCGTAAGTTTTGTGTCCCTGTAACATGGTCATGTCGCAAAATGTGCTGTGAACATTATTAATGTGACAGTTAATGCCCAGTACAAACTCAAACATAACCAACACTCCAACATACCATCATGCATACATCATATTTACAGCTTAAGCATGTCTTGGTTTCACGAAGCCTTAGTAATTAAGAATACTGGATAAATACACAAAGGCTAACCTGTATGATCTGCAGCAGTAAAAATAATGACCAGTTTACCCTAAAGCAGTGCTGTGGGTAAGTGCAGAGATTACATAGCTACAGATGTGAGGTGCACAGACATGGTTAAAGTGACAATTCAAATTTGCCCTTAGTTCTAACCACAGTCGCATCTTGTAGTGCAGCCTAGGTCTACAGGTAACTACTCGCGCAACCTCTCAGCGTGCAGACATGGTGGCCAGAATAATGTCAGCATAAGCAATCTGTAGTGTGTATATAAACCAAATGGTACACTACACAACTTAAACACAGTATGGGAAATGGCACTGATCAGTGAAAATGTTACACCTGATCTGGCTCAAGTGAGGTAACTCAAAGCAGTACGTTGATTGCCAGCGCTTGTACGGTATATTTTTCTGTCATGCATTTGTCTGCTTCCTTTCGGTACTTACAGCACGAATCCTAATCAACTTGCTTATTGGTTCGTTATTTAACGGGATAACGGGGAACACAACTCACTTTTGTGACTAGCGTAAGGGATGCGGTGCAGCTTGGATGCCCTGGCCGGCAGCGTGCCACCCTGCAGCTCTCCTGGTGCCGATCGGTGCTCCACGTACTCGTTCATCACACGTCTCCACGTGGTGTGCGCGTGGTGATGGTGTGGGTCAACGACCGGCCTCCCCAGCTTGGTCCCCAACGTTCCATAGTCCCCACTGCTGCCTCTCTGCTGCTGTTCCCCCCCCACCCCGCACCTCGGAGGGCGGCACAGCGTCTGGCATCAACATGGTCTCCACATCGAGGTTGAGGTTCTCGAGTATGTGCGCGTGCGTGCGATGCACCCGCGTCACCTCCTCGCGCACGTGTTGCGGCGCACCATCGTAAGGCGGCGGGCGGGGTCGCCGTGGAATTGTCGGAGCCCCGCCCGCCCGCAGACACTGTTCACTCCGCGCGGCGGTGTACTGTTCCTCGGCGTCCGTTATCTCCTCGTAGATGTTGGGCTCGGAGCCCCGACGGTTCTTCTTGTCGGCCCCGTTGTTGGATTTGCCAGAGCCAAAAAGCAGCTGGCGGGCGTAAGCCGTGGTCGTGCCATAGATGCCGTTCGACTTGCTGGGAGATCCACCCTTCTTCTTGCCTTTCTTCTTCTTTTTGTTGTTATTACTGCCCCCGGTGCCCTGCTTCGGTGGCGTGTCCGGCACCGAAACATCAGGCTCGATCGAGAGCAGTGGGTTGAAGAAGCCGCCGCCCTGGTCGCCGATGGGTGACGTGTCTGCGGCTGCCGACTCGGAAGCTGAAGATCCCGGAGGTGGGGTGCCGCCATTGAGCCCTGCCGGCTCATCAGGAGGTGGCGGCGCCCCCCAAGGGGCTCTTGTCGGGCCCCAGTTCACTGTAGTAGTACGGGGCCTTGGCAGACATTGCTGCCCCGGCAAGGCTTAAGAGACGCTGCCCGGGCGGGGCCGCTTCCGGAAACTCATGGCACGGCCTCCAAGGAGAAACTGCACAGATGGCACAATTACACTGTCACCAACCGTAACAAAGATTACAAGAAGCATGTCTCCAGGAAGATAGTCTTAAAGGGACAGTGAAGAGAAAGATGGTTTCACTCATATTAGCAGATTACCCTTTCACAGTAAAACAAGCATCCCTCCAGCAGCAAAAGCATGCTTGGCAAGCCAGAAAATATGCAAAAATAAGATACAAGCAGTGACCGCACCTTGATGTTCCCACATCAGCTTGCCACATCATTCTTTTTTATGGCATCTGCTAGGGCATAACTATTCATTTACCAGTGATATTAATTACATTACACTCTAAGGAAGCCAGACAGACAGATAACATTACAAGTTTCCGGAAGCTACATTGAGCCAATGTGGACAGCATAGGAAAATAGACAAATTTTTGACATCACAAACAATCAGGTGCTGTGGTTGTGCCACAAAATTCAAAAGTGAAACTTCAACCTTCATTGCCTGTAACAATAATGAACCTGTGATGGCAAAATTAATGGCAGTAGCATTCTCAAAGCATAAGTAATGAGTCTAAAGCCGATTTAACATTTCACTTTAGTGTGCCTTCAGCAAGACTACTTGGACCAAATGCCTCTAAGTATTTATGATTTTACCTGTGAAGCTACTTATAGTGCACTCCTAGACATACTAGTAGATACTTAATGAGGCCAACCACTCTGGAGCTTTCTTTGCTGTTGCCTCTTTGACTTCAGCCATTTTGGTCACCTTACTGCAAAGAAGCTGCAGAAAAAGCTACAACACCCTGTGGTGCTTTGAACAATCGAAACACACCAGAATGACAAGAGTGAGCGGCATGAGGGCAAAGATGACGAATGCAACATAAAAAGTGTTTTACAGCAAAAGCTGTTATGAGGATCAACAGCCGTTTTGGGCACCGTAGATGTCCGTCACTCGTAACTGCTATTGCATGAAATAATAAAAAAAATGAAATAAATAAAAAATATCCAGGATAGATTGGGATTTGAACCCAGGCCCTCTGCATTGGGTCTGTGTGCCAGCCCAGTATTTAATCACAGAGCCACGCTGGTGCTTGAAACTCCTTTGCAAACAGACCTTATGCAGGCTTCATGTCAGGGAAAGTATCGCGTTAACATGTGTAATAGGGCGTTTCAGAAAAAGTCAAATAACAACCAGGCGTCACAGAAAGCGAATTGATTAACGAGTGGGTCGTTGAATGCTTCCAACCCCCCAACAAAAGGCTCAGCCATAATTCTTCTTCGTCATCAGCCACAGCGTAGAAAAAGTGCTCATAATGCCTGACAGGTGTGTAGCGAGTACCATGCCTTCTCCGAAGAATGACGAATAATGGCATAGTGGACGCTTTCCTACTACACAAAAATTATGATGATTTATGGCGCAGTGGGTGCCATGCAAGTGTACTTGTAGTAGTTGCCCCAAGTGTGTTTAAAAAAGGCTCGAGAAAGGCCGCTCTTTCAGCTTTCGCTGTGACTGCTGTGCATTCCGCACAACAGGCCTGGCATTTTTTTTTCTTCAGCCTGGTCAATTGAACTGAGCCCCTTCCCACCCCACCCCCCTATAACGTTAAACTAAAACCAATTTGCCAAGGTCTTTGGCCGTCTAAATTGCATGTAGCCTTTTGGTTTCAAAAAAAAAAAAGAGAGAGAGAGAGAGAGTGGTAAGCAAGTAAGACTAAAGAAAACTTTAGAGTCTAACAGGATGGCACGGCTAATGAGTATTTCATTACGTTACAAGGGTGCATATCATGAAGAGCAAACAATACAGAGATACGGAAATATGTCATACTACACAGATGCGTGACAGATGTCCGGTATCTCTGTCCCATTGTTCTGACTTTATGCCTACACACTTTTGTAACACTGTCTACTCTGTGGTTAGCAGATAAGAGATAACCACCAGACACACTGACACAAGGTGTCCCCATCATCTTGGAGAACAGTTCCACATGATTGAGCTAGTGCTAACTCTGATTCCTTCTAATGCCATGGAGAAAACATTCATGCTGACGTATAGTTATCACTGCTCTCAGCTTTCAAAACCAACATCTACCCATTTCTTTGTTCCGCAGTGTAAACACGCATAGGTGCTCCACTGCTCCCTCTTAGTTTATACTGTTACTCCTTCCCAGCTTTCTTTTTTAAAAGTAAGGGTTTCACTTAAGATTTTACAGGAATCACAAATGGATTTCACGCTGTGCCATTTATGGTAGATTACGCGACCAAACATATAAATAGGCAGATAATTAATGACATAAAGCAGGACATAATGGATATACAGAACCGCTTTATAGGCCGATGCAAGCTTGAGTCTCTCATTTAACTCCTAATTAAACTTCATTAAATCTGCCACATTGTCATACTTGAGCTGGCATTTGCAGAAACACCTGGGGCATCTTGAAGAATGCCATGTAATAATGAGCAGAGCGACCTTGTATATGCTACAAGAACTGTTTCAAGAAGGCAACAAAACTGAAGTTATAATTCTGTTACACAAAGGAACTGCAGGGAGACAACTGCATACGCAAACAGTAGAGAGCTGTCCAAAAGAGTCACAAGAGCAAAGTTTTTAGTTGTGAGCTTTTAATGAGCTTTCTGGACATGATCGAACATACCATATCTAATGCAGCTGCAGTGAATGCAGTAATGGGCAGCGCTTTTTCAATGTCTTTCTTCGAAAACTGGCACTGTAAATGACGCATTCCTTGTTATTTATTCCTGACGCAATTATCCAAAAACGCAAACACAGAACTAATGTAATGACATTTGCATTCCGTTGAGTAGAAAGTGGCAAAGAACGGTTGAATCGCCATAATCCCGCGAGGAAAAACCGTGCGAGCTCAGTCAAACGGAACTAAGCTTAGACGTAAGGATTACCGCGATGCATTTCTTGAAGTTCTTCCTCGCGGATTCGAAAACGAAGCCTTTTTCACGCGGCTTCTGTGGCTCTAAAGGTGCGTTCCATCCGCGCGTAACAAGGCTTCATGTCTCCTTCATTGGTCATGAGCGGGAACGAGGAACTCCCAACTCATCACGAACAATCAAACTATCAAACATTTTCCTTCTTCATTCGTGGAAGCGTTATGAGCTCCCGTCTTTCGCTGAAGCGCTCGCTTCTGCGGAAACTCCACGAAACTACAACAAACGAGGTAGAAGCAGCTACGGAAGTGTTGAAATAGCGGGAGAGGGGGAGACCAAAACAAAAGCTTTCAGCACAGGAGCGCTCCCGAAGAAAGAATCAAAGACAGAAATAGTGCGCGCAAGACGTAAAGAGGGCAGACTGTTGAAGGCTCATTCTTCAAAGCGACGCCTGCGAAGCCACGCTGCTTGGCTCTGAGAAAAGGACGCAACGGCGATATCACGCGGCGGCGGCGGCTCGGCGGAATTTTAATCGGCGTAATTGGCGTCGTCGCGAGCTGTGATCGTCACTTTCTTTTTGCTTTCCTTCTTCGGGGCCAGTCCGTGAAACAACCACCACTACACGTTCCGTAAAAGCGGCGGCCCGGCGAGCAGTGCTGCTCGATATATCGATTTCCGTGCTAGACGCCTGTTTAACAGTAGCCGCGGTCGAGACTCGGCAAAAAGAAAGAAAGCGGCCGGAAGGCGAGAAAAAAAAAACGTAATTTCAACAGAGCTTGCATTACGTGTATACGCTTGCTTCCTCTTGTTGAGTTCTCTCGACACCTCGTCTTTGCTTTGACTAGGTTTCGCGGAAAGCCACGCAAAGCAGCGGCGCTTCTCGAGCATCGTTTAAGCTGGGCCTCGCGTATCTGCCCGGAGATAAGCGACCCACACATCCTCGCTGACCGCGGAGCTCAACGTAACGCCGAGAAAACAGTAGACAGAGAAAAACAAGACAAAGCGAGGCGCAATGGACGCTTACACCGCGCCCATGACGCGGCGTTGCGAATGCCGAACACAGGCACAAATAAAGCCAAACGGGACACGGCAGGCAAATGATTATGGAACCGGCGGCTACTCGTCAACAGAGGATGTATTGATTGTGTGCCGTAATGTCAGCGCCCCGGGATGTTTTATTCGAATCGTCCTCTCGCGGCGGACAAAACACTTTATCGGCGGCTATGCGGCAAATAAATTGTCGCGAGAAAGCAGCGGACAAGCAGACCAGCGAGCGATTGCACCAGCCGAGGCGAGAGAACGAACGCGTGAAAGCACTCGAGGGAGCAAGCGAGCCAGTCGCCTTGCGCGAGAGATTCTCCACGCCACACACAATGATGCTTTGGAGGATCGGCCTGTTGAAACACACTCCTCGGAACTAACCCTAAGCGCTTCAAACGATACTATTAAAACAAGGAATCAGTATAAGTGACGGCAACTTACACGAGTACGATACAGCGATTAAACAATGCCCTTTCGGGGAGACTGCGTGCGAGATGTCAAAATCCGCCCTTGTGACTCTTGAGCGGGGTAGTAGTACTTACATTTTTAAGAGCAAGCTAAGGCCATCAGGCACTTCAAAGGCTTTATCGGCGTCTTGTCGCTTGGCCGGCTATCATACTTTTACAAAAACGCGCACACACGTAGATAAAAAGGCACTATGAGAGTAGAAGAAAACAAATAAAGCTTCGCTTACGAGACCCCCCAAACACAAAAATCATCGCGAAACAACACTGCCAGTACGCATGTCAACTGGAAGCAGGGCCAGCTCCGAAAGCGCCAGTTTCATTGGATGAATGAGACGGCAAGTGGCCAATCAGGAAGCGCGTCTCATCGCACGCCGAAATACACATTTTTTTTCTGGGCTTCTCCGGCGGCGGCGTCTCCGCTTCCGTCAATTTTGAGAATTTGGTTCCGCTTTCCGCTGCTCAACGAGTTTGTTTGGTGGAAAACGAAGTCGCGACCGCAATGGAGAGCCGGTCGTAACAACAAACTGCTGCGCGTACAAGACGCAACGCGTGGTTTCGAGAAGCAGTTCTTCAACGTGCTACTGGGCCAGCTGCGCTAAGCACTTCGAAAACACCTGCGCTTTCACGCGCACTGAGGTCTAATAAACCGGGCTCTGTGGCGGGATACAGCCATCCGAAATGACTGAGCAGCAAGGTTGGTAGTGCAGTCGAACAAGCGCTGTTCTAGACGTGTAATCCGGCTTACGTGCACGCTTGGTTTAGTATCGCAAGCACACTTAATTTTACCCCGAGAAACTAAGAAAGAAACAAGTCTAAACCCTACAGCGCACTTGTAGATGGCGAAAGTCCGCGAGTGTTTTGCCGTTGTTGCAACACTTACTTGGTCCATTCATGGGCACTGCCATAGGATCGTAGTTCCAAGTTTTTCATGGCTCGCGCGTGCATCCACACCCCACGGCGTTATGGACGTGTGGCAATTACGCTGTTATCTCGAGCACAACCTTGGGCGCGCAGCGCCTCTAACCTTGAGTGAAATGCGCCCCTATTAAATAACACTGGCTCGAGAGCGGTAGTTTTGGGCGTCGCGTTGCGTGCGTTCACGTTGCCTACTAGCGTGTTTTTTTCTGTGACGCCTGGGCGAAGTGAGAGCTTGGAGTGAATCGAGTATAATGTTCCGAAATGGCTGGAAATAACTGGCAAAAAAACTTTGCATTCGCAGCTTCGGCAGACATCGTCGCGGAGCTTTTGGAAGTTGCAATCCACAACATCCTGTATTCGAGGAAGCTGTATCCCGAGGAGATGTTCCAGAAATCGTGGAAGTACAACATTCCCGTTCATGTGAGTTCTCCGATTATTGCACGTGCATAACTCCTCTGCTTCAGCGTTCAGGGGTGGAAACCAACACGTGTTCTGTGTAGTGTAAACAACTTTGTAAAGTGTACTCGTGCTACCCCAATTTTTTGCTCTCACAAAGTGCCACTCTGATTTTCTTATGTATTGGTAGCGAGTGTGACTTGCAAAATACATTGCGCATTTCTCTTACAGCTGGCATCGCATCCCCAGATTGTGGACTACATTGACAGCTGTGTGATGACAATGCACAAGTTGCTCCAACGAAATGAGCTACGCAAGATGGTTGTGCATGTTACGGACTCTAACCACAGGCCCCTGGAACAATTTGTTTTTGAGGTCACCGTCCCGGTTGAAGGATCCTCGACTCGATCTAATGTCTCCAGGCGGCAAAAGGAAGAGTGAGTGAAATTCATATTGTGTCTTGTATGTGTCACGCTATAACACGTGCCGCTAGTTCTCTTTTACGAATGTCTAGAGGCCAGAAGACACATTCTCAGTCGAGGCATCCCCTTCGCCTCGAACGGACTAGTTAACCCAGTGGACAGGCTGACAGTCGCATTAAGTGCTGCGCTGCCCTAGATGCTACATGTCACACAAAAGCTAAAGGGAATGACAACTGGCCAGAACGTGTAATTAGATCCGGAAATGAAGACTGTGAATTATAGTGACAGACTTAAGCATCCTTTTCGTGATCTGAGTAGGATGTATACTTTTAAATACCGTTTAAAAGTCAGAAAAACTGGTGTATTGCACAGCCTAGCGGAAGAGCCTTGAAGCTTGATTATGGAGTTGTTCACTTTGCTATATGTAGTGTCACGCTTTCATGAGCACCAGAATGAGAGCTAAAAATTACAGTACGTATACAGTTATCCATCTCCGCTCATTCCTATGTTACTTATAAGGTAAAAGGAGCTGCACTATGAGAAGCGATGCTGCCCATGCGGCAACTAGTGGAACATGTCGAGCTGCGGCACATGCGTGCGGAGTGCACGCATGTGTAGCAAAACACCGTGCGCAAACATGAACCGCTCTCGCATTCACCTCCATCTGTTTGCTGAATGTATTGTGTGTGTATGACTTCATAGTCGCCGCAGATAGAAAATTTTTTATTATAAATGTATCGTAGCGTCTTCTTGTTACCATTCTGTAATTGGACACTCTGACTGGTAAGCCTTCTGTTGTGCTAGAGAAAAAAAGGGTACCATAAAAATTGGTTGCTGGTCCCTTTAAAGTACAGTTGAACCCCTTTATAAGACGCATGCACAGGGGAGGAATTCTTCTCTTTTATATGAGGTGTCTCTTATAAGCAGGGTACCACATTTTCATTTTCTTATCAACCCTTATTTTGATGTAGGCACACTGGTGTCTCTTATACCCAATTGTCATCAGTGTCTCAAAGGTGTTACAAAGGTGTTCGACTTACAGACACAGAACATGACCTCTGGTTATCAAAAGAAACTGGTTTCCGTTTTT
Source organism: Rhipicephalus appendiculatus (assembly GCA_030522465.1). Lineage (NCBI taxonomy): Eukaryota > Metazoa > Arthropoda > Arachnida > Ixodida > Ixodidae > Rhipicephalus > Rhipicephalus appendiculatus. The sequence goes on from JALIZH010022382.1 coordinate 71,371, forward strand.
CTTGGCGTGCCAGTTTATGAAACTTTCTTCATCTCTACAGTACCGTCAGAATTAGGTAGTGCACTTAATAGTTGAGAGAAAGAGTGCCACACAACCTGCCCGTCATTGTTGTGTGGTTGATCGCTTATCACTACGATGTCGTGTTCAAGTGACATCTTAATTGACACAAGCCTTCTGGATTTTTTCTCGACTACAGCCATGTTAAGGATGTATGATTTCTGACAGTTAACAAGTTCAATATGTTGCACCACCATTAAGCATGTCGACACGACAAATGCTGTATCATGACTTCAAGAACACGTAGAGTGATAAAAATTTATAAGCAGTGCCTTAGCTGTGCTGTAGACAATAGCAAGAGCTATTGCTGTCAGTGGCAATACTATCGGTCAGTCACTTTCAACAAAACATTCGCTGTGGATCATCATCGATCAATTTGCCAATTCCAAGCTGAAAACAGACTCTCAATGTAGCCCGCATCTCTCATGCAAAGGTGCTTCAGCTACCGCTCTGTGAGCAGACAAAGGATAGTTTTAATGGCCTTTAAGCTGTGTCACCTCTCAGTGAAGCGTAGTTCTGGACTGTGGCTTTCTGTGCCTTCTTGAATAGCCATTGCTATTGTATTTCTCTGTACTTTTTATTGGAATATGTGTTCCAGTAGACTTAAAAAGTGCAAAAAATACACAGCTCCTGCAAAGTTTCGCATCTTCAGAGTGTTCCTTTTAGTAATGTTTTTTCTTATACAGAGAAACTGGAAGGCACACAGCCTACACAGAAGCAAAAAGCAGATGTTGGTATCGCCTTTATTTCATTACACCTCTCATGTTGCAGAAATCGAAAGTGTCTGTTTGGCATAATAATTGTTTAAAAGTGAATAACTTTGAATTGTATGTGAAAAAAAAAAGAACAGATTCAGTGGGCAGCTTTAGTATAGTGTTTCCCAGAGAAAATATTGCACATTTGCGAAATCACACTTACATCACCTACTTTCTGGTTTGGTTGTGAAATTTGAAGAAGTTTGGCTTTGCTTGACCTTGTTACTAATTAACTTTTTTTTCTCTCTCTTGAAGACCTTGCTATAGTGGTGTGACTGGTACATTATTATTTTTTTTTGTTCAAATCGGAAATCTACTGCATTACTTTAGTGTTCCCCTCCAATCCTTTCAGACACAACCTATGAAGAACTGTCTGTAGATGTGTCAAATTTTCACAAGATTATTTCAAGTCGCTCGATGTTCTATTGCAAAGAAAAATAATCCCTCCCATAATACGTCCATAGGTCGGAACTTTAAGGGAGTACTCACTCAAACTCACTCACCACAATTTTTTCAGCCTTCGCACTCACTCACGTTCACACTCACGTCCACTCACACTCATGAGTACTCACTCACGTTCACACTCACCTCCACTCACACTCATGAGTACTCACTCACGTTCACACTCACGTCCACTCACACTCATGAGTACTCACTCATACTCAACTCACCACGTTCAAATGAGTGTGAGTGAGTGTGAGTTGAGTGCACTGATGAGTGAGTGTGCCGAGCTCCATAGGTCGGCACATTAAGGGAGTACTCACTCACCACAATTTTTTCAGCCCTCGCACTCACACACGTTCACACTCACGTCCACTCACACTCATGAGTACTCACTCACGTTCACACTCACCTCCACTCACACTCATGAGTACTCACTCACGTTCACACTCACGTCCACTCACACTCATGAGTACTCACTCATACTCAACTCACCACGTTCAAATGAGTGTGAGTGAGTGTGAGTTGAGTGCACTCATGAGTGAGTGTGCCGAGCTCCATAGGTCAGCACTTGAAGGGAGTACTCACTCAAACTCGCTCACCACAATTTTTTCAGCCCTCGCACTCACACACGTTCACACTCACGTCCACTCACACTCATGAGTACTCACTCACGTTCACACTCACGACCACTCACATTCATGAGTTCTCACTCACGTTCACACTCACGTCCACTCACACGCATGAGTACTCACTCATACTCAACTCACCACGTTCAAATGAGTGTGAGTTGAGTGCACTCATGAGTGAGTGTGCCGAGCTATGAATACGTCAATTCATTAGCTTTATTGTAATTACTTTTAATTAAATTGCAATTAAATATATGGTTATCCTGAAGTAATTTAGGTCCTGTTTATGCATAAATAGTATCAAATCTCAGGTGAGAAATATAGCACAATTTTTTTTTTTCTCGGTTATATGTATTTCATGTAAAGAAAAAAAACCTGGAATAGGCTTTTGCTTACGCTTCAGCCTAATTGAACCCTCTTCGCATCGTCTTTTCAATCACTAGCCTTGCTTTGCTTCTCGGTGGACACTTAATCCGTGCCGCAAGGAAAGAAACCTCTGTGCTCTTGTGAATTGGCACTTTCAAGCTATCCTCGAATGTCTACTGCATGTACAGTTGCGACATGCCTGTTATGACATAATTATTCCCTTCGAGAGTTTGTGAGTTACTCACTATGCATCGGTACGGCAACACGCGTAGCTGCACACATTGTTGATGCTTTTGTTGATAATGATAATTAATTATGACCGTGTGCTATGTAATTAATAGGCCTTTAAACCAACCACCTGTTGCGCAATTCACGTTTTCGCACCTGGTGTGATTCTACACTTCTGCCACACAATATTGCATGTGTTAATGACACTCATCCCACTACGTAACATTCATATGGTGTTTTCTTGCAAAGCACTTTAGAGCACAGGTGTGGCTCTATGGTAGAATGCCTGCCTGCCACGCAGAAGGCCTGGGTTTGATTCCCACTCGAACCAAAGATTTTTCTATTATTTTTTTTATTTGCATCTATCTAGAATTTTCGCTCGCAATTGACGTTGCCGATACCGGAATTTCTGCGAAATGAGCCCTTTGACACTATCACAATAAAATTAGACTTTTACGACTTATATATTCTACTTATATACAGTCGAGTCCACTTATAACAATACTCAAGTGCCATGAAAATGTCATTGTTATAACCAATAATTGCTATAAACGGGCTGCACGAAAAAAATGCGAAATAGGAGGATGGCAGGCTGTTGTGAGAAAACTGTATTATCAGATGAGATATGCCAACAGACATAAGTGATAAAGCAGCCGATTTTTTGGGCATGCCTGAAAATTTGGACGCTTTCACGGGGTGGCCACAAGCCACATAGAGCCAATGTATCATGACGTCTGAAGTTTGGGATGCTGAAACTCTTCTAAATCTCAATATTTTTGCTCAAACTGCATCTCCAAAGGTGTATTAACAGAAGCCAGCACCGCTCCCGCGCCATAGCAGATTTCAAAAGTCTGTTTTGCCGCAGTGCCACACCGTTATGCGGAATAGCTTACCGCAGATTTGAAGGAGGGGCGCTGGGGGACGTTGAGGTTGTGCGCGGGGGTTCAGCAGCTTGAATTTCTCATTTTCTTCTTTCTCTTCATAGATTTCGGGTTCCATTACCATTCGGCACGAACACCCAACCACCAGAATTCATTTTTATAACCGATAATGCAGCATGCGGGCATTGCTGTAAGCGGGTTATTCCACAATAGAAAACATACAAAAGTTGGCGGTGCAGCAGCTTCTCATTGGTATAACCGGGTATGTTGTTAAAACCGGTATCGTTACAACTGGGTTTGACTGTATTATGAAATTATACAACTCATCATCATGGTAGTGCCTTTAGCAAAGTGATAATACACAACAGTACACTGCAAAATTAAGTTAAATGAGGACACAGTTATTACGCAGGAGGTTCAATTCAACCAAACCTGAATGTATCTTGCTCGTTCTTAGCCACCAGTTGACACAACTAGCAAAAACAAGTTGCGTACACAAATGCGTATAAGCATCTCAAAGGGCTGAACTGCAAGTTGGTACAAATGATTGCATCGTACTATTGCTGACTAGTGTGCAACCATGTCTTATTTCCCTCCTGTCCACACATCTATGGCTGTGTCCTTTGCAGGGAAGACTCTTACCTTCTCGACGTGGAAGCAGCAGCGCGAGCCATTTGCCTCAAGGTGACTTCGTGCGACTCCGTCTTGCAAGACAACCCACAAGGTTGGAGACCTTTACTGAGCGAATGTATTTTCTTACATATAACACGCACAAGGTTTACAGAAAATTTGGATCTCGGGCCGTGGGTTATGTGCGAATTTTGGTGCACAAGTTGGCTTTACGGCACGGCTTCACAGTAATGCAAGGAAGGCGGCTTTGTAACTTTGTTTTTAATCTCCTGCGATTTGTGGTCGAGAGTGCCGGTTATATGCAGGAGCGGGTTATACACGAACAAATATGATATTCAGGCCTGCCTCAAAGTGTGCCGAGTTCGCAGCACCGTGAACGAGTGTGCTAAAGCTTCGCTTGAGGCCAACTGAAAACTAAGTGCCGAAGCCTCGCACTACCGCAGTCATAAACGAGCGACAGGAAAGTCGAAACGCTTCGTGCTGTTTTATGACTTTGTAGCCTTTAATCTTCCACTGTGTTAGCTGCGTACGTTCAGAGCTTGATCGCGACGAGCGTGATTGATAGCAAGCATGATTTCCTGCGCAGTGGTTACGACAAACGGTATTCTGTGCGCGCTGGCCATGCGCATTGCCTCCAGAAATGTGTCTTTGCATTCTGTTATCACGTCTACCACGGTTATTTTCTCAAAATTGCTTTGAGTCGGTGTGTGTTGGAATTGCTTATAGTTTCGTGGTCGCCCATGATTGTGTCGACACGACCGCCTTTGTGTTCGCAGCGGTTACGGCAGAATGTAGTTACGTTTGAACTAGGGACGCGCTGGCCGCATGTGTGCCTTCATAACACTGTGGTTGTCATTCATGATTGCAAGGCTAGTGGCGATGAGCAGTAGTTGTGTTTTGAGTGCTACATGAAAAACGTGTCGGGAGCACGATTCGGCCATGACCCACACGCGCATCAAACCCGCCAGAGCGGGTTTGATGGTGGATGGAATGATCTGTCACCAAGCATCTCAATAAGCGAAAAATTTACTGGGATGTATGTGTGGTGGCAGAAAGCATGTCTCCGATGAAGGCACTGGTATTGCTATCCGGCTGCACGGCTCTGGCAATAGGGATATTGTCAAGTTGATACTGAAATTTCGCAGCAATCCTAGGCAAGCTCCTTTTCCTTATGTGGTAGCACTCGTGAAAACTTTGTTGAAGTGGAAATACCCAGAAAAAGTATTCGTTGTAACGAGAAATTTTTTTCATTGTTTTCTATTTTTTATGGGCGGCTGTCCCCCAGGGGAATAAAAAATTATTCACTTGTGGCGGAAATTTCGTTGTAGCTGTATTTACTATAGTTAGATTCGACTGTACAAAATTCAAAACTGATTGAGATACGCAGTCTCTTTGTACAATAGCGCCCAACTGATGGGGAAACATTCACACAAGCTATCAAACTTTCTGATGAGATACGCCTCAATAATCTCTCACGTTAAGTGCGAGCAGTGCTTACCTAATACCTCGCAACGCTCAAAGACAAGTGTACAGCCACTGTCCTGGCAGTGAATTCCTGAAGAAAACAGGGGCAACACGCTGGCATTACTGTTGCTTTTTCCACTCCAAAAAAGCTATCAAAGCTTTTTAAGCTTGTAAATGCTCCGGCTGCGATGCTCTGTGAAACACAGAATGCACTTTATGCCCTGTACCACCTTCGTTGTGTATCTTATTCCGTTATAATGCGAGAAGAAATACATAGGGCAAGCAGGAGAGTACTTGAACAATCATTTAAGCAAGCATCACAACAATGCTTACAATTTGGGTTCACAGCTACCCCGAACGCTGCTCGAGCAGCAACTGCAAATTTTGCTCGTAAGGGCGCGGTCGGGAGTTCGACGCCCCCGCTATCTCGAACAGACATCATGAGACTGCTTATAAACTTGCTGTGCTCTCAACGCTTACTTTGTGTTTAGAGGACCGGCGGCATGAAAACCGCTTTGGTGCCTGGGGCGGCCGTAATCCCTTAAACCAGCATTTTGTCGAGTTACACGAGATTGGCTCCAGAAGAGTTAGGTGTTACCCTTACTTCGTATAACCATTCCAATTTCTTTCTATCGCATTCATTGCTTCACCATTGTGGTTAAACTGTGTTTTTTGTTAAGATGTGTACCGACTAATTCAGTTAGCACTTTTATGGTAGATGATGTGAAGAGAGAAGCAAGTGCTTCTGATTGGTAAAAGGAGTTGACATTGTAATTATAGCACATGAGCGCCTGCTTTGTTTTCTCCCACAGGGTGTTCCTTTAGCATCCAGCTACATGTTGCAGAGAGCACAGCCATGAGGCTTTCCTTGAGTGATGATCCCGATGACCAGGCAGGTTTTGTTTCAATTCTTTCTTTAACACTCTGGAGTACTATAGTATCCCTTAACTTTCAGTACGGCACATGAAATAATGTTTTTGCCAGGCCGAAAACTTTTAAATGTAAGAAGCAGTCGTTACCGATAAGTTAGTTGAACCCTTCACATTCACCCGTTTGAAGTATTGTAAATGCCCTCTGTGGCAGCTCAATGGCCGCATCACCCAGTTACCGAGTTCTAGGTTGTGCATTCAACTCCTAGCTGCAGTGGCCACATTACATTGTGCGTGCAATGCAAAGTATGGAAGAAAAGCTTGTCTGCCAAGATTTTGGTGCATGTTAAAGAACTCCAAGTGGTCAAAATTAATTTGCAGACATGCACTCATGACTTGTCAGCAATGTTGCCTTCACATTCTCACTGATGCCCTAATCGTACGGCTGTTCTAGACGTCCTGAGCAGGACCAGCTATGAGTGCTGGATACATGATCACAGATTCCATAAGGCACTTATTTACTTCATACATAACATCAATTTTACGAAACACATCTAATACACATATACACCGCAGTATTATGCCTTAAGGGCAAGTCTATAATATTACACTAAAAAAAAAGGTAGTGTTGCTCAACAATGCCATCTGCTTTCACTGCCAGAACCATACTGGACACCCTAGCTGGCTTTCATCATGGAGATGGTAAAATACTATGCGAGAAGTAGCAATTATGGATTGCTTGCTAAAAACAAAGCATGAAAAGAAGTTCTGTGTAATGCTGGTAACATTAATTATAAATCATTCATATTCATCTTCTAAAGCAGACCCTGTACTATGTTGTAGCATCATGGCGTCAGCTTTCACTGCTGTAGTACCTGTGCTGTCTCCTAGCTCACCTCTTATGTGGAGCAGGTGCTGCATTTCTTCGCTTATAACCCGCACAAAATATAGCAGCTAAAGCAAAGGTTTGCATTATACGCAAGTTTTGGTGTGCAAGGTGGCTTTGCGCTACTGCTTCATAGTAATGCAAGGATGGTAACATCACGGCTGTGTGGTAATATTCTTTAATTTATTTTTTTTCAATTCTCCTGCAGTTTGTTGCTGGGTGCACAGGTTATATGCACGGAGCGGTTATATGCGAGAAAATACAGTATAATGAATTGTCAGAAACAAGAAATAACTGATTACTGGTTTAAGAAGGTGCCCGCGTAAGTTGTCTGCTCCAGCAAACTATATGCGAGGTAACCTTTTTTTTTTTAGCCAGTTTTTCATAACTGTTGCTTCTCACGTACTGTCAGAATTTCATAGCATATCTGATTAATTTATTATTGTGTTTAAAAGAGCTCAGTGAACTGAAACACGTAGATTTGTATTTAGACTAGGGGTGTGCGAATATTCTAAATTTCGAATATTTTTCGAATAGTGTTTGCTATTCGATTCGATTCGCGCTGGAATTTTACTATTCGAACTATTCGAACTATTCGAACTTCCCGAAGACGAATACAGTCAAGCGTCCGATTGGCAGTGGCCCCTTCAGATTTTTAATATGCTTCACCCCATCACACTCGTATTGCAGCAGAGCTGCCTTTCAGGCTCTACTACAGTCGCAAATGCATTGACTAAAAAAAACGCTGGTTCCAACATGGAAATGAGAGATGTGGCCGAGGTGCGGGCTCAATTAATGCTGTTTTGGACCTGAAATTTGAGCATGAAGTCCGAAAAATTCGACGCCAAAGATTTTTAGCATTCAAAATTTCAGATGTTCTTATACATTGACATCTACAAAGCATATTTGGACCTCCAGACCCGAAGGGAGCACATCCTTGTCCGCCACATCAGTTGGGCTTCCACAGAAGTTGAAAGAGAAGGAGAGGCTGAGAAATAGCATCTTTGCCGTTCATGTGTAAAGTGTTGTCGGCAACACTTTGGTTGCACCAATGTACATAAATACAATTCGGCCGTTGCATTGCCTCATTCTTGATAAGACAACTATGAAACACCATCCCGCCAGCGCTTCATCAACCTAGCCAAAAGAAACATGTTTATGTTGCTATCTCATAAGAATATGCTTAGGAATCCTTTCAACCTTCTTTCTCTGCAATTTCGCTCCGAAGTATGCAAAAAATATTCTAGAAATATTCGAAAAATATGCCATTCGATTCACACTGACACTTAAATATTCGAATTCGCTTCGCACCCAAAATTTTGGTATTTGCACAGCTCTAATTTAGACCCAATATCGACAGTGGTGCCGCACGCTGGTTTTCATTGCCACACGAAAATTGCTGCAGAACTTCCTCATAGCATTGCCATAAAAAAAGAACTTATGTAATTAAGAAAGCTTGCATAAGATTCAAGCAAATACTCTACTGTATTGTAAGCAGCACATTAATGAACGAGGATGACTACTGGTTGAAGAACATAGGATATAAACACTGTCCTGCGTCATGAACAGTACGCCTTGTTTGTCTGCGGGCTGCTTAAAATGGATCATTTCCAACTTTTTTTCAAGCTAGCCATCAACACTACTGCTGTACTCTTGTCCTTTGAAAAAAAAAAAGCAAGTTATGTATAGCGCATCTGTGGGGATTACCACATTGTCTTAAACGTGGGCACACCGTGTAACAGTTGTCCAACTTGCACCGGCAGCAAGTCGGTTTGTTTACTTCTAATTCCTTTTGCCTTTTAACTTCTACATTCCAATTAATAAAAACAAATCATCTCTGCTGTGCTTCCTTGGCTTTATTAACAGTTGGCTGCATACACTTTCTGCCAGCAGGAAAGAATAAGTCTGTAGCTCAAGGTTTGCACTTTGATATCTGTACTATTGGTGAGAAGGCCCGTAAACAGCACTGAATTAACTATTTCATTGGTGGTGGTTCTGGTGCTGAAAGTTAAGTAACGGGGCATCCTGAATAACAAAAAACACACTTTTTTATGTATTTTTGTCAATCTGTTAGCACCACAAATAAACGCTGTAAACAATGTTTCTAGTCGAGACAGGTACCTGCTGAGTGTCGATAGTAATCATGGTTATGGTAGGTTTGTCATAAAACACCGAGAAACCCATTGTCAGAAGGATTTATATCAGTAGCAGCTTGAAGAAATGTGGAAAACATTAAAGCGCGCAGCACTCTTGGGGCCCTGCTTGTCGTCCATCCACAGTCCCACGTCACGTGGTCATGCAGTGGTCAGTACAGGCCGAAAGCAAGGCTAACATGCTCAAAGCCCATGCAAACTAAACTAGTAAGGTCTAAAATAATATAAACTACCGAAATAACCAAGAATTAATTGCCAATAATCTAACTAAAATCGTGAAAAACTTCTGAAGCATCCAGCTGAGACCCTTGTCACACATGAGAGGGTGCTACGGCCTCAGCAACTGCGTGATTTCCAAGGGAATCGCTGGGTTTCCCGTGCTATGCAATTCTTCAGGTTTCATGGTAGTGGAGCTGCATTAAGCGCAGGATTTAAAACTGCACCAAAACCTACACAAGAATAACATTAGCGCTACATTAACTGTAGGAATTAGCATAGGATTAGAGCAAGATTAGCACTATTTAACAGAACATTTTAATGTGCCGTAGGTTTGTGCGTATAAGATACTGGTAACGCAGATAACCAGATGTCCTGGTATGAAATCTTTGCCTGGTGGTTTGTCAGGCATAGCTGACAGAGTGCTTCATTGTGCAACTGCAGTCATTTCCCTGGATAGAGGCAGACGACAAGGACATCGACATACCTGGGGGAAGCATAGTGCCGCTCAAGTGTGCCAACACAACTGTCGGAAAGGTAAGAAATTCCGAGGATAAGCACCGGCCTAATCTAGTGTTGCGTGCGTTTATCCTTCCAGTCATACAGTTTCCTACAGTTTTTACCAGGGGGAACTCTGGCACTGTGGTCGTTCAGTTACCATGGGAATGACGGGTAGTGCATGGATTTACCTGTTCTTCGGGCTTGTGGCTTCGAATGCACTTGTGGCCAAATTTATTGTTGCATTTTGGCTTTTTTTTTTTTTTCCCCCGAAAATTATGGCAGCTTCGCACTAGTGGTGCCTAGCCTGAAGGAAAAGCGGAGCTGGGTGACCTTGCTTGTTCCTCTGTTTGGCCCGAGAGGTGATCGCGGCCAGAGGATTCCTGGAATGAGGGACCCTCCTACCTAGGGTGACCCCGAGCTTACCAGCTCGGGAACGCTGTTTGGGGACATTTCATTCATTGATTTGTTCTCTTTCTCTCTGTTTCTTGTATCTATCTTTTGTACCTGTTGCTCTTTCTATCGTTATTTCTCTTTCTTTCCGTCTCTTTCTTTGTTTCTCTTTGTGTCTTGCTCTCTGTTTTATTTTCCGTCTTTCTTTCATGTCTGTTTCTATCTTTTTCTATGACTTTCTCTGTCTTTCTATCTCTTTCTCTGTCTCTGCTTCTGTCTCTCTCTTTCAGTCTTGCTATCTATCTTTTCTATCTCCCTTTCGTGTCTGTTTCTTTCTTTCTCTCTCTTTCTCTGTCTGTCTATCTTTTTATGTCCTTGTTCCCTTTATTTTTCTCTTTCTCTCTATTTCTGGGGTCTGCAACCTGCGGCCTGGGCCGCAGGACAGTATTATGCGACCCCGGCACGACGCGTGCTGAACTGCGCTGAACTTAGTCTTGCGACCAGTTGGCTGCAGGCCACACAAAGCCACACGGAGCCGAAGGAACGAAGCTTGGGCAAATCCATGTACTACCCATCATTCCCATGCTGGCTGAAGCGCCATGCGTTGCCGCTCCCATAGACACTAGCGCTAGATTTCCCTCTAGTGTACTGTCACGAAAATTTATGCTTCCAGTTGCATGGGTCTCACTTTCAGACTTCATGATCATAAACTCACCACCCTAGCCCCAATGACACTGGTGTTTACGTAAAAACAGATTAATATTCAGTCAGACTGTTTGGGTGAAAGCTGGTCTCTCATAATAACATCAGAGTTAGAATGCGTGGGTGTTTCACAGGACATCATTTGAGGTGATGTAGTGCCACACACAATTGCTACTTAACAGTAGCGGTTTCTCAACACGCTTTGTTCATGATTACGAAGATGATGAAAATGACGATAGAGTCTGGTGCGAGCTGTTCGTCTTTCGCAGTGCTGTATGCATGCACAGTTGAAACACAGCTCGGCATAGTAGTCCTTCCGGTGTCTGTCTCTTCAAGTACCATATTTGGTGAAGGTGCTGGGTATTGATCCCTGTTGATTAAATGATATTAGACTTATGTTTTTCAACATTTTAGCATATGGTAAGTCTTACTGATATTAGATTGCTGGTTACTGTTATCATGTGCAAACAGCAAAATGAGTATTGCATAGTCAGATATATATATACACCTCAGCAGAGAAAGTGTCATGACACCACACTGTAACTCGTAATCAGAAGTGCTGACAACCAAGTAGTGTTAGCATTGTAATGAAGCTTTCGGTCACTGCACTCTTTTTTCGTGTGCCTCACCATTTGAAAAAAAAGAAAAAAAAAGATCTCTGCATGCTGATGTGAAGCCACTTTCTTTGCATACCCACCACAGTGGTATAGTGGTTATGGTGCTCAACTGCTCACTCGAAGATCACAGGATCGAATCCCGTGCATGGCAGCTGCATTTAAATGGAGGCGAAATGTCAGAAGCCTGTGTACTTCAAGGGGTGGTGCCACCAAATTTGTGGCTTGCGCGTTCTTTGCTGCAAGCATTTCTCATAGCTCCAGGAAGCATGATACACACACCAAGATTCATGTATCCTCGCTAAATAATTTAATATAACCTTATTTATGTGGACAACTTTTGGTTTCGGTTTCTGTGCGCCGAGTTGGGCAGTGACGCAGCAGTTAGTAAGCTTGGTCACATGACCACACAAGGCTGTGACGCACGTCATGCTGAGTATTATTGGGGGATGCTATCACCCCCCGTAAGGTCGTTTGCACCTCATGGCGCGCGCATCTCGCGGATAAGCCGCAGATCGATTTGACAGCCGCCGAGCGGAAGGTGGCGTTGTGCTCGCGCGGGTGTTTATCATCATCATCGTTAAAGTTAGCACGGTAGCGCCAGCAGCGCCGCTGGGCGGCGAAGCTGGTGGGCGCACGGGAAGAAAGAGTCTCTTTGGCGTGTGGCGTTTGGCGTGGACGGGCGGCTCCTGCGGTGGGTCCGTGGGGAAGGCACTGCGCGGGTCGTCTCCCGCGGGCCCTCGTGGTGAGTCGACCGTCGGCGGCGCCGCCTTCGCGGTACCTTGTTGTTTGTTGCTATGTTGATTGAGTGTATTGGCATAATGATTGTTTAAGCTTGTTTTTAGCGTTTGATTTATGATTCGGCTAGCGAGCTCGCCATGTAAAGTAGTTCAATAAATGTGCACGATGTTTTGATTGGTAAGGTTCGGCCGTGTCTACTGTGTCCGTGTGCTCCGAGCGGCGCCCTCATTACGAGACCCCACAGTATCGTCTGCTCTCGCACACACACGCCACACAAGCACCAGCAAAACAAATGCTCCGACAGTTGCAATGGCTAGTAACCGATGCTTTGCCGGGGCGTACGTTGCAGAGGTGGCGGAGGTCCGGAGGTCACTCAAGTCACTACAGATCTGGTGTGACGTCACTACAACTTTTGTTGCCCTTCCTGTGGAGCTACGTCAGTTTTGATGCGCAAGTGATGGGTCTCGATTCGGGAGAATGAGCATTTAGGTACACTTTGGAAGTGAATTAAAATATATTCTAAATGTTTGCCGTGTCCGTCTCTTCGTGTGGAGTGTACATACATGCAGAGGAAACCCACAACAAGCTTGTTATAGCCTTGAAATTTGGTGGCACCACCCCTTTAACATTTAGGTGCACGGTGAAGAAGCTCAGGTGGTTGAAATTTCTGGAGCCCTGCACTACAGCATCCCTCACAACCATATTGTGGTTCTAGCCAGAATTTCCTGATGCGTGCAATTCTCCCTGTCGTCCTTGCATGTTAGCCTGCAAAGGGCTCTTATCCCACCACCAGTGCACCACCAGTGCACCACCAGTGCTACACCAGTGCACCACCGTATAACACCGGGCAGCAGCCGCAACAGGCGCACCACCGCAGCGGCCAATGGCGAGATGGCAACTGTTGTTGCTTTTGGTCTACACACTCAGTCGATGCGTGCAGCGATATGTTGGAAACTAGAGTGTAATATCCGGAGTAAAAAAGAAAACACACACACACACACACATAACACGGGCATCAAGTAACCAGAGCGCTTGGAATTTTATGGGCTGTACGAAGTGAAAGAGAGTATCTGGATACAATGTGGCTTTGAACAGTAATTTCAATTAACTGTTGTTATAGTAATCCTTGTTTAGTCATTGTAGCTCAAATGCTAGAAAGTATTGCATGATGCTTCTGTGTGTTCTATTGAATGCAAAGTGGAGATTATTGTGCGTCACTAAGGCTAAATGTGATCTTTCTCTGTATTACAGGTGCAACTCTACGTAGTAGAGAGTGATGTCAAAAAGTCATCGTCCTCTTGACGTTGTTACGCTTATAAATGTTCACAAGAATTTTTCACATTACTTCAGACAGTGAAAAGAGGCATCATTGTTCGAGCAACCTTATAAATTATTATGTAAATAAAGCTTTAATACTCAGGCACGATGCCCAAGGTCTTGTGTGCACACTGTCAATGTCACTTTTGATCCACGCTGCTGGAAAAGGAATCTCAATGACATAATTACAATGCTGTTAGCCAGCTGCATTGTACCATCTGCTACCGACCTGTCCCAGCTCATCTGCACCGTGGAAAATCTGCCTTGCTCGGCTGTATAGCTTTGTCACTGTGGTAAATGACTGGGTACTTCCTGGAAGAATTCGTGCTCACATGAATGCTACGTACAACAGCTTGCCATTCTAGCTGTTGAGTGAAACAGTCCATTTAATCTAGGCACCTGGCTGAAAGCACCACAAAGGTCACCTATTATTTATTTAATAATAGATAAAGCACATATCAAGTTGTATATTCACATTGTGACAACAAGCTCAGCTGCTGTGGTCTTGATTTAGAGATGGGCAGTCTCTATATCAAGACCATAGCATTTTAAGTACTGCCCATTAGACTGGCAGTATTTAAAAATAAGCATTTTTTTTTCTCCCCTCACTTTTGCACCATGCTTTTCACACTGCACATTCATAGTGCTCTGTTCACGAGGCACCTGAGTTTGGTGATACACCTTTAGAAAGATTTGTGTGCAACTAGCACTGGCCATGTTGGCATCTACAAGCAATTGCATTCTTCACACAGTGTAAGAAACTTAACGTGCTCACCCATTGTTGCTTGCACCCATTGCGCTAGTGGTGGGAGGGTGGTTGGATCTCTAGAAGAATAACCAAGAATACTGCCCAAAAGTGTTTGTATGGTACTATATTTCACTTTTTGAAGGTGAACCTGGCTGCCACTTGCAATCATCTTGTAACGACTCGGCAGTGACATTGAAGTCGGATGCATAAATTTATGTGTAGGAAGGCAACGTAGCCACTTGCACATAAGTATCCAATTTATGCTGCATCTAATGTGGTGCTACATTACCCAGTTCTGTGATCGCACAAGGGGCGGCAATTCTGACTACATGGTAATTCACGATCATCTAAACAGCACATAAACAACGGACAAACACATGAGACGAGAAATATATTTCAATAGTATTGAAAGTTGGGCTAGTTGGTAAGGCTGTACCCAAACATGAGGCGAGACATAGGGCATTTGTGTGTCTCGTCTTGATGCGTTTGTCCATTGTTTATGCACTGTTGAGACAATCAGTGATAGCGCTGACATCAGTGCTGGATCTAGGTAGGGCCAAAGGGAGCTCCAGCACTGGGACTGTCAGCTTTCAGGGGCACCACTCAACCATCGGAGCGTGCTTGCTGTCCATGTCGGCATCGAAAACGGTCAGCCAGAGCCTGCGCATGCAAGGGACGTTCTGGCCCAAATGGTCCGACACAACTGCTCGCAATTCGAGATATGGTGTGGAAATATTATTCTAAAAGCGAGCTCATTGTACAGTATTGTTTGCACGGTTATTCCATTGTTCAAAGCTTTCAACTGCACTTTTGTATTGTTGAATTTTATGCATTTATAACTTGAAGCTTGAACGCTTAATAAAATGTTTGTTTTCAAGAAAATGCTGTTCTGTTCTTCAGCCTGTGCAGCGCAATGACGTGGCACTTCACTTAATTGTGAATTTGTGATGGGGTGACTGTTATAACTGCCACCTCGCATGTCTGATAATAACTATTGAATAATGTTAGATAAGTTATAAATTAGCCTCTGGAACCAATAAAAGTTATGCATATTTCGAGCATGACATGCAAGCCTCTGAGACAGTCGGCTTCTTAATGCCAGTCATCATCATATTACGGCCGCAAAGGTGCAATTAGCTCAGGGCCTCGAAATTTCTTAATGTGGCACTGAATGAATTGCAACATGTGGCCTGACAGGTACGTTGCAGATTTTTTGTGATAGGTCTTCCGTACTAGAATTAGGAAAACTTGAACCAGCAATTGCTGCTAGCAAAAATGAAGTCTTAATGTTAGGGGTGTAGGAATAGTATTCAAAAATTTCGAATAACGAATCGAATAGTGTTCTATTCTATTCGGTACTCGAATCTAATAGTGCGTATTAGGAATTCCAAATATTTTTTCTATTAACAAGCATCGATGAAAAAAAACCTGGAAAGAATGAAACGTAGGGGTAACATTTTTTGGTTTTAATAATTGAATTACGTAGATGCATGCAGCCAAACATTTTATGGGATTATCAATGCTAAATTGATCATAGGATGAAAGGTATTTTTGCTGAAAACTAAATTTTCGCCGAAGCAACAGAGTCACCAATCTGCTATCTTCATCATGACATTCATGATGATGTTGACTTATAAATATTGCATAATATTTATATATCAGTATTATTTAAAAGCAGTTGACAAAGTGACACCTTGAGTTCTGTGGTCCCGGCGGTCTATCAACGTGCAGTTGCAAAATATTGCCACGCGCATTTCTTATTTTCATTCTTGTTGTACTCCGTTTTCGCCCACAAAGTTCTAAGGCTCTAGTCGCTGATGTGCACAAGCTTGCTTCAGTTTACATAATAATTGTGGTATCTTTTTGTGTTAAAAGTAATTGTAATGTATCTTTGTTAAAGCTTATGAATATTTGTTTAAAATTTTGTGGAATTTTGTAGAAAGTAGTCATGGAAACAGCCTGGAAAGTTTCATCGCCAGGCAGGGTCTTAATGTAGCAAATTCGGTACAAAGAAGCCACCAACGGCAATCGTGGTATACACGTCTAGTCTGTAGTGTTTGAGAATGGCTTTGTAATGCAGGGGCACTGCCCCCCACCAGTACCGTTGAGTCATTTTTTTCCTTGAGGCAACCGAGTGGGACGTGTTCTTTGCCATTAAAATAATACTTTGCAACTTATACTAACACAGGCTATCAGAACACTAGGACTTGGTCTTGCAATGAATCGTTATGTGAGCGATAGAAAAAATGTGTCTGAGGGAGCAGCTTGTGCTCCAAGACAATACTCCCGACCAAAATGTTTCTCCTTCTGTGAAAACTTGCGTACATCCAGCAGCTTACTCGGTGACGCTTAGTTACTTAGTGGTACCACACATAAAAAGAAAAAAAGAGAAAGACCCAAAAAAAGATCCAATATGTCTATTTGGCATTCTCAACGCGCAACATTTTATGGCAACCCACAGAATTTTTAGCAACAGACACAGTGCAAATATAAGGATTTATTGATGCAATGCCTTGGACACCACACAGGTGATGCTGATGACGCCCATGCTTTCATGATTGTACACAGACAATGTCTGCAGTGTCTCTGAAGCAGTAGGGCAAGCTCGCAGTGTATTCAATGTACAGCAGACATTCAGGAAATGAAACTCTCTTAAACGAAATTGCTGCTTAAACGGAATAACTACCTCTAACATGATTGGTTTTGTACTTGAATTCTGCACCCTTGTTTATCTCTCAGTAAACGAAACTCCTGTTAAACAAAACACATTTTCCTGGTCCCCTCAGGTTTCGTTTAACAGGAGTCTACTGTGCAAATGAGTTCTGTGGAAACCCACAAGGTGGCGGAAGGGTTAAGAAAAGGAAAATAGACAACCACCTGTTTGTAGCACGAAGCCACAAGGAAATCCATACGGATTTCTCAGAAAGAAAAGCTCCTTAGTTGCTGAAAAATTCATCCTGGTCCGGGGTTCGAACTCAGGACCAACGCCTTTCCGGGGCAGTCGCTCTACCAATTGAGCTAACCAGGAAGCTAGCAACTGGCAGCACAAGGGCGGATTCATCGACAACTCGAAGCACGAGGACACAAGTAATGCAAATGGGTTCTGCGGAAACCCGCAAGGTGGCGGAAGGGTTAAGAAAGGGAAAATAGACAACCACCTGTTTGTAGCACGAAGCCACAAGGAAATCCGTACGGATTTCTCAGAAAGAAAAGCTTCTTAGTTGCCGAATTTGCATTACTTGTGTCCTTGTGCTTCAATTTGTCGATGAATTCGCCCTCGCGCTGCCAGTTACTAGCTTCCTGGTTAGCTCACTTGGTAGAGCGACTGCCCCAGAAAGGCGTTGGTCCCGAGTTCGAACCCCGGACCAGGACGAATTTCTCGGCAACTAAGAAGCTTTTCTTTCTAAGAAATCCGTAAGGATTTCCTTGTGGCTTCATGCTACAAACAGATGGTTGTCGATTTTCCCTTTCTTAGGAGTCTACTGTATTTCGATACCAAGGCTAATAAAGACATCGTGGTGCCTACTGTTTCGTGGAAGAGTTTTTCCACTTCTTTTTGTTCAAAGCATTACACTACTGCTTGTTGCAGTGGGAATGACAAACTTGTACTACAATCTCTCCCATGGTCTCGTTTCTAGAGTCAAATTTTCAAAACAAGTGAAATCTATTTTAAGATTTACTACAGAACTTTCCTATGAATGTACACTTACCTAAACAACAATCTATAGTGACATGGCTGCCTGGATTTCTAATGCCTTGATTGCATGTATTTCATTCGCCCACAGCAGGACACCTTCGCAGTACTCTGCTGCAGTCACTGCACCATTTATTGTGAAGAGGTCTGAAAACTGAAGAATAAAAGATGAGGCTGCACAGTTAATTTAGAATATCTTTAAGATGAAATACATAATGCCAGTTTGATGATCACGTGAGAGTATCTTCAGAACGAATGTACTCCCCCACATCAGCCTGGTGGAATACAACAATGGTCATAGGGTCCGCACGTCGGCACTCTTGCGTGGACTTTGCTGCAACACCAAAACCCTGAAATACGGATGACATGCAACTAAGTGAAATTTTGCATATTTCCAATTGCTGCAATAGTAATAAGTTTCATTTCGATCAGTAGCATGCAAGAACAAAGATATTTCCTGTGAGCAACACTCTGACACACCATACAATTTCATGGCAAAAAGCGTATGCAGGAGCATTTTGGCAGAACAGCGCAGACAATGAGATGCAGAACATACAGGACAAAGTGCTGCGTCCTGTATGTTCTTCGTCCCGTTGTCGGCGCTGTTTTGCCACAATGTTTGTGAACCAGCTAGCCCACCTAAGAAACCTTGTATGCAGGAGCCTTCCTACTGAAGGCATGCTACAACGCTTGCAGTAAGTAGCCTTTTCTCTCATTCTGAATAAATACAAAGTAACATAGACAATGCAAGGCGATGCTATGCAGACATGCTTCTCTTTCGAGTAGGCCAGGTGTGGGAGGCACTGCTAATCATTCAACAGTGCAGTGCAGTTAACCAAAATATAATGCTGAGAACCAGTCATCATCATCAGCCTGCCTTATGAACACTGAAGGACAACGGCCTCAGCCAATGATCTCCGACCCACTCTGTCATGCATGAGCAGACAACCAGAAGAAGCCACTTAGTTCAGGTAATCTTCATAACTATTTTCAGGGCTATATTCGACAGAAATGACTTATATGCTAGGGGCAACTGTGAACATTTTGCACAGCACTACCAAGTAGATGACACCAGGCCCATAGCCAGGGGGGGTGCCCTAGCCCCCCCCTCCCCCCTCCCCCCAGCCCCCCGAATTCGGATGGAGTGGGGTGTTTTACCGACTATTTTCAGGGTTATATTGGACAGAAATGACTTTTATACTAGGGGCAACTGTGAACATTTTGCACAGCACTACCAAGTAGATGACACCAGGCCCGTAGCCAGGGGAGGTACCCTGGCCCTCCCCCCCCCCCCTTCAGCCCCGCGAATTCGGATGGAGTGGGGTGTTTATGCCGAGGACAAATAATAAGTATAAGTGTTTTTCAAGGCCTTCAACAAGTGAGCTCCCCTCCCCCTCCCCTCCCCTCCCCTCCCCTCCCCTCCCCTCCCCCCCCCCCCGAAGAAAATTTCCGGTTACGGGCCTGGATGTGACACCTTACATAGCATGTTTTGGTGTCCAATTGAAAAGAAACACCTGGTCCTTCAAATGTGACAGGCAAGGCCTTTGTTTGGGCAGCAAGTGCAAGAAGGAATAATGGCATATAATGGCAAAGCCCTTTCTCTGTATCTGAAACATGCAGCCACGAAGGCCAGTACACCCCATCCATTCCATTGTAAGCCAAACACAAAAGAGGATCACGGAATGACGGAGACTTGAACTGGCCGAACACTAGTTGATCAAGGGACAAACATTTCAAATTAAACAATCGGACTTGCGTTTGTCAGGCACTGATGACAGACTTGGTCAAAGACATACTCCGTTAAAGGGGCCCTGCGACACAAATTTAGCGTGTCGTTTTCATCGCTTCTTCTGGAATTGTGGATTGCACCAATATCGTTGCACGAGTGGCAACGCCAAAAGCAATGCTGTTATAATTTTACTTCTACGGAGAAACCACACAGTTTTCGGACTGGAGCGACATACAGCGGCTATTTTTGGGATCGGAAGTGACGCTTCACCACGTGGGAGTGACGCCATAGGCCATTCGTTTTGATTGGTTATATGCGCCAAGTCGCGCGTAATATTCATACGGTCCCAGACAGACCACACTATTGTGCGCTAAAAATGATAAAAGCTCTCTCTATACTTCTTGAGATACAAAAGGATTTCTGTTTTTAAATATTAACCCATTGGCTTCCGCGGCCGGCGCTCCGCCGGCCGGTTGGCGAGGCCAAAACGCTTTGACCGGCGAACCGCCGGCCGCCTAGAAAATGTTTATTTTTTACATTGTTTCATAGATGACAGCACAGTATTTTGCATTTGCCTTTTGCTTGGTATATTATCCGCTAGATGGACATAGTTGTTCATGTTTTTAGCTGTTTGTAAGTGTGTTTTTTTTTTTTCTTTAGCGGCGAAGGGTGCACTATCCCGGCTATTTCGAAACATAGTGCCCATCTACCATGATCGAAGAAACCCGCCTGTCGCAGCCTCACCAATGCGCCTACAAGCCGCCGAATGGGCTCATTTTCCTCGCCACATCCTGGCAAACAAAGTCAGGCAGAATCCATCAAGATATTGCTTAGTTTGTAAGGCACGGGGCAAAAAGTCCGAGAGCCAATGGGAGTGTGAAAAATGTGAAGTTGCTCTTCACATGCCCATGTGCTTTAAACTTTTTCACACACAAAAATCATACTGAAGCACCTGATGCAGTCAAGCATTGTTAACCGAATAAAACAAAGTCTGTTATTCTATGATGTTTGTTGCGGATTTTATTGCGATTTAGGTGCACCACCCATGCTGCCGGCGGGCGCGGAAATTTTCCGGCGGAATACCAGGCGGGAACGGCCGCGGAGAGCGCAGAAGCCAATGGGTTAAAATGTGAAAACAATTGCAAAACGACACTAGGAGCGCTGCACAACAGCCACCACGAGGCGAGTCGTCCAGTACGTCTCTGTAAGAAGTGTGCGGTGATTGGAAGCAGCCTTTGACATCAGTGGGAGAGTGAAATGCGAAAGGAAACGTTTTTTTCTCATGGTCTGCTGGGGTTTTGAAGTTTGATGGCTTATAACTTCCGTTACCGTGTACCAATTTCGATAATTTTTTTTTTCGTTCATCTCAGTATTCGGCACTACACGAATTCAAGCGCTGCAGAACGCAGACGACAAAGCGTCGCAGGGCCCCTTTAATGAAATGGCTTCAGCGATTTCCTTTGTTCAGTTTCTGCCTTACAGATGGCTTGCACTGACATCACTGAAACCACCATGTTGGTGCACCACATGGTAGGATGCAAGGTTTGTCACGTCGCACAAATGATATCATTACATCACTTGCAAGTTCTGTGGTTATTGATGCACAAACGCCAATAACATTGTGGCCGCATTGTTATCATATTGAAGCGGTTAAAAGCAATGTGATTATGTGGCCTTTACATCATCAAAGCAGCCATGTTGGCGAACCAGCGCATTATGAAGCTGCGTCTGAATTTCTGCTCAGCAGAAATTCAGAAGCTTTCGTTTATATATCTAAGAGCACGCTGCCTTTGCAACAACTGACACTTAACAAGCCCACCACTATCCTCCATGAGCTGTGTCACCACATCACACTCTGATGCGGTAACCTGCAAATGCAGTGTCAGCTTTGATGTAGCACAAAACGACACACGGACACATGAAGGCACATATGGACACCACACAGTGCTCCATATGTGCCTTCTCGTGTCCATGTGTCGTTTTGTGCTACATAAAAGCTTTTCAAATGAAAATGAATCACCAACAAGCCCACACTGCAACTTTCGTTGGCAGTGTCAGTTACTGCTTTTCTTAGCATCTTAATGAATGCTCGGGTCCAGTTCTACCGCATGTCTATAGGTGCAAGCAATCCAGAAGCTTATGCAAATATATTGCGGGAGTGTACCACAGCGTGTGGAGATAAACGAATGCTTTAGAGAACTAAGCAGCAAAATCACTGTGCTCACCAGGGGAATGTCACTCATGGAGTAGACGACGACACCGTCGTACGTGTTGGTGCTCTCAGTGATCCTTGCCAGACCAGACTTGAGCACGTGGTGGCCATACAGGAACTGCTGTTCTGCGCTTGGTTTGAGCCACACCTTTTGCTGTAAGATGTTTCATTTCATTTTATTACCTTAAAAGCCCACAAGCAACAAGCTAGAGAGGGTGGGGTGGTACAGTATGTACCCAGTGTTCGAAAACAAAACAGGGAAATATTAACGTAGGACACTAAGGCGCAAGCGGTAGCAACAATTAGATTGTTCGCAACCAAATACCCGAGAGAACGCAGACTCACTTTTGCATACGGTGCCATGTAATCCAGGGCGCAGTGACATGCAAGTGAAACTTGCCAGACTTGGTGAACTTGCCGAAGCAAGTGCCCATGCTGATGAGGTTCTCCCGAGCGACGTTGTTGGCCAGCTTCATGATCTTTTCGCTGCACGACCACAAAAAAAACAAAACAAAAAAAAAAAAAACATAAGACGTGTTGTGGGTGAACGTCCGAAGTTCCGTACAGTCACTACTCGGAGCCGATTTTACTTGCTTACCTCACGTAGTATACTCTGTCTTTATGGAGCCTAAAGCAGTAAGTGCCATCTGGCCTGTCAATGAGAAGCTTGATATTTTCGGATATGCTGTCAAAAAAAAGGTAAGAAAGACAAAAGTTTTCAATCTGTGCGATCGAGCAGATGACACGATGCTACCAGTAAACTGCGATGTTTGCTCGCAAATTAATAGCCATCGTAAACTGGCCTTCCACACTCACTATTTGGAGAGCTTGTCGAAAAATGTCCGAGTTTCTTCGCTCGTGAGCGGACGCATTTTACGAAGTATTTGACAAACTTGGCACAACACAACAAAACTATCGCGCACGTGTGCGCCGCATAAATTTAGAGCTGGCTGCGTTCTTGACTTGGCTTCTTTCGGTTTGTTTCAATCCTTTTTTGTTATGACCACACGAGCCATGCGAAGCCGAAGACAAGCCAGGGCATATTTTCAATGCGAATGCCGGCGCCGTGTGGTTTGCATCATGCTTTTCGCAGGTTTTCCCCGTGTTGTTCGTTGTGTCATCTCGCTTTCTAACTAACAAGTAATTAGTTCGCGTATAGGTTGCTAATACAGTTTCATCTTGATTTTTTCTGTTAATCACATTTGCGAAGGCTTCACGCGATACAGCAAGAACACGGAGTGAGTGTTTTGTAGCTTTCGTTTTCGCTCGTCGACACATTCTGAACTTTCGTACTGGTCGCTATTAATAGTTCACAGACTGAGGCATTCACGTCGCCGAGTTGTGTTAGGTGAGGGTGGGCTTGCCGCTACAAATGTTTGTAGTTTCGGGAAGATTGGCAGTGCTGCAAAAACTTGTCTGAACTTTGCAGGTCTCGCGCACGTAAAGCTCCGCGTGTTGTATCTAGTTGTGACAACATAAAGGTATCTTGAAACTAACCCCTCTTTTACTTTTTTTTTTTTTTTCAGTAATGGCGAGAGGAAGACTGACATGCTTTGCCGGACGAGCAGTTGTTTGTCTCTGGGGAGCGAGGAATGTCGCATCATTGACAGGTAAAAACTGTTAATTGTGTTAATCATATCAGTAGTAGTCTATTTCAGGGATGCGCAGTGTTGTATTTCCCAACTTCACCGTGTGCACAATGCATGGATACTCCATTGACGAATAAACTCGAGCAAGAGAGCTTCTGAAACCTTAACCTTATTTATAATAGACTGCAGTTGGGATGTGTAGTACATCTCACCGCTGAGAATACGAGTTGAAAGTCGTTTAGCAAAGCACATGGGCCATTCATTTATGCGTCTGAAACAAGTGTTTTTTGCAGGTCATGAATATTTTCCGAAATAATTTTATTTTTCTGCTTTTCAAGTAACAAATATCGAGACTACCATTCAGAATTTCTTGTAGTTCAGTTATTTATGTTCTTGGTGTAGATGTTGGGACAACCACAGGCCTACTTGTAAACCAGGAAGCAGTGCTGGCGGCAATGATAAGCATAGGGTGTATTTTCGCTGTCTTATCAAATACTTATGGGTTAATACAATGACCAGAATGCATTTTATGAACCTTTTCCCTCTTATTTATCTCTCTTTACATTGCCTCTAGGTGACTCCACCAGATTGCACATGTTGTTTTCCTTACGAGATCCGTATTTGTGGCCTTGCGTTCACACGACGTCCCGCAGCTTGTCGTCACTGCCAGTGAAAACAAGACTCACAAGGAAGAAGCCTGCTCCAGAAGCTCCAGTGGTCAGTGGAGTATTCGAACACTGATTTTACGAATAGCACGAAATACATGGCTGAATCCCGCTGCTGTATTTGAAGTGGGAGTGTCGCTTCATGCTAATGCATGTTAGTGCACCCTGTGCCTACAAAGAAGACGATGCAAATTTATCATTTATATTCATTGAGTCGTCATTCCCGTGGGTTGGGCCGGTTCACTGTAAAATTACTTTGTTTTTAAAAAATGTGTAGTTCCTGTTAGCTGAAAAAGTGCATTTTCATTAGCTGAAAAGTTCAGCTGCTCTCAAGAAACTTGATGTCACAGTCGTTCATTGACAGATGTGGCAACTCCACTTCACTGACACTCCATGGGAAATATCAAGAGACCTTCTTCAGGAGATGAGTGGCAAAAGACTTCAAGTCGAGAGTTGTTTGAGAACACTCTTTGGTGAACATTGATGCCAGGCTATTCTCAAAAATAGCAGCCTATAAAATGGAATAACATTATGTAAAACTACATGAATTGGAGATAGTTGGTAGAAGCCATCATCCTGCAGTGCTCATAAAAAAGGCTGATGATGATGATGCCAGGCCATTCTTTGTGGGGATTTCATTGAGAAGCTGCTGGGGAGACTAGCCTCAAGGCTCTAATTATGCTGTTGTGCTAATGACAAACATCATATTGAATTCATTGTTGTCATAAGTATCACCGTTCATTCATCTTTATTTCACCATATCTTCTACAGTTCAGAGTGACAGGTTAGGTAATGCAAGTCCTGCTCAGTTCATTTGACAAATAAATACTACTACATACCACTGTACTGTGATTAAGTCTGGTAACTTGCTATCAGCTGCCTATACATACTAATCTTACGGATTGTGTTTTGCCAAAAAACATAATGCCTAAAGTGAGACATCAGCGTTAAGGTGTTGTCGGACAAACAGTGTTGCCAAGTTTTTCTTTTTTTCCCCCTTTTTGTTTTCTTACTTCTTGAGCATTAACTTGACTTTACTTTTCATGGCGCCCTGAAGAGTTCACTGACGGCCGTGGCGTACAGCACAGCCGAAGAGTACGATCTGACGTCCATCTTGAACGCACTGAAGAAGCAAGGCCTGTACAAGGAAAAGGTCATCTCTGAAGACTTGGACGACGTCCTCTACGCTTCTGCCAAGTATCAAGTGAGCGAAGAGCCGAGGGAGCTTTTCATCTTTAGGTGAGCAAGGTATGCAGCCTTCAGTAGGATGGTGGGACTTGAAGCTGTCAGCTGCTTTATCTCCTTCGTTTGCCGTTGCAACCTCTTCCGTATTAAACGTAAATGAAAGTAGCACCCTGTATTCTTGAAATGCCAATTCACCCGCACAATCATTGGGCAGGATTGCTTCTAGTAAGAAGAAGAAAAGAAAGAACCCTCAAAACCTTTCTCATAGCGAGTTCTTGTAACAAAAGCCTAAACCATCTGTACTGTGCATTCGACAAATCAAGCAGCCTCAAAGTGCACATTCTTTCCGTCTTTCTTGTAATGTACCCTTTTCATAATTCGCTAATGCGCTTCTCTGTGCTGCATATTCGCCCAAGTAATGGCGGCACCTGTCGTGCTTCAAGTGGTGACGCGGTCCTAGTTGAACGTGCCGGGGCTTGTCAATTATACATGTTTATATCAAGAGAGCCGACTCTACATTTTCCACGTCATAGCGTAAGCAAAGCGCTTAAACAGGCTGTTTGCAGTGAAGTGACCAGCCGCCATTAGTTGTTCAAACTGCATTGCAGGAAAGCCAGCTTTACAATTTTGAAAAGGGTCTATTGATGTGCTGACTAGGCACATCGCACTGTAAATGGAACCATGCTTAAATATTATGGCAAAAATGCTTATCTAAAGATAGCTTTAGTGCTGACTTAACTTTAGAGAGAGCATTTCTTTTTCACGCACAATCTCCGTTCTGAATACTCGGAGTGTTTGGAAGATTCATTAATTAGCATGTGTGCAAGATGTGGGTGCCTGTGATGCAACTGTGAGGTCCCAGATAATTGTCATATCTCGATATATTCAATAAAACAATAGAAGTTTATTTAGACTGCAAATACAGATGAGACTAATTCAAGGTTTTAGCGTGTCCTTGGATTAACTTTCTGCACTGGAAAATAACTGCTTCATTTGCGATTTTTTATGGTAAACTTTCAGCAAAGCTTCAACTTGGGCTAGTTGGTACGGCATTCTAATGTTGTTGCGCTGAGCAAAATGCACCAAGGACAGACTTGTCCTGTCCCCTTTTTCATTAGTCCTTTGTGCATTATGCTCGACGCAACAACATTAGAATGGTAAACTTCTTTTTCTTTAAACGCACTACAAGGCAGGAACATCGTGGGGTTCAAACTTCTGTACTTGAAATTGAAAGGAGTGATAAAATACATAAGTAGTATGCGCCCATGGCATTTAAGTAACATTTCTTTTTTTTTTATTTTTAGGGAAGGATCAGTTGTCTTTTGGAATTTCCCAGAAATAGAGGTAATATTGTTAATGCTTATTAGTTACTACTTCACTCCATATATTATACTAGAAAAGTTTGGTTTCTAATTTTTCTACTCAGTATACTTTTGTCTCAATCTGCATAGGGCTAGTATGCATCATAGTACAACAGAATTTTTTGAAAATAATGGCAAACTTGATTCATTAGTGTGTCCATGTGGGCTTGATGCATCAACACTTTCATTCTTTTTGCAAGGCGGTCATTTCTTTCAATACGGTTGTCATCAGAATGTCAACATCTGCTGTCTATTGTAAAGAAAAAGCAATTTTCGATAGACTTGAGCCTTGTCAGTTAACTATGTAATTATTACCTGACATATATGTACATTTAAAGGCAAAGAGAGAGAAAATATTAGGGCCATGTAAAAATGCCTTCACTGAGGAGCAGTCTCCATGCAAGATTTTACATTTGAAATACGAGTGTATGCATTGTGAATGCTCGTAAAAGTGTAAATTTTCTACATCAAAACTGGAAAAAAAAAAACACGTCGCCAGTTACTGCTCCCCAGAAGTGACACCTGATTCATAATTCACAGGCACAGTCTTGGAGATTAAGCACTGCCTGCAGTTCAATAAAAAAAAAATCTTGAAGGCAACTTCAATTTGAGGCTGATAATAAGAAAATTAGCCAATCGCTGGCCCTCAAATTTTGACAAGATCTACATAGGTAGTATGTTCTACAGTACTCAAATTATTACCAAATTAGCCAAAAATGAGATATCATCGTACATAATAAGTTTTTATGCTGTAAACTTTTCACCTTTGTTCTGTTGAATCCTTACTTGCATGGCTCACTTCCAGAGGAAAGCCGTGCTGAAGTTTCTGAAGCCGCACGAGGAACACTCCTACAGCCCATCACTTGTAAACCAGGAGGTGGAAGCTTTGGAATTGCATACCACGAGTGAGTCCTCTTTCCTAGTATCTGTCCATGTTCCAATGCAACAATTTCATTAGGCCCAATGTTCTGTTGAAATTTAAAAAGAAGTACTGCTACGAAAAGGGAAAAAGTAGTCATTAACCGGTTTGTAGCGCGAAGTTAGAAAAGAAGTCTGCGTGGATGTCTCGTATAGAAAGCCTCCTAGTAGACAATCCCTAGTGGTCTGGCATTAGAACCTAGGATCAGCACCTTCTGCGGGTGGTCACTCTCCCATTCTAGCTAACCACGAGACTAGCAGTTGGCACCGATAGAGGGCGAATTAATGGACAACTCGAAGTATGGAGGCACTAAACACTGGGTAATAAGTTTTGCAGAAGCCTGCAAAGTTGAAAACATTTATTTATTCCATCTTGCGAGCCTACACTTAACTGATGCCGTAAGAAGTACTGGCAGCTGGCACAAAAAAAACACATTTTGAGGGCTATTGTACAGTGTGGGTTCACAGAACATCTGCTATCCTCCATTTCTGCATTCCCTTCTCCCTCCTTCCTGAAGTGTGGGCAGGGGAGCCCCTTTCCAGTTGTGGCACTTTCGCTGCAGTTTTCTTAGTTTACCTTAGTAACCCTCGTTTTCATTGCTTTTAGTACTCTACCTTGGATGGCCTTTCGCAGAGGCCTGCAGGTTTTGATTCCTCGCCGCAATAGGCCTTATTTAGATCTGGGCTAAATAAAAAAAACGGTCCTGCGCTTACTCACATTACATGCATGAAAGAAATCCGGGTGATCAAAATTAATCCAGAGTCTTGCCCCTGCTGTGGCATTCCTGACACATAAAGCTCTGACACATAAAGCTCCTAAATTTAATATTTTTGAAAAACAGGAATCGCTTCTCACTCGAGTGTTCACTTTAAGTGCGTAGTTTCTTTTTTTATTGTTGTTGTTTTTTGATGCAAGTACCTACTGACAATTAAATTATATTGTGGTTAGCTTAATTTATTGTGGATAACCCTGTTACTTATAAAGGGATTGCACAATCTTGTTTCAGAAACAAGACAAGGTTTCATGACGGCAACATCTACCTCAGCACCGATGGCGAGAGCGACCTGGAGAAGTACACATTTTCAAGCGGGCTCGCTCTTTCCGGTAAGCAATGGTACGGACTTGCTGATAACCTTAGCCGAGACGTCTGCGGTCGGGTACGCCCCAAGAAATCAGGAGAGGCCCCAGCCAGATGACTGATGTGCAGCAGCCGATTGCGTCCACCACTAAAAAAATAGCCCAGCTCGTGCACTCAACGATGTTCACTTAAAGGCGGAGACATCGGCCGTCCAGCTCATGACGACAGTCTGGAGTGCACACTCATTGGACCAGGCTTGTGTTCATGTGCCTTTGAAGATGAAATGTCACTTCTAAAGTTTTGCCTGACTATAGGAACTAGTTGGCATACTGCAAAGAGAATGTGCAACAAAAGCTGTTTTTGTGCTGATGTTAGCAGTTAAATAGAGCATGAATAAAATTAGCGCGAAAAAACGTGGGACACAACGAAGAAAGCTACAGCACAAGCACATACTAATGACTGAACTTTTATTGGAAAAAAAAACGAATATACTTAGGAAGCAAAAAACACGTGTTCACCACGATCAGAACCAAAAATCTCAGATGTGTGCATCCAGGTACCTTATCTCTGCCTTGTTTAACGAGAGAGTACCGCTTTGCCATACAGTTATCTCTAGCTTTCAAAATTAAGAAAGCTTTAACGAGCTCACGCGCCGTCTAGTCCCTATGACGTGCGAGCACTTTCGCATCAGACAGGAGAGGGCTACACCCACACTCACGGCAGTCCAGGGTCAAATTTTGACGAAGGCTGACCTTTCAAAGATAAAGGGTGATCTTGCAGGCGCACATTCAGAGGGCGGCCTGTCTGTCCTAGCGTTTACTGCACGTAAAAGGCACCTGATACACAACTCCCTTACCACACATTGATGGGCTGTCACTGTGTTTAACCTTACATGAATTGCCAACTTGCCCAACAGTTTTTTGAGATGGAGGACCAGAACAATGGGGAAAATGTGTAAGGCCTTCCCATATTGAGAGAAAGAAAATAACAAAAATACATGCCATGGAGTTCTGAACTTCTCATTTTATTATTTTTCGTCTGGATAACAGCTGGCACTCACTATGTGCTCTTGTTTCCATCACATGGTCTGTGAGCCTGTTAGGTTAGGCTAGGGCAGGGCACTACCGTACAATCCCGGTACTGTAGTGCCCTGCCAAGCCACAATGATTGGTGTGTGTACGTGTGAATTATAAGTGTGCTGCAGTGGCTGTGTTGTGTACTCATTGAAGGAGTGTTTTGTGTAATCTATTATGTACCCAACTTAACTTTTTGTAGCTTCCATCTATGTTATCCTCGCGTGTAGCTTTTAAAAAAAAGGGCATGGAAGCAACTCTCAGTTTGAATTACGGTGTCCGCATTCTGCTTCAGTGACTGGCAATAATTTTTTAGGAACTTGACCTTTCTTTTTTTTTAAACAGTGTGCCTGTATGCTGTAGCTATTGCACCTCTTTCGTTCGTTGTTATATATTTGAAGGATTGATGCATACATAAAGTCCATTGTTAAAATTAACAACCAGTTTGTATGTGGCTGCCAGTTATTGATAAATTATGGCATGAAAGCAGTCGAGCTATTTTTAATGCTTATACTACATCAGCCTAATGCATCTTATCAGTCATTTTCGTCTGAAATACACCAGCACTGTTTGTTCTGTTTGTGTAGTCACATTATGTGTATTCTTTAACAGTAGAGGTTGCTGCATATTAGCTTCAATAAAGTTGCTTTTCTTTGTCACGGCATTTCTTGAATGTGTTTGTTTGTGTCAGTTGAAGACTGCATTTACCGTGCTCAAAATATTTCAATATGGAATTCAGTTCTGAGGTAACTGCGATACAAGGTTAGAGCATATTCACTTGTGTTTCTCTGTCGCTAATGTCAGTGCTCTGCAATGGCGATTGTGTGAAGGCTTTAGACAACCTTCACACGGAAGCTGCCACAGCTGTTTGTGTAATAAAAGTATGTATAGTTTGTTTTGTGGTGCTGCTCGTGTACACACCAGAATTTTAAAGAAATGCTAATGGTTACCACTGCAGTTATGCAGTCAGTGTTGCACTGTTTTGGCAGGGTTTGTTTCCCATTCATCTAAACATTTTGTTTCACTGTTTGCTTCTTTCTCTTGAACAGTGAAACTGGCGATCTGGGAGGCATCGTTGGATAGTTATGTAAAGAGTATCGAGGATATCATTGAGGTAAGGCAAACCACTGCAATGTGAATAAAACTGATGTTAATGCTTAAAAATTGATCACAAATTCATGCATATGATGGCTTGTGGACACTTACAGCTAACAAGTTATTGTTATTTTTTTTGGTGGTGAACAAGTATTTTGTGGAGTACTGTGTTCCGAGGAGCTTTATTACTTGATAAGTATCTGTGAGCTTTAAGGGGGGGACATGTCGCTTAATTTTTTTTTCTCGGTCGATTTTGATAAACTTGCTCAGTTTATGTATATTTTTGTGTGCTGATTTCAAATATTTAATTATTTTTTTAGTGTAATGTGTAGTTTTTAAAATAAAAAAGTCACAGTGTTCATTTGAACAATACTTAGAGTATGTTGAACATTCGCTAGTGAGTTAATATCAAGCTAGGATTTTGGTAACAGATGTTTGACCTGCAATAACTCTTGTTCAAATGTGTTTAGAACATCCATTTTTGTTGTGCTGCATGAAATTCTGATTCCACATTATTGTGCTATGCTGATTCACTTTGAAACTCTCCCAGTTTAGGAAAAATCTTGCTGCCCCAAAAGGCACATGAAGGCACACGTTGCGGCGACGGGGAGCGAGAGTAGCGGAGAATGGGTGAAGTGGCGTCAGTGGTGACAGGCTCGTGAGGGGACGACGTGTAGAAATTGGGGGGTCAGCGGTTGAACGTCTAGCGGTGGTAGGGCGCATGTAGTTAGGGAAGGTCTGTCGTGCTGGGTTCGACCAACGGCGACGGCAATAGCAAGAGACGTGCCCAGGCTGATGGCAGGAAAAACAGATAGGCTGGTCGTCAGGTGTTCGCCATTCTGCAGGATTGCGGAAGGGCACTGTAGGAGAGGGTCGGAGTCGGCGAGCGTCTCCTAGGGAGTAAGGCCGTGCTTCAGGGCAAGTCAGTGGACACGCTGACGGCAGGCCGAGGTTGGCAAACTCCTCTCTGACCACAGCTTGGATGAAGGCTACCGATGGTTGTGATGCGTCTGTGGCGTGGGTCGTGAAAACAGGTGGCTGAACAGGAGCAGGGCAGGCAGCTTCAATCTCGCGGCGAACAATGCGCGTGACGTTGTCATAGGTGGGCGGCTGGCGAGCGGCCTCACACGATGAAGTTGCGGCCGTGTTGGGCAACCGTGTGAATTTCTGAGTGATACGTCGGCTCTTGGCTTGTTCGAACCGCCGGCACTCTTTGATGATCGCGTCGACGGTGTTAACGTTGGTATAGACAAGCAAATTAAATGCATCGTCGGCGATGCCTTTTAGCACATGCGATACCTTCTCAGACTCCTGCATGTGATCGTCGACAAGTCGGCAAAGGGCGATAACGTCATGAATGTACGCGACGTACGATTCGGTAGCTGTCTGTGCGCGAGTGGCCAGTTCATTCCGCGCAGCCGTCTGCCGTCCGATGGTGTTGCCAAAGAGGTCACGGAGCTTCTCTTTGAAAGATTCCCAGCTAGTAATGTCAGCCTCGTGCGTCTCGAACCACACCCGTGGTGGCCCATCGAGGTAGAAAAGGACGTTGGCGAGCATAAGGGTCGGGTCCCACCGATAGCTGGCGCTGATCCGTTCATACAGGCTTAGCCATTTATCGATGTCAACGCCATCCTGACCG
The DNA here is from genome assembly GCA_030522465.1 of Rhipicephalus appendiculatus. Taxonomy (NCBI): domain Eukaryota; kingdom Metazoa; phylum Arthropoda; class Arachnida; order Ixodida; family Ixodidae; genus Rhipicephalus; species Rhipicephalus appendiculatus. Next base: position 104,198 of record JALIZH010022382.1, read on the forward strand.
GAAAAGACGCCAGGATCACGGGCAGGAGGTAGGACCACGTAGGTAGAAGCCATGGGAGGGGCAGGTGGTGAAGACGATGCTCCTTCAACCTCTGACATGGTAGGACCCGCGATGATACGGCCGTTGCGGAGCTTCGTGATGGGTACAGGGAACAACCTGTGCAGGGTACAGGGAACCATGTACCACCATCGGCAACACGTAATGCATGCGTCATAGACGGGGTCATAATCTTCTGCAAACGGCGGCGTAAAGGAGCGCTCATAATGGAGAGGTGCGCACCAGTGTCAACGAGGGCGGTCACAGGAACATTGTCGACTTTTACGTCAAGCAGGCTGTGGTGTGTGGGGAGCGTCAGTAGAGGATTTGCAGGCGTCGATGGTATTGCAGCTATATTTTGTATTTTAAGAACTTCGCATTACACTAGAAAAATAATTGCATATTTGAAATAAGCACACGAATATACATAAACGTAAAGTTTTGGAGTGTTATATCCCCTCTATAAGCGAGGCTTTTTAGTCAAGTGCTTTACTTACATCACAAGGTACAGCAAGTGTATCACATATAGGTTAAGACGTAGAGCAGTTTTTTCCAACACTAGCATACCCACACAAATGTGGCGAGAATACCAACCCTTAAAAATACAGCGTGCGTGTCGTAAAAGTGCATCAGAGAGCTGTTGTAAGTATGTCATACTCTTCTGGCGACAATTGTCTAGCAAATTTTCACACTGAAGGTCATGATCTTTGTCTATTCCAACCAGTGAATATTTTTTTGAGTAAAACAGAGTGAGGTTTTTGTTTTCTTTTCAGGACATGAAGCAAGGCAGGACAATTAGGATGACCAGGGAGCAAGTTTTTCGAAAGACTGGAGAGCTATTCTCTCTAAGGTCAGTCGCTGAGAGTGTTCTCTCGGAATTTTAAATGAACGAAAGAAGAATGAATCAAGGGGCCCACCTTTTTTTTTATTATTATGTTTTTTAATGCAATCATCTGGCAAAAGAAAGAATGTTCCACATTTGTCACAACGGCTGCAATGCAAGCGGCACTGGATGACACTCCCAGGGTCATGCGTACAGAAATACCAAAGAATGTGAACGAGTAAACGGCCGCCGCTGTACCTGAAAGTACAGCGAAGGTTGTGGATTTTGTCGCTACGAGGGGCAAGCACTCTTTTACTAGGGGCAAGCTCTTTTTTTTTTTTTTTTTGTCCACTTTCATTTTTCTTTATCTCATAATTGCAATGCTAGAGTTACAAATTATTAATAATGCCCCTATACTTTCCTTGGCTTCATTAGATGGAGTAGTACAGTAAAAGCTCGTTAATTTGGATTTCACGGGAGCGGAAAAAATGTCTGTGTTGAACCGAATGCCGAATTATCAAAGGCATCAAGAAGGCAATTAACTAATGGCTGTTATATCAATACACTTTAATTTTCTTGATGAACACTTAAATACCTGAACTTATTTTGCATAAGAGCAGTGTAACAGTTGCAGTTTTCATCATCCTGTGACTTTCATGCACACGATGCGACCATGGCGCCAGACTCCCGTGTTTAATTAGTCCGAAATGCGCTCTGCGCCCCTCCCTTATTTTGTACCACCAACGCGCACGCGACGGTAGTTTTTTTCTCTGGCAAAGTGCTCGGCAACGGGTAGGTCATCCATCGCAATGTAGCAAGCGAGTTTTATGCCAGCAGGCCAACAGCGCCTGAAAGCTCATCTTCAATAGCTTCCACCATGTTTGAGTTTTGGGACATATCATGCACATTGCATCAATACTTGTGAATGCCGGATTTGCATGTGGACAACACCGTCGTCAGCAACTGAAGAAGAGAACAATGCGAACAGCTCTGCCTCATTTTGGTTATCTGCAAAAACCGCTTTCGCTCTTTTGCGTCGCCCATTTGCAGCGGTACACGCTCAGCGTGCTCCGAGGATCGCCCGAATCAACTGGGTAGCGGCCATACATGACCAAATTAATGAGAGTTTGTTGCCGTGAAACTATGTATATGCTGGCTGGGACCAGGGAACATGTCCGAATCATCCGATTTTCCAAATTAATGAGGGCCAAATTAACGAGCTTTTACTGCATTCTCATTCGAGGCACTCTGGTACTCTAAGTAGACTACTCTAGAGAATTAGTACATCCAGTTTCAACATATCTGGTCCCTCTACAACTATGACGAAAGAATGTTAGTGGTGTAACATTCCGCATGTGTTCTTCCTGTTGCTGGTAACAATCCGCCTTTTGCATGCCTCTACAGCGCATGCGCGGCCACCTGGCGGCGAATTTGGGAAACTATCTGTGGGGCGCCGTTGCAGACGCCGCCTCTTTTTCCGCAGTGGCATTGGTGGTGAGAGTAGTGTTGGCACGTGTGGGTGGCACAACAAATATATTTATCTATATATCTGGTCCTGCTAGCTCGATGCCGGCAACTAATGCCGCTTATGGATGCACTTCGCGAGGCGTGCCCAGCAGCAACATTCATTTTTTCCACTTCCCGTCGGTGAAACGCGATCATCAGCGCCGTGAAGCGTGGCACCATCAGGGCTGTGAGGCGCGAAAATGAAGACGGCAGTTCGTGGCAGCCTTTGGATTCTGCAAGACAGTGCGAAAAGTAGTCCGTTAACGGTGTGTGTGCTAACTAAATGTTATACGCGAAGAACATGTCACGTTTCCTGCAGGGCGCAGAATTAGTGTGCGCTTTGTGTCTGTCTCGTCGCACAGCAGTTCAGTGGCGACGAAGCTTGAGCTACGGCTTTTCTTTGTGCGACATGCTTTCTGTATTTGTTTTGGAATGACGACAACACCAAAGTATGTTTAATTGCACCTTGGTTCGCTTCGGTCTCAACGTGATTACGCTGTTGTTTACTTTGGCGTCTTCTATATATCGGATAGCAGTCGCCGTAAATCGTCCGCTAGAACATAACGAATGCGAAATGGTGCACTTTCGTCGCTTGTCATTCACCGACATTCAGCGGTTCATTTCTGTTGTCAAATCACATTCGCTGTTCGGCGAAAAAGGAAAAAAAGAAAACCGCCTGTGTTCACTGTTGACGTCATTGCCGCGTACCAATTCATAAATCTTGCGAAGTTTCCACGAGCGTGCCTTTTTTGGTCGCCATAGTGCGAGTTTCACAGATTTTGCAGGTTCGCTGGCCAACTCTCCCTGGCACCGCAAATTTCGGTTAAAGGACACTGGCAAAAATACATAGCTCAAGGTTCAGCGTGCCGCGTTCGATCGACGCCAGCTGTTCTGGTGTGCTAAAATCGTGTAACGCATGTATCGTAGGGTCACGTTCCCTCAATATGAATGTGCAGGCCTGAAAACACTGTGGCTCAGACGCGAGGTACTCGCGATAGACGCTCGAAGCATGCCATTCCGTAAAATCATCGCTCTGTGCTCAGGTAGTAAAACGTTCATGCAACGACGGCACGAAAAGGCCCAAGCAGAGGCCCGGTAGTTCGTATGATTAGTATGAATGCGACAATAAACAAAAAATATATTTACCCGGCTGCGCAGGGGCAGTGACATGTCACTACCTCGCAAGTGGTCTTCTTCACGACCGCATGCACAATGCAGCAGCCACCCTTCATTGACGGTAGGAAAATGCTTCTCGGAACTCCGCACGTGGACGCGGCAGTCAATTCATTAAACATGAGGCTGCGTACGTAACCCTCATCGCAGAATTTCAGCGCTTTTGCGGTTTGCCGGGAGCACCGCGAACCACTTGTTGCTATGAAGGCATTCAACTGTTTCTTGCTCATCATTTTCATCGATACTGGCCTTTTCGTCTACCGTTGGTCACAGAAAAGAACCCGCCGGGTATGTAACTACCCCCCAGGTGGCTCCATGCCACAACACAACACTCAGACAGGGCTATCAGCACATGTGCCACTGCCAAGCTTTGTGCTATGCAGCAGCAGTGGTAGTGGTGGCAGAGGCAGCAGACGCGCGCGACGCCCCACGGTTTGCTTCTTGAAGAGTCCGCGAGAGGGCGCCACACAGACATGCAAAAGGCGGATTGTCGCTAGTGACTAATAAGGTCAAAAAATGACCTTATTAGTCAAGTACTCTAGTACCTGCAGGAAATGTGCTGAAATGTGTCGGGTGAAATACTGGGACACGAGCATGTAATCATGTGTAATCTGAAGATTCTCCTAGCACAGTGTTTTCAAGCATGCATTCAATCTGCAGGCATCTGATCAACCTGAGCTCTGACCTTCTGGACACTCCCGATTTCTACTGGGACCGGCCAACTTTGGAAAGTCTCTACCTGAAAGTCATCAAGTACATGAACATTAACAGGCGGACAAAGGTATGTCATGTGAACAAAACCCCATGTGAATGCATCAAAACGTGTTAGAAGAGCATTAAAAAAATTGCAATAATAAAAAGAAAAGGATGTTGCAGTTTTTGCTTGCACACTAGCTCTTTGCACATTAGCGATTTACTATGCTTGTTACGACGCATTTGGCAGTTCTTAAAAATATGCTAGTTTGATTTGCCTGTTTACATATTCACAACAGCCTGTATTCATGATTCACAGGTGATGAATGAGAAGTTGACGCATTGTTGCGAGCTGATGGACTTGCTGAGTCACCACCTGGAGGACAAGCACCACGTTCGGCTAGAAGTCATGATTATCGTGCTCATTATGGTCGAGGTGAGAATCTGTGCAGCAGACTTCTTTTGCATACTACTACAAGCTGAAAGTTTCCGGCATGTTCAACAAAAATAATTCGGCATAACTTGTCTTCGGTGACTTTTCTCTCAGTTATGTGGTAGCATTAGCTCTGTCCACGTATACGTTATTGAACTTTAGGTACAACCAATTCAGTGGGGCGTGACAGAGCATCTGTTTGGCATTGTCTCTATTGTTACTATATCCCTTAATCCCCTCCCCCCAGCGTAGGATAGCAAACCGGACAAGCGTCTGGTTGACCTTCCTGCATTTTCTTCTTCTTCCTCCTCCTTCTCTGGTCTCTGAATTTATGCGAGATGTGCTTGCTCGTGGGCTTGGCATGTTTGATGTGGTAATTGACGAGATTTACTTAGCGCCAGACAACATGCAGCACACAAGAGACACACAAGGGACAAGGGTTGTCTGGCGCTAAGTAAATCTCACAATATGCACCAACTAGGCCCTCAAAAAAGTCCTTCTGATGTGGCAACACATTTCTTGCCTCAGTACTTGCTTGCTTTACACTTGTGGTTCACCTGCTCTTTATTGCGCTTGCATTTAGGATACTACCGGCACGTTCTATGGCTTTTCGTGCTGTGTACGTACTGTCCCCAAATCTTACAATTTCCCACAGGAATGCAGCGCTTTCATGGAAAAAAATTTTTATGCAGGAGTAATGCCTCTCTGTGTACTTTCCATCGAGTTCAGCCTGCATCTTTACTGACAAACAGTTGGTGCATCTTGGTCAGGTTTTACTGACACAGACTTTGTCAAACAAGTTTTCCAAATTTTCATCTTTTTTTTTTTTGTATGCCAACTGATGTCACATTTGTTGTGTGTATACGATGCCAAATTACCGTATTTACACGATTTTAAGTCAACTTGAATGTAGGTCGGCCCCCTAAAATCGCACGGCAGAAAAAATTAAAAGAAAAACTCTAGCACATTTCATAAAGGAAATTTATTTACGATATTGCTAAAAAAAACTCGAATTCCGGAGTGCAAAAGGTGACTTCATGGCAGTGCTTCAAAGCTATGCAGAAAAGCTAGCTTCACGGCAATAGACAGGGATCATTTTTAGGAAATTTTCCGCAAATCGTTGCCGGAGGGTGCTGGTTGTACACGAGAAAATACGGTATATGTTGCAGGTAGAGTCGGAACGTAAACATAATGTTGTAACCATGCCACAGTGTGCCTGATTTCTTGTTTGATTCAGTTTCGGTTGTAAGTCGATTCCTCAACTTTGGATTTCAAGTTAAGATAAAATGGGTCGACCTGTAATCATGTAAATACAGTAACTAGCACTGACAGCCACTTGATATACCAATGTAGCCACTCCTCGGTCAGATTTGAGTACTAGCATGCCAATGCTTGCAGCATGTGTAATCCTCAAACTATTCTCCAATTTTTGAAAATCTCACCGTTTTTCTAGAGGCAACTAAATGCAGTACACTTATCCAACCTTTTTGTCTGTTGCAGGTGCTGTTTGAGTGTGTCCACTACGCTTCCAAATTCATGTAGGCGCTTTTTAACTAATTCTAGATGTATGATCGCATTTGTTTATTTTTTACCTCTAGTTTGGTCTCGCAGCAAGTGGATTACAGCAGTAGCGTTCTCATGGGAAACCTATTTTTGGAGCCTATTCTCCAATTTTTGTTATATTTGTATGTTTTATAGGTTATTTTCTTGTGTGCCAGCAGTTATCCACCCTTGTAGACATTAATTGTGCTTGCAATTATTGCATTAATTGTGTTGGATTGCTGCAGGCAAGTTTTTCTGGCCGCTGTGACCTAGGCGGCGTGCTATTTTGCATTATCAAAAAAAGAAAGCCAGGGCTAGGAAATTTTGCAGTTTCCGCAGTGCCGCGCCTTGTCTAATTTAGAAGTTTTTTTTCGCAGTAGAACAGATCCTAGTTATAGAATCAGAAAGTGCCAGTTTTCTGGTCCACCACATCAGTATTCAAATTAGCTCCACCTTTCGAAGCCACACAATCTATCAACCAGATTGCGAGTGAAGTTCGCCTACAAATTAGGGCTTAACCACATTTGACGCTAAGCTCCGGTCAGGAGAGCGTGAAGCATTTTGATCGGAGAAGTTGGCCAGACCCATAGATAAGCTTGCAGGTGACCAGATGTACCTCATATATCAATGTATTGTTTTATTACAGCTTCGAGAACTGTGGACAATCCAAGTTTATGGTGGTCATAGTGGTAATGTTTTAATGTCTTGCAAATTGAGCACTCACATCTGTTGAGGATTTCTGCCAATTGTGAACCTTAAATTACCAAAGGCGTTTTTATGTTTACCGTAGTGTGCCTAAAGCTGGGAAAATGGTTGGATGAGCTCATAATGTATATTCTGTTTACAAGTGCGTAGGAAATCTTATATTATTGGTCTGTACAGGCATTTTACCCTTTTTTTGTGACTTTTATACCTATTTTGTTAAAGTAAGGCATGTCCTGCACATTTGTTGTCTTGTTAATGCTTTGTATTGCACTTTTTGCATTGGTACTGATGGTGCGTGCCCACTTTCTATGTGTTATGTCCAAGATACACAACTTGTCTACCATTCTTTTAGGCCTTCAACAAGCACCAAGAGTGGGCAAAGTAAGGACGCTCTTTCTTTCCCTTATGTATGTGCGGACGTTTGTAACGAATGTTTAAAGGGCACCCACACTGCGTGCGGGCGCCCTTAATAAAGTTTTGTACGAGAACGTAGAATGTATAAACGTTTTATTCGTTGAGTATAGGTGACATACACAACATGCAACAATGTGACAGAAGCTGCCTAATAAATAAAATAGCTGGAATCTCAAGTACAATGTAATAACACTTTAAAGCCAGCCTTCAAGCATATTTGTTATACAACATGCAGTTTTCGAACGTAGCTGAGCTAGTCGCTGCGTCGGCCAACACAACCTTACACCTTTCTTCAACATGCTTGGCACGTCAGTCACTTCGTAGCATGGCAGGGCAAGCTTTCGTTCGTGTAAATATAAAAAAAAAACTTTGGTTCACTAATGTCAGCACTGTACATGCAGGAATAAAAAAGTCCTAAGAAAATAGTTGCCAAAATTGAGAAAGCAGCGTAATGACCAGCACAGCTGCAGTTATTAGAGTATTTAAGCATTAAAGCTTCAATCTGTCCAATCAGATATTGTACTGTGTCGTTACTGGAGACGTGATCAACAGTAAGTGACATTTCAGCAACCAGAACACAGTAAGACACACTTTTGTGTTGTATGGTCTCGTCAAAGAAAAAAATTAAACAAATACGTTTCGGTCAACAGGTAAAACAGAATAATGTTGGCTGTTACGATAACATCTCAGTCTCTGGATGAAACGTGCCACACTCTGGCAACTTGGTATCCCATGAATGGCAGTAAGTCGCAGACAAGCTGTACTTGAAGCTGGGCAGTCCACAACATGACATTTCGTGCAGAAATTACTTTAGCACAAAGGTCTGCAATCTCACTTGTGGTTCAGGTAGGTCTATAGTTGGTTACAATGAGAGAAAAAGATAAGCACATGCCATCCACCTGTGTCAGAGAGTTGTATTGGCTGGTTTTCATTTGATGCGCAAGTACTTTCTCTGTACTAACGTTAGTACATGTATAGGTGACTAAATGTTCACGATTTTTAGCCAACATGTTATGCTTGGCTGAACAGTGATGTCAGAATCTACGATAAAATTTGCCGGGACGTTTGAGTTTTCGCCATAAAGCCAGCAATACAAACATATGTCTGTGTGGCAAAATCAACCATTTTAAACGTGCAATGTGCTTGATGTCACAAAAGTGGGCAAACGCAATTATAGATGGAGCATCTGTGCAACTTCTCTCGGCGTGAATTTACAGTGGCTGTTGGCTGAGCTTATATTTTTTTCCGAGTTTGCAACCAACTATAGGTGGCACATGCCAGCCTGCATGCTTAAAAAAGTTAGTAGCTTACATGAAGTTAAACAGGTGCATAGGTAATGGCTAAATGCTAATGCCTCAAAAAATGCGCTTAATATATATATATATCAGCGGTGGATGCATTGGCTTTGGCGTACTCAATGAACACTGCAACAGAAGGCACGGCGCCGTTGTCGTTCAAGTCCTTTTGGCTTGTCTCTTGGAGATCTTCTCGGCCACCGTGTGGAGCTCCCCAATGCCCGCCTCGATCTCCTTCAGTTCCTCTCTCAACTTCCTGGCGGGTGTTCCCAACGCACGCCTGCAAACGAAAATGGCTATGTGACTTATGACAAGCACCAATGGAGCAACACCTACAAACAGTCAATGATAAGTAAGCCAGGATTTGGCAGTTCCGAGTGTAACAAGGCTGACAGATTCAGCACCTGGTTTCCTCAAAATCAATGTGCAATACAGTCTACTCTTAAAGGGCCCGTCAACAACCCCGAGGTCTAAAAATTGTTATAGAGAGAAATATGTGCACTTTTTCTATGTGAACATGCTGCCGCAAGAATTTTGCGAATACGCGCAATAATAAGGAAGTTACAGGGGTTAGAACATCCGTTTCAGCTGGTTTCAAATTTTCGCGCGGCCTCTCCACCCTTTTCCGCCATAGAAATGGGGAGGCGTAGCCCGTCGTTGTGACTCCGCCCATTTCGGCAACGTGACACGACGTCAGTGATACGTCATCGGCGCGCAGCCAACGACCGAGCAGGGCTTCCCCCACATGAGCACGTGTCAGCGGCGCAGGGAGGAAGCGATGCGAAGAGACGACCCTTTCCCTAGCAGTAAAGTAGCGAGACGCCTCGACCACGGCCGGTCTGGAGGCGCGCGCGCGCTCCTTCGGAGGGAGCGAGCGCGCGCCTCTAGACCGGCCGTGTTATCTCGGAGGCTTTCGTTCTGGCAATACCGCTTCTCCCGGTAGTCTCGGGCTCTACAAAACTGCAGAGGGCAGCACAGGAAAATGAAAATGCGTACTGCTTGGCCGAAACTGCATCACTGCAGGGCCAAGGCGCCGTTTCGCCAGAGGGCAAAAGACCAATCGACGAGCTCAGTGCCACGTCAAGTCGGCGATCGCCGACTTTACGTCACTGCGCGTACAAGGAGGATTGGTCAGGTGTAGGAAAGCAGCGTGGGAATTGTTTTTCGCAATGGAGGGTCTGCGCGGCGCGCAGCGCTGTATAATTCGGGAAACGTGATCGCCGCGGTCTACTGTACGAATTAGCGAGCTTGTTTGGGGGGGTGTTAAAAAAAAGTAGGAGCCTGTTGACGGGCCCTTTAAAAAGAACATTGAGTCAGTATCTCAAGGCTGATAACAGCTCGGCTTTCATGCAAAACGCCTGGGCAGAATTTTTTTTCCAGTATAGACTACAGGTATTGTTGTGGCTATGGATCTTGCTTCTTTAGCCTCCTCAAAGTGCACAAAAATATCCGGACCGTTAGCCTATATAATCAATCTCTGGTCGAATCAGAGTCGTATCTACTAAGCCAGAAATAAGTATAGCTGGATTGAATATAGGTTATTTTGCACGGATGCATAAACAAAGAAATTTTCTAATCACAAAAAACAGTGTATAGACGGCAATAACCTATTACATCACATCGAGCAATACTTTGTCCCCTATGAAGATGACACGCTAAGATTTAATACTAGTCACTAGGCTTGTGCGAATAGTGAATTTTAGGTTCGAAGCGAATAGTGATTTTGGTCGAATAATTTCGAATCAAATTCGAATAGTATATATCATATATTATAAAGAAAAATGGGCATATTTGTCATGACCTAACCTGCACAATATGTTTTTTAAATTAGTACACGGCCTGTGCAAATGCCATTTTTTTTGCTTCAAAGGAAGTGGAAACAACTTTGAATAGTAGCAGGATTTGACTTTCGGTAGAATGCAAGTGATAACCTGAAAAAATATGTTACGTTTTAAAATTTACTATACTTAGAGCATATAAGCCGGTATAACAAGCTTTTAAACTTTAAAAATGAATCGATGTGAGAGTAATATCTTCATGTAACCGTGAAGTGGGGCTTCGCGGCAGTGCGAATTTCCCCTGGATACGCGTTTTCACGGCTTAGCACCCCTCCACTGCAGTGAAACCACCTTTACAGGGGGTTACATGCGGACTTGTATACAGCTATTCGTCCCTTACGAATACTTCGAAATTTTCACTAATTTAAATTCGAGCCAAAGCGAATTCGAATACCGCAATATTAGTTCGAATATTCGAAGCATTCGAATATTCGCACAAGCCTACTAATCACACATTCTCATATTAACAGAGCTTCAACCACTAGTGCACCAGCATCACGTCCATTATCCCCATTTAGTGCTGCTACTGACAAAACACCAGCTAGCTCACTAAGTCTCATTAGTACTATTTAATATAATAAATGTGCTTTGTCTCCCGCAACGAGTATGATCTTATTATCTGGCTAACCTCTTCTGCCCGTTCCTTTTCTTTGCCGTGTACTCACGTTTTGGGTGTTCGGCGGTTGGGCGTCCTGTGACGAGGCGTGACTGGACTGGGCGTCTCGATGCCGAAAGGAGAGTACAACTTCACGGGCGTCTGGCAGTGCAGGGGAGAGTATGTTCCTGGAGGAAGCCGGTACTTTGTACGGCTCCGACCTCCCTGCAGGCATTTCTGAAAGTATAACGTTTTGCAGAAACTAAGTTGGTCTCTTTTGAACGTAAAGTGTGGTTGCATTGATTGTGGCTGCTGCACATTGATTGAGCTGATTGCACTAGACAGAAATAGGCAAAACGCTGCTCCTATTTGAACACAGTTTGTTGGTCTCAGTTGCTTCGTTTAGGCGGACCTTGTACATATGCGGCACTTAACGAACGCTAAATAAGTATGCAGCATTTGTTCAATAAATCTCAGTCATTCAATAAATATGTCTTTGCATGGTCCAGAAATTTGTAAACGTTGTTATATGCGAGGCAATTCAGTACTTAGCCAGGCCCACCATGCGTGTATCTATTTTTTTTAAACTATGTGCAGTACTTTAGTGCCAGCTCTTGATGACCACTGTGTAACATGCTGTTCCTCTGTTTAATTTCCTGTCTATTGTTATGGTGCACCCAGTGCAATCTCTTTTCAGTTGTTTTTCACTTACAATATGCCCATTCAATCAGACAGTCATTTATACAAATGACACCACAGGTGGTATTGATGTAAATATAAATAGTGTCACCCCTAGGAGTTCGATTCAAAACGAAGATTATATTGCACTTTATTTAGTAGTCTATACTATACGCATTAACTATTATAGATCCACAATTGTCTTTGAGCTGACACCACTCAAGAGTGGAATGATTTCTTTGATGGTGTGGTGAATGTACTGACATTTTTATCACAGCTGAGAAAAATCGTCATGATTCTTGACACCGTATTCGCTCTTTTAGGTGTGACATTAGCACACTTTGTAAATTTATGTTATTATGTGACACTTTTATTAGTACATTTGAATTTCACAAATATGTTCACAATTGTGTGTTGATGTTTTTATGACACGCAACATTCTCTATTATGTCGCAGTGAGCCATATTCTATATTTTTCATTCAGAGTGACATCTACACGCTGCTCACTACATGGCTTGATTCTAAAAAATCCAGCAGAAAACCTTGCAATTGTTTTGTACACGCCAAAAAAAAAAAATTTCATTTAGTCTCTGCTAATGGCAGCCAGCGCCTGGGGCACATTTTCTTGGTGTCCTTTTGGTGGTGCCTGAAGTATGTACAACCCCCTCCCTCCTCCTAAAAAAAAAAGAAAGAAAAAAAAAAAGAAAAAGACGACGACGCAGCACTGGTGTGCACGCTCCTCGCGACACGCTCGCTGTACAGTGGGGTACTGGTCCTTACCTTTGACCACTGCTGCCCTTCTCTCCCATGCATTCCAACAACATTCCGGTTCCAGTCTGCTCGTAACTCTCTCCATTTTCCCTTTTCCCAAGAACCTCTGGCGGTGCCGTACTGGCCGTACGAAGGCGTACGTTTCCCATTTGCCCAAAGAGCAGTCGCAATTTACAGGAGGGGGGGGGGGGGGGGGGCACCCATGCCTCATCTATTTTGACGCCTCTGAAACTTCGGACATCGTGGTGTGCAGCGTGGCCTCTCTGTGGCGTTCCCGTGGCTTATATCGTTCACTCCAATGAACATAATCTATACTAGGAGTAATTAATAGCGTTTTCGCCTCTATCGAAACAACATTGCGGCAATAAAACGTGCATCGACGAATACAAAGACATGCAAATAAAAAAAAAAAGTTCAACGACACGAGGCAACGCCCTGCAACGGTCAAAAAGACAATGGTAGTGAGAAAACATTCTCAGGGCGCAAAACGCACACACACGCCGACCACGATTACGGGGTAGCAATTTCTCTAAGACAAAAAGAACCTTTCACAAAAGCGACGACGACTTACGTTGGAGATGTTTTCCACCGCAGATTTGACGTTCGCCAGAGTCTGGCGTGCCGTGCTTCGGACCTCTCTCAGGGCGCAGTAGGCCGTCCCGATCGACTTGGTGATCTTGGTTCGGTTTTCGCTTCGCAGTCTCCGCGATTTTTCTCGCGTCTTCTCCCGCACTTCCCTTCGCGAAGTCCGCGCGTTTGCACTTTGGGACGACATAACTTCGAAAAACGCGCTAGCTGATAACGCACGCGCTTGCAACTGGCCTCACCCTCAACCGACTTTTAAAACCCGATGCAAACCGAGCTGTCAAAATGTAATAATTGTAGACTGGAAATGCCACTTACAATTTATCTACCTTTTATTCGGACATACCATCATTTTGTAAATAGGATACCACGTACCTTATATAAATTTCAATTCTCTTTTTAAGCGATGTCAACGAAACCTCGCGAGCGAATCGTTCTGCTGCACACATTTTGTTTCTGTTGATGATGGCGTCCGCTGGTTACGCGTTGGAAGGTAAGTTATTGCATTCATTTGTTGCTGCCGGCAGCGCGCAAATTGTGTTTCGTCGCCTTTATGACACGCGTAATGTCATCTCCTTCATACCGGCCGCGCATTCATTGAGCCGTAAGCGTAGTAGCACGGGGATGACACCGTCAACCAGCCGTCGTACTAGGCTCGCGAATCGTCAGCATACGTGGTTGTTACTTGCCAATGTGTTGGGAGCGGTAATTAAGTGAAGGAATGGGTCTTTCGTCCAACCGCGCCCCGTCTGTGTATCGCCAGGGCGCACTACTTCCCTTCTGACTGAACCAGAGCAAGCGCGCAAGCTCAAGATTCCTATCGCGAACCGATGAGGCATTCGTGGTGTGTGTTGTTTTCCGCGTTTTGACGTGCGATGACTCGCTCGTTGCGTTGCGTTTTGCTTGTCCCTCCGGAAAAAAAAAATGACCTGTTAACTTAGTTCGCTCAGTCTTCTACGCCTTAGATGTCTCGCATACGATGGCCCTGCGGTTTTTCCTGCGTTCAAGAAATATCGGTGACAGTGTGATTTCGTGGTCGCTGCTAAACCTATGTTTGTTTTTCGAGTGGTGCTTCCGAAACTGTCATCTTTTCATTATCAGTTGGCGCCGTCACCGGCGCTAGAAACCTGTTAAAGTCGGCTATGCGAAGACGTTACTACGAGCTTGTTTCCTTGTACTTCTATTAAACTGCGTTATTGCCGTTCAGATGCCGCGAAACTTGATGTTTTGGGATATGTATTCTATACTTACGTACTCCTGCTGCCTGCGTCAACAAAATTAACGAAATTCAGGACAGTCATCTCTTGTCAAACTACATTTCGCAGATTTTTTTTTTTTTTCAGTGGCACCTACGTCGCTTCCTAAACCAACAAGAGAGCTAGTACAGGAAACAGTTAGGTTGCGCATTTACAATGGGATACAGTTGAAATGTGTAGCGCCTGTATTTTTTCTAGCCACTGTAGACACGCTTAAATCACAGTTAACATACTTTACAGACCTTTGTTTTTCTGCATGGAAGGCACCGAACATTCATAAGTGACGATACCTTTTTTTTCTTTTTTTTTAAATGTTGTTAGTATGTAGTCATGGCCGTGTTGTCTACTTTCAGTATAAAAAAAATGCAAAACTGTTCCAGCGACTTCTGCCTTAACACACGCTTGCACTCATGAACATCAATTTAGAACATAGTTTAAACGCACAACAATATTGCGCATTTCATGAATTCACCTTCCTGATGCGTAGGGCATAGCTTGATATTATTGACATCATAACTTATGCATAATTTTTATACACCCACAATTTTGCTCTCGGGTATTTCGTTTGTGTGTTGCATAGGTCAGTAATTACTGCCGGCGTCAATCTTGCGTGTGTTGCTAAATGCTTCCTTGTACGCCATTTTTTTTTTTCTTTCATTCAGATTTACGGAAACAAGCGCGCCACCTCGAAAATGAGATCGACCTCAAGCTTGTCTCCTTCAGCAAGCTTGGCACCGGCTTTGGTTCCAGAGAACTCAAGAATGAAAGGTGAGTTTGCTGCGTCTTAATCAATACTATTCAGTTACTACACATTGTTTCCAAAGCAAGAAGTATAGATATTTGGTTTAAGAATACTTAGTCATTGCGCACTACGCTTCTGCCCTGGTCATCCTGAGTGAAACATCTATTAAAAAAAACAAAAAAAAATGTTGTTCTCTCTGATTTTAATGAAATCTAATTGCTTGACCATTATTATAAGGGTCATTATAACCATTTTCTCATATTTGTGGGTGTGCACCATGGGGTCAAGCGGAACCTAGAGTTGTTGATGCATAGACTTCAGCATAATGTGCAGTTATCGTCACGTCACCATTAAACCCTGCAACAGTGTGATTTGGGTACTGCAAGCAAAACCACATCACTCCACCATTGGGTATTGAGAACATGCAGTCAACCGGCAGTAAATCCTGTATATGAAATTATCCGTTTATTCAGTTTTTTTTTTTTTCTGTTTACATTCATGTGTTAAGATTCTCCTGTAGCTCCTCTGCTTTTAATGAAATACTGCTTATAACGAACTCCTGATGTCAGTGTGAATGAGTTGGTTACATCAAGGTTTTACCTGCTGTCTTTCCATTTTGCAGTTTGTAATACAGTGTAACATTTGGCTAGCCAGCTTGTGATTACCATGGATTACCATGGGGAGCAGTGCAAACGACAAGACAAGATAGATAGGAACACATGCATACACTGTCAACTGATTGTTTTTATTAAGAACGACGCAGAATATCAAACTCTCGTATCATGCTCGATGGGCGTTGTCACTACAATAGCTACTGCTGCTGATAAAGTTCACACCCCGGTATCAAGGGCTATTGCCAGATGGAGATTTGTTGCTTGGCGCAGCCCTGTAGCTTAACTTACGTCATAGACTTTAATGTTCCCTCTCATTTTTCTGTGTGCGTAACATGTGTGTTTTTTCCCAAATATCTAAAACTTCCTCCTTACTCGTCATTACCTCCGTTCTTCTTTCCCTTTTTGATTGAGTACCGATATACACAAGTTTGTTGATCTTTTTTAAAAAGATAGTAAAGATAAAAGGCTTAATCAGCTTACACTAAGATACTGTTTTTCAAATATATTTTCGTTAATTTCACAGCAAGACGTTGACTACTGGAAGAGAAGCTAAACTTCAGTGTTCTTAATGTTGCGTTTAAACTCCAGTGCCACTTGATGCCGTTTCCACAACTGGCATCCATGACATCAGTCTGACGTCATGGAGTTCAGTGTTTTGTCATATTCGGGACATCGAGGCACAGCACAAGTTCTCCAAACTTGTTAAGCTTTCTTTGTGGCCTCTTGAAATACAACGCAGGAGATCTTTATTGATGAAGAATGAAGAAGGCTCATGCACAAGCTGTCTTTACAATATCATGGCAAACTCGTGTGGTAACTTTCAAAATGGTTTTCCGGTTGTCTGTCTTTATGTCTTATAAGGCACAGTAATAGTGGCTTTTGAAAATTCGAGCTGATTTACAAACACAGCTCAGCTCTTTTTTTTTTTTTTTTCTTTAGTATCCATTTTAAAATGTGCCAGAATTGCATGTGCGGCTTAACAGCCTTTTTCAGCAGTGTAAATGTGTGCGCCTGCCTTCGTGTTTTTCTTTTTTCTTTTAATTACTCTAATACTCTGTGGTTTCCAAGTTCAGCTATGGAGTGATACAAAAAGGCCACTTGTTGCACCATTGTGCATATTTATTGGTATTGTCTCCTCTATTGAACAGAAGGCTTATTATCTCTCTTATTTTTATACATTTTCTCATACTGTTGGCCATGCCTTCCTTCCTGTCACTTTTGTTGTTGTTTTTTCATTACTAAGCATGCTGATTTAATGACCGTCTCGTCACAGACAGCAGTCAAGTTTATTACCAACATTAGCATAAACACAGCCACGCAGTAGTATGAACAAAATCTTCTATTGTAGGCTCCCACAGTCCGAGGACTGTAGTAGAACCCTATGATGAAGGATACAATGATAAAAACGTGTGAAGTAGGGAGTGATAAAAATGGAGATGATGTAAAGCAATCATCAAAGCAAGCAAAGCAAGAGAGACAGCAAGTCATAAAGGCAAAATGTGGAAATAATATACAACTAAAAAGTTGTATATTATTTCCACGTTTTGCCTTTACCACTTGCTGTTTTTCTTGCTTTGCTTGCTTTACATCATCTCCATTTCTATCGCTCCCTAAAATGAAATAGGGAAAATAAGAACCAGGCAAAAATAAACTTAAAAGGGATGGCACCTGAGGGGTTTTTTTTTTTAGATGAGTAAAGCAGAGACAATGAACTTAAGTTGGGCTGAGATGGCTGCAACAACATTTTGTTTTGCAATTAGTATGAACTAATAATTAGTACAAAGTTGTCTGGCTTCTGTGTCCTCTTTTTTTATGCATTCTCTCATATCTTCTTATGCCTGCCTTAATGTCTCCTGTTGTTTTGATATTGTCTCATTGCCAACCATACTGGCTTTCTATAGAATTTAAGGTCACTTGTACAATTTTCAGTAGGGACTTTCTAGTTGTTTTACTTTTTTGTGTGTTTGTTTGTACTAACATGCAAATTCTCGTCGCAGGATATTATAGTGAGCAAGTACGGTGTTCAGAAATATGCGATGATACTTATCATCGTTCTTTGGAAGAGTTTTTCCATTTATCTGAGTATTTTCGCTTCTTTTCAATTTGTATAGCCTTGATACTGCGCCATTGCTTGGCAGGGACCACATGTTCGAGACAATGACCTTGGAAATTGAGCAGCTGCTATCCAAGGCAAGTGAAATTCTTTACTCGTTTATTTTTTATTATTTTTTTAATGCTAAGTGTTACATGGCTAGTCGCAGTGAGTTCTTTACGATCACTTTGTTTTTTGACTCTCCAGAAAATCGTTAATTTCAGGCGAAAATGGAATAGACAGCATGACTTTTGAAATAAACAGCACAGTGTAACTTGTGCTAATAAAGCCAAAATTATGTTGATAAACTAATTAGCAACTCCCCTAAAGTCATGATGTCAGGAACGTACCACGAATGATTAGGAAGAGTTGAAGACGTCTCTTCCTAACCTAAACAATAATGTTGGGGGTTTTGTGTGCCAGAACAATATGATTATGATATGAGTCAAACTATTATGATTGTGATTGTGATATGATTATGAGGCAAACTATTGTGGAGGGCTCCGGCAATTTTGACCACCTTGGGCTTCTTAAACAGGCACTTGAATCTAAGTAGACGGGCCTCTAGCATTTTGCCCGCATCAAAATATGACCGCCAGGGCCAGGATTGAAGTCACAACCTTCGGGTGAGGAGCCAAGCAGCATAACCACTGTGCTACCGCAGCGGTAACGTCACTCTAATTGACAAATTTGGTATTTCTTGATTACTAACTGCCCTGCAGTCTTGACATAAATCAAAAAGTTCTAAGGAAGAGTTATTTAAAAAGTAAATAGGAGGGCCCTTCGGTGCAATGAATGAGTCCCCACCAGTGATAATGTTCAGTATTTCACCTGTTCACTGCCATTTTTCATTTCAATTTTGTTGTGCAAACACATACGAGGAATTTGTTGTTATCTGTATTTGTTTCCCTCATTCTCATAGGTTGAAGTTTGAAATGTCTTATCTTTATCCGGATATTAAATTCAGATTGCTTTTGGGAAAGTGACTCTTGTTGTTTTCTCGGCGACATGCATCTTCTTTTCAACTCAAAAAATCACCCTTTCTGTCTGTGGGATTTGAACCCACAACCTTCGAATGGCGCGTCTGATTTTCTACCAATTGAGATACGACGGAAGTAATAGCTCAGTTTCGTAGTAGCTCAATTGGTAGAGCATAGGATGCATAATTCGAAGGTTGTGAATTCAGATCCCATTGACGGAAAAGGTGATTTTTTGTCAACTCATTTCAATATAGACCATAATTAATACACTACTGTTAAAAGCAGTGTGATGATAAAGAACTATGGGCCTCAGGTGCGGGGGCAAAGTAATGAAAGATGAGGCCGGAATAGGAACAGCCAGCCCCAGAGATCGGGCATTGTCTCTGTTCTCGTCATTACAACAACAATTAATTTCTCCTATGCTTTCCATGGCCATACTGTCTGTTGGATTCGTTTGGTTGGATCTAACAAAGAAACGAACCCCTCAACAAAAAAAAAATGTTCCCCCCTTCTTTCATTCCTTTCAATTCGTCATTATCCGCGCTCTTCTACTGCGCAGCTGGGTGAGGTCAATGACCAGATGAGCCAGGTGCAGACGTCAAGCGGTGGTGCCCCCCAGCGCCACGGTTCTTCACACGCTGCAGCGTCACCGGGACATTCTGCAGGACTACGTGCGCGAGTTCCACAAGACGCGCACCAACGTCCAGGCCCACCGGGAGAGGGACTTGCTTCTCGGATCCGTGCGCAAGGACATTGAGTAAGCAGGTGGCGCTTCTACTGAAACAACTTTTGCAAACCTGCCAGTCTTATCTGGCTGTTGCACAATTCGGGAACACAGGGTGTCACTACAGCCAAATAAGCAGGGTTATAAATTCTCAGAAGAAAGGCTTAATTCTAACTGGTTTTCATTGTGAATGTACCATATTGGATGGATTCAAGAGCTCCCCTTGGAAACGTTTATACCTGCTGGTTGGAGTGTATTAAACTTGTGAAGAAGGTGTGACTCTTTATATTTTCTGTCCCTCAGGGACCAATAGTTTAAATGCTAAGCATGTAAAGTTTGAGACCTGACACATTAAAATGCTGTGCCACTGCCTTCAGTAATTTCTTCACCGTGTCCATGCGATACCCATTTAATCTAATATTAACAGGCTTTCCTGTTTCGCCACCCCGTGTTTCGGAATTTTTCATCTTTTCCAAGCTTCCATCTTCCCCTTTTCTGGCTGTTGCACGTGACTTAGACCAAGAATACGTCACTTTCAAATATTTAGACCAAGCGCATTTAATTTTTTACAGCCAGTCAACTCTCAGTGCTGTCGCACTTAGTTGCCTAATTCATGACGGCGTAAAAGACGTCTAAGCCACGGTTCACGAGCACTGGCTGCAGGCATCTGATAAGAGGCAGAAAATTGTCATGGTAGTTTCTGTAATTTTTTAGCCTGTTCCCTCAGCCCCAACAAAATATGGCTGCCAAGAAAACTGCTGTCAGTTTTAGTCTATCGTTAGCTTAGTACCCATATTTCAGAAGTAACCCATTTACTTAAGTTCTGAAACGTCCATCCATGGACTTCAGAAAAGTCTAGAAAGGCATTTCGAGTGCCCATCACGCACTCTTCTCCTTTGCTTAAATCTTCTTAGTTATTTATACAGCAGTAAGTTATATAGACAATGAGAAATTCAGGACAGCAAACAGTGCTTCTAGTGGCGGGACATTCAATGTACAGCATGTGAAGCGGACTGCAGTCTAGAGGAGAAATGCTGGAGACACGATGCTATTGGCGTCGGCTGCCGATGTTTTAAAATGTCCAATAATTGTCGAAGGATAACATACGATACTGCACATAGACCAGCAGTTTTATATAATGCGCCTATTACAGACTCATATTGCACTACCTCGGTTTCAAATATGGCTAGCCATTAAAAGAGAAAAATGGTGCACACCACGCAACATGGCTGTTTCAGTGGAACATGTCATGATCACAGCAAAATTTTTGTTCCCAAAAAAGTTGTCTTTGGCTAGGCTGAATGGCATTCCAGCTTGTGTGTTTTTTGGAACCTGCTTATTTGGAATACGTGTTAATTGTTGATGTGTTAAATCATGCAAGGAAAAAAATAATCCAGTGGTTGTTTTTCTCTTTCCTTGCAGAAGCATCTTTATAAATGAATTTTTTGCACAGCATTTTGCCAAAATCTGGTGCATTTTCTTGCACAGCATTGTGCCTCTCAATCAGCCTGTGAGTTATACTTTATACCTTCTCTCTCTTCCCTCTTCATTTCAGTTCTTATAAGAACTCGTCAAGCCTCAATCGGCGGTCAGAGGGCTACCTAAAAGAACACGAGCACATCAAAAGGTTGGTGTGTGCAACAACAGATTCTTAGCTTCCTCTTTTTTCTTTTTTTTTTTCTGGAAGGACAAAGTTTCTGAGGGTTTGTGATTTGAAAAGGTAGGCGTAGAAACTGGGGCATGTATTAAATCGGGTGTTTTCGATTTCATTCATCTGTCTACATTGTCTCGTTCTGCCTTGTGAAACCACAGATTTTTCACACAGAATGATGTGGCTGTTTTTGTGCTGTGTGGTCGTGTGAACAATTGCCACCACTATAGGTTGGGCTGTTGTATGCAAAGATGTTTGATAAGCATCGCTACCACAAAAAAACTTGCTTAGTACATTCTGTACTCATTATAAGCAAGAATTCCAAAATAAGGGTCTGATATAAACATTTGCTAATTTTGTATGTTTCCTTGCTTGTCTGATAATTCACTATATCCATTTTTGTTTTATATCGAGGTTTGATCATATTTTAGGCTGATATCTGTTCCCGTAAAAAGGTTGGCTTTTCTGCGAGGCTCAGTTGCCTGGTGTCTGAGTATATTGCATACTGATGTGCAAAACTGTGAGATTGGGGGAGCAGGGAAGTTATAAATATTGCGTTATATTTGTAGCATAATTCCATGGGGTCCTATTTTAGGCTGGCTATGCTATAAAGAAGACGAAAAACAGCGTGAACCAACGGGGCAATGGGACAGAGACAGGCCTGTGGTTCACACTGTTTTTTTGTCTTCTATGAACAAAGTTATCATGCGCTGTCTCAGATGCGTCAAATTCGCATAGCGTAATTCCAAAGCACTTAATATGAAGGAATGTGTTGATTGGTGGGAGTTTGTCATTAATGTTCATTAGTGTGTAAATAAATATCTAATTCTGCAATAAGTCAGCTTCAATTGCTGCATAAAAAGAATCAAATATTAGGCCCAAAATGCGTGCCTAGTTTGCTTTTTGGTTGTGTTCGTTTAGAGCAAAGAAGAAGAATACTGTTGGTCTTGGAATGCGGCACGTGAAACAATTGTCAAACATGGTAGTGTCTTCAGCAAAGTGACCTTCTGCAGCAATACGCAGCACAATGAAGTTAGATTACCGTTGTAGTTGGTGACAACTTTTCTTGACAGCACTGTGGAAGCTACAGCATCAAAGCGTATGCCTGCTACCGCGCCATGAAAATAGTACTTAAGTTTACTGATAATTTTCTCATTTACATTGCTGAAGTAAATGCCGCTTTATTTATTATGAGACTCAAACAGTTGCGGGAAGTCATCGGTAAAATATGGTTATTGTTCACCTTACAAGAATGTCTTCCTTTTCTTGCCATTTCTTAGACAGCACCACCTTTACAGCGCACCCGTATTCCAAAGTAAACATGGCGTCCTCCATGACGTAGTAGGTCAGTGTGCGGCCACAAACGTGCTGTTTAGTTTTCTAAGAAAAATATACTCTTAATATGACACTAGAATGTACACTGAACAATCTAAATGTTTTTCCTACTGACATTTTTCGTGTATATAATTTTCTAAATGCGTTAACGATGCGAGCGAGTGAAACCGAAATCAGCCGCAAGCTGCCGTACTACTTGCGGAGCAACATGAATGTGCGGAAGCCCCGCCTCTGTAGCCTTCGCTCCAATGTCAAGATAAGTTGTCGCCAAGTTTAGTTGTCCACTAGGGAGCCTGCACAAATGTGCACACTGCGTTTTAAGCAATTGGAAGAAACAGGCGGTGCGTGACGTGCCTTTGTGGTTTATGTGTACAATTGTACACACTGCCACTGAAGGGGATATGCTATGAAGCTTCTGCTATCTTTATACTGGTACTACCTCTTATATTGTTTTGTGTACAAAAGCGAGCTTGTTGTCTTGGGGTTAGCTTGACGAATAACACAGATGATGGGGACAAGACACAATTCCTTTACTCATTTTCATATGATTTGCACTGTCAGCTGTGTCATTTGCCATACTATCATTGCCCGACAAAGCCTTGTTTCACACTTCTTCCTTTTTTTTTCTTTAATTTCAGCTCGGAGCGGATGGTGCATGACCAGATAAAGTAAGCAAAACACTTTCCTTCTGTTCCTCATTTGTAGTTCATTTTTAATAGACTAGTGTCTTGAACAGCATTGTTGTGTATGGCACTTAGTGCTGCGAATGCAGTCTCATGAAAGTGGGAATAATAGTGCAACCATGACATAAGTCCTGCAGGTGCCCTTTGTCTAGTATGTAGATATGCCGAAATCTGTCTTATGCAAACGAAGGGCAAATTTGCTATGATTAAGCAATTGCTTGACCGAGCTAAGTAGAATTCATTACGTTTGAGAAAAGCTTAAGCTGTGGGAGTTCTTGAGGCCAGGTATCGAATTTTGATTTTTCGGCACACGTAACTGAAAATTGCCACTATGCACCGAAAAGTGGATCGGCCAAAATGTCTGAAGTGGACAGATCTCTCGCATTGGCTTATGCCTCGTGGGCAGTCATCAGTTTGCCCTCGCAAGATTTGCAAGAGTCTCGTTGACCAATTGCTGGTTATACCTCGGAACAATGTCAGGTTAATTTTGTCGTGTTGGGGAACATTTGCTTTAGGGCATCCTTCTTAGGCTGTTGAAAGTTTGCGATTGGAAAACAAACTCTTTGCAAAAGACTGTCGCACTTATTTCGTTTTTTGGATAGTAAGACAAGTGGTGCGTCCAATAATTTTACTATAGTCGGATACAACTTTAGAATTCTGCGGCATTTCCTTCTCAAAGGCGGATGTATACAAGCCTGCTCAATCGGCGTGCACTCCAGACTCACGTCATGAGCCGGGCAGCCGGTAACCCCTGCCTTCGGAGAGCATTGCTGAGTGCATGAACGGGACTATTTCTTTAGTCGCAGAGGCGATCGGCTGGCGCGCTTCGGTCGTCTGGGCGGGGCCTCCTCTGGAATTCTTAAGTTGTCTCCGGCTATAGGTGAATGTTATGTGAATGGAAGTGTTGCACATTTTTTATGTGCATTTACCTATTTGTAATGTACTTAGTGCATGAAATTGTGCCTCTTTTACGCTTCTTTATTTGCTTTAGTGCCTCGAAAAATATGGCCTGGAATCTTTTCACACAAACTTGCATCCACTTGTTGGGCTCCTCCTGTTTCTATTTGGCAGTGGATGCGAATGGAAATTTTTCTTCATAGACGCTTTTCTATTAATCTCACTCCAGGTCCTCCGGAATACTGGACAACTGCTTGCCATTGCCCCATGCAACTATCTTTAGATACATGTTTGTGTTGCAATTAATTTGTGGCGTGTTTTTGTTTCAGCATCGCTATTCGAACAAAGGATGAGTTGCTGAGTCAGCGCAATGCCCTGAAGGCCATTCAGACCAAGATGACCACTCTAGCCAGTATCCTTTGGCTGCAGTTTTTCACGTTTGCATGGGTGTCTTATCTTGCTGACACTAATGGAACTTCCCCGCATTTCGTGCGCATAAGTACTGTTAACGATGCACATCATGTTTGCAACCGGCACTGAAACTTCGTATGGCAACAACATATGACTTAACGACACTAATCCAGGCCTTAATGCCTGGATCAGTGTCGCCCCTGGTACTGAGTTGTGTGAACATTAACACATTTGGTACTAAGTTGCACGAAGTCTCGCTGAAAATGCTGTTTCCCGAAAAGGGATCGCCTGAGAATGCAGGTACTTAACAGCAAATATCGTTAATCAACTGTGGATGTGATGACTCAAGTTTCTCTGTTGTAGAGAGTTGAGCTTCTGGTTTCCAACTTTTTGTATTTTTAGGAAGCGAATTTTTCACCATAACCATGAAGTCCAAGTGTTACAAGAACCCATCACACTCCGCTCATTGTAGGTGCGAGGAAGAGCGTGCAAGGGTGAGCCAAGAAAAATGGTAGCTCAATGCAGGCTGTAATCCCGCATGCTAAGTTAGGAAGAGGGTGAGTTTTGCCACTTTGCAGTGAGGGGAGCTCAGTCATTGTTTGTACAGAGTAGAAGGGAGTGACCAGTTTGCACTGAACATAGCTGGCTAGTTAGCTACTAATTTGATTACATGAATAACATACATTTGACACTTGATCATAAACTTGTCAGGAATACGCGAGTGGTGGCTGCGTGAAGTCTATTCCTTAACAGCACTGACGACCGCTTCCCCATGATCAACAGCCTGGTGCAAAGGATCAACCTGCGCAAGAGGAGGGACTCCATCATTCTGGGGCTCGTCATTGGGACCTGCACGGTGCTGCTGTTGCTGTACATCACTCGCTGAAACTCGTGGCTGCCGACACCGATGAACCGCGTCTCTAGCTTCTCGTGCCCAAGCTCCTCCTAGAAAGTGCGTTTTTAATGGAAACAAAGGTCGTGGTTGATTGACCCTCCCCCCTCCACCCATCCGCGTTGACTGTAAGATATATATATATATATATTATGCGCCTGTACATAATGGACCTCTATGCTCCTGGTGAAGAGAAAGAGGCATTGCACGGCTGTAACTCGCGTTTGTTGTTTTCTAAGCGGGAATAAAGTATTTTGATTCATGTGCTTGTCATGTTCTAACATTGTGCAAAGAAATGTTTGCCGACATGCTGTGATATGGGAGCTACCACATATTTGTAGTGGCCAGAAAGAAACCTCTCGAGCCACAATAGGAGAATTGTGGTCGCCTTGGAAGTGCGAGTGCATGAAAGAAACAAGGGATTGCCGATTTCTCTTTCATAGGAACCGTTCATAACATGAAAGTTAAATGTGCCTCCATAGAAGGCTGCTTCATAGAAGTCGATGTACAGTACACTGCATTTTGCAACTGATTGATTGATTGAATAAAAAAAAAGGTTTGTTGGGCAAAAAGTAGTTGAAGCCATATTGTACGTTGGAAGATATACTACAATTCATGCAGTATCTTTTTTTTCTCGCATTGATATTCACGTCATTACAGGAAACTTCACAAAACTTGTTAGGTCTCCTAGCCTGGCCGGCTACTAACAGGACCAACTGTTCGACAATACTACATAATCCGCCTTTTACATTTTCCTGTGCCGACCTCTGCTGTTTTGGAAGGGTTTTGGTAGGGACAAGGACAACCGGTATTGCCAGAAGCAAAGCCTCCGAGATTAAGAGCCATTTTGCGACGTCCCCCGCTAGGGGAAGGGCGCACACACCATGGCATCGTGAAAAAAGCGGATTCAGAAAGCACTTACAACAGTGGCAAAAGGACGACAAAACTAGGTACAAATGTCCAGTATGAAATCTTTCTATGTGGATGTGCACATGTTGATATCCACCGGCACATCTCTGCCTGGTAGTTCGATCCAAGCAGTGAGGGAAGAAATGTCTCTGCGCATGGCACTGGCAGTTGTAAACTCTCCCAGGGCACCTACTGCAACTACAGTTGCAAGGCACCTACCACGAACCTGTGAAGCAATATTCACACCATTGTAGCTGCACATCTCATTCATGCTGTGGCTGTTGATTATGAATTATGGTTGAGGACATTATAGTGTATTATTATTATTATTTGATTTGCATACATAGATACACAAGGACACAGAGGAAAGAGTGGGTGGGAACCTTTAAACCACCGCCCACTTGTTGCTCAATTCACATTGTGTGATGCCCGACACGATTCTACACATCTGCTATGCAATCATGCATCTGTGAACCTTACTCCTCATCCAACATGATGACTCTCGGTTTGTTTTTGCAGCGAAGCTGTGTAACGCAGCCGTAATTTGTGTGGCCTATCTGGAGTGTGCCACAGAAATTGGGTAAATCCCACTTCGCACCACTGGTCCACTAAAATTAACCCCAACACTAGGGAAAGACAATGGCAACAGCAGCCCGTAGATCTATGAGAGGTGCGAATGCTTGGTTTCAGCGCAAGTTTTTCTCTGGAGTTTGGACATCCGTGTTGAGTCTGTGACTGCCTGACCTCTCTTCGCTGAGAATCAATGTAGAAACAGCCTAGCATCACCTTGCAAAAGCCTAGAAATGACCTAGAAGCAACCTAGAAACAATCCTCATCTCCTAGCTGAGGCTTAGAGACAACCTAGAAGCAACCATATTAGCTAGTCTTCAGAATCGTCCAGTTTCACTGTTTCAGGCCTTGCGCAGTTTAGTGCAAGCGTCGCCAATTTTTTTTCTGATGCAGTTTCAAAGAGTGGTGTGGCTCTGTGGTAGGGTACTTGACTGCGACGCAGAATGCGTATGTTCGATTCCCCAGGTGATTCAGTGATGTGTTCTTTTTTAATTCCCAAGCAACGCAAGTGCTATTTTATTGACGTCACCTCCGTGACGGAAATGGCGTGCTTCAATTCTTTGTCGTCCCCAGGCATGAAACCCCCTGTTTTAAGAAACATGGGGTTTATTCGTATTTGCCAACACGGGGTTTATTCATGCAAACATGGGGTTCATTCATGAAACCCCGTGCGTGTTTATTCATATTTGCCTTTCCACTAATAAGATTTCGTTTTTTTATTTAGTGAGTTGAGAATGCACAAAATCGCGCCGAGCTCAACATTTGGGTGCGCTGCGTCAAAAAAGAAAGAAAGAAGAAGTAGAGTGTGCGAAAAATTATTTTATGAACTGGTCCTCGAAGGCCACCAAAAAATTTACAGTGCGATTTTTTTTCTTGTTATCATCCATTAGTAAATGTCGCATCTTTGCACAACAGGTACGCCGTAAAACGTCCTTTTTGTGGCGCCCTCTATGCACACCGACGCGGCAGCCCCTTCGATAGTAAGGCCTGCCTTCTTCCTTCGATCAGCTTTTTGTGGAGAGCGGGCAAAAGCGTTGCGAACCCATTTATAGACTCGCGAGCTTGCTGTTGCAGTTGTTTTCTTCAGTCCTCAGAGCGAGTCATGGATAATGCAAAGTACACTTCCCAAGAACAGGTAAGCGCGCATGCAAAGCTCTCTTTCCGATGACCACACCTCCTCTGAGCGCGTACAAAGATGAGTCATGGGATCAACAAACGGGCATAACAAAAATCGGTAAAGAAAGAATACCGCGTTGAAACCTTGAAAGTGTTTTTTCTCTCGAGTGCCATCGCTTCGTAGGGTCGTTCTGCTTCACTGACGCCCAAGAAACGTCTAATATAATTCGTGATTGCTGCTAGTGCAAATGTAAAAGCGCTTTTCGTATTCAGTGTGTTACGCGCGTTATAGGAACGCGCTGCTTAAAAATTGATTACACGGCTTGAGCGCGCTGTGCGCAGTGCATTTGCGGAAGTCGACAGTGAGGGTTTTAAGTTGTTCATCTTAGCTTCTCTGGTGTTTACATCGCCTGCAATTAGTGCGCGAAATTTCGTCCTGGAAAGGTGACATTCCCGCATCGCTTTGCATTCCTGAGCGCTTTCATGACCCGCAGCCGAGTACTGCAGTACAGCTACAGAATTTGATTGCGTAAATGCGCCGATAAAAAAGAAGAAGAAAAAAAAACGGATTATTTGGCGCTGATTTGCGACAGTTCGTGAAATCAGGCGTGAGAATGTCCTTGTTCGTGAGATAAGTGTTCTGTTGCGAGTTGTGTGCAGCGTGCTTATCAAAACACACAGTTTTGTTTGAATAGACGCCTTCAATCTGAGCCTGGAACGACGGATTTTCGTTCGCGATAATGTCCTTTGCCGTTTATTTTTTTAGCATACGTCGTACATATTTAGGGTCACCAATCTTCAGGACAGCAGGAAAAAGCGACAAGAAGTTTTGAGTGAGTAAGACAAATCGTGAAATGCTGATACAGTATCGCTATTTGCAGGTTCACTCTATTCTGTTGATTCTGCAGTACTGTCAGCAACAATTGCTGATCAGCACCCCCAGACTGTTGCTGAAATTCTAGTTTAAAAAAAAATGCACTTGCAGCACTTATAAAAAGTAGTCTAAGATATGTGAGCGATAAGATGTAATTTTCACGTATTTGATTGCGACTGGACTGAGTGTTCTTTGGAAATCGTCTTGCCCCGTTCGAGGCGCAGTGCCTAAGGGGCTTAACAGTTACTACTATGATTTATTAATGAGTGAATGAATTATGAATAGTTTTACACATGCCATGTGTGTGTTTGCCTGTTTTTTTTTGTTTGTTTGTTTTTTTTTTAAATAATGAATGATGACTTGAGCACAATGCACCCCTTTCCGTTTGTGCTTTTAGTGTTTTGATGTCTGCCATTTTAAACAAAATTGGGTAAGCACATGCTACTTCACTTTCTTGATTTTCTGTACAAAAGCAAAGCTTTGCGTGAAACGTGAGCATGTTTATGCCTTGGTCCATTGAGCAGAAGAGAACAATTGTTCCGAGTTGGTTGGAACATTTTAGTTTGAATAAGTGGGCGTGCTGGAACCAGTGTTCCCAAACTCGATGCCTGTTTGTAATTTTCAGTTTCAACATTTTTCTGATTGACTGCATAAGCTACTGAGCTGCCGTCTCTGAAAAATCTTCTTGCCTGCAGTCAGATTCAGCTCGCCAAGCGTAGGCAAACTACGCAGGTGTTAGCAGCCCTCGCAGTGGCCTCAAAACATGCCTAGCAGAAAGCACCGATGCATTTTCTTTTTTTTTTTTCCTTTTTTCACCGAGTTTTTGCAGATGGCGATAACAGTTGTTTCAGTACAGCCCCAGAGAAATGTCACTGAACGAAATACAGTTTCCGTTCGGAGCATGTTGTCCGGCCAGACACATCATAGTATGCGTGCACGCTTTTGCATCAACCGCCTGGCTGCAAAGTGTACGGCGTGTCATTAAGGAGCTGCTCCAGTTTTAAGTCAGGTTTGCAGGTGCATTGCAGTTGCTAAGTTTGAACACCTCGGACGGCGCGCAGTGGCACGCATGCTGTTTAAAGGTCTCCCCCCTTGATTGGCAGCTCTCCAAGAGCCAAGTAGGAAGACGCTTTTTTGTTGTTTTGCTCCACACTCGTGGGCTCAGTTGCGACCACCGACACGGTAAACTAATCAAAAGCACAAGCGTGAAAAAATACACATATGAACAGTATTTTCCTTTGCATTCTTTTCTTCCTTTTTTAATTTTATACTTTATTATGCCTTTGCTAGAAATTTTTGTTTTGTACAGGGATGGGTGTCGCATTCTTGATCTCTTTGCTTTTTTCTGATAGCTCAAATACCTGATGTGTGGCATACTGATTTGTTTAATCGATCCTTCGCAGTTGAAACCTGCTCTGTTGCAAGGTGTCATAGTTTACTTCTTATCAAAATATTGCAAGCTTTTTTTTTTTAACTGTCTGCCAGGGGGGCCCTCATTCTTGGCACACCTTAGGCTTTATTTGTCTATTAGTTCATTAAGTTTTTATCTACTTTCAAAGGCAACAAAGAGTAGCCTTTTTAAATTGGGAGACTGATGACAAGACATTCTTTTTTTTTTCCCCTCTTGCATTTAATCTTGCTAATGGACATTTGTTTCTTGTTGCGTCCCGATGTGTTAACCGCAGTGTTAACGAAACAAAGAACACTACTGAACTCATATTTATGTTCTCCGTTGCTAGTAAGAAATAAACATGATAGGTTTAATTAATAAAGATACATAATTAAGTGTTAGACATGTCCAGTAAACAAATCTGGCTGAATGTTTCCACTCTACAGCTGCAACTAAAATCCTTTGCATTTTTGTACCAGTCGATTCGTGAGGCAATAAAGCCATTTGATGATTATTTGGGAAAGTGCATGAGTGCAGGGTCCCTGGAAATGAAGAAGTTGACAGACTACCAGCTGCTGCAAGAAGCTGTGGTCAGTCAACAAACTACCATTGCCCTATCAATATCGTAAAACTCACTTGAAAGCTATCATCTGCAAAGCGTGTCAGGTAAAATTGGACAAGGAAATGGACCACAAGCTTCATAATCAAAGGGTTCTTATATGAACTAAGGACTCAAGGGTTGCTTCTCAGATGTCATTCCTTGATGCCTACGAATTGAGCAAATAAGGTTGCTTCTTTGTGTAGGAAAAAACAACCTGCTTGGCACTCCATGTCGAAAACAATTAATCATATGCACTTTACAATTACCTGTTCACACAAGAGCTAAATTAACTTTCACGTTGTATTTTACAAGCACCACATGCCATTACACCCGTAATTAGCACTGGGTGATCAACGCTTAGTACCACACCTTTTAAGTACTTACGAGTGACAGCCCTTTTATATCATCTCCAGACAAGTGTAATGATATCATTGTCGGTTTATTCACTGTTAAAATACACCTTCGATCTCGGGGAAATATCTGCTTTGACACATGATACTTGCGACGGCAGCTGCTCCGAATAGCTCTTAGTAACTGCCGGGTCATGCATTGATGATCTTGTAGTCCTGTCTCGACAGAGTGTCGTCCAGGTTAGAGACTGGTGGCCTCTTACCAATGCAGGATCAGGCCAAGAAGCTGAGGCTGAAGTTGGAAGGATGGCGGGAAGTGGTCCTTCCCCTCCACTCTGTCCTGCTCTGGAGCCAGCCATACTACCCGGGTTGCATCTTTGGTGCTATCACCACAGTCTTCGTGTAAGCTTCTATGCTTTCCGTACTAGTGTTGCAATGAAATTCTCTTCTTCTACTCTTTTGTTTTAATGGAGCTTTCACTGTGGAAAATTCTCCCCTGTCATATTTAATTTTCTTTACTTAATATTGCATGATGTTACATATTATTATGTTGCAGAAGAGTGGTTGCGCAGAAGAATTACTAGTGCATTTCAATTCTGTATTGAAGTGTTGTCATATATCGGTGATAATTATACCATGTACATGTGAAGTCTAAAGCCGAGTACAGGTGTAACGAGAAAAAGAGCACAAAGGAGGCTTAATAATTAATATTGTAATAACTTGCGTAAAACAAACACATTATTTCAAGTTCCAAAAATGTAATTATAGAATATTTGCCGATGTTAATAAATGTGCCATAATCTTCGATAGTGAAGTTTTTGCTCATAGTGGAAAGCACTTTACTCACCGAATGTAAAATGGAACTCGTACCATAACGTAGAATGCCTGCTTTATAAATGTCGTGAAATCCTTGCAGTAGAATATACTACGCACTATACAGTTAGAATAAATTTCTTGTACAGATCATAGTGAGGATACAACCTGCGAAAAAACCCAAAATAAGATAATTTATGGAGTTTACTCGGCTCAGGGTTGTAAGGCTTGATATTGCTTGGGTTAAACTAGAAGTGCACTGGTAATGACACACAGTCTATTATTTCGACAAACTGGCAAAAATGAGTCTTGTTGAAGCATTTATTTCAGGCTCTCTTGTTTACCCGCACTTAATAACTGAAGCAAAGATTTTTGCATATCCTATAAATCTTGCTTAACAAAGCCCTTGAGATTTCGGCAATGCCTTGTGTAACTACATGCCCGGAATGTGAGCCACAAGCGCGGTTTCAATTCCTCTTCCATTTTTTGCCGGTTCTCTCTTCCTTTTGTGCCAGTGGCCAGTGCCTCTGACTGCAGCTCCTTGTAAACATGCCTGCAGCACCTGGACACGCACTGCTCGGAGGCAGCCCTTGCAGTTGCCTCCGAGCAGTTGCATGACGTCTCGTCACATCACGTGACTAAGCAGGGCAGTGGCAAGTTGCCCTGTTGCGGTGCTCGGTAGCAGCAAGTGGTATGGTGCTTTTTGGGGAAAAGAAAGTGATGTTCCAGGCGTGTAGTTTGAGGAAGTGCTGGGTATTGTCGTTATAGTATGAACGCAAGATGCAAATGATCGTGCAGCTTGCTGTGGTATCTGGAGCCGTCCCTGCTGACCACCTTCTCACTGATTGGCATGCTGGCGTGCCTGCTCGACTATCTCGTCCCGCTGCTGCTTGCTCAGCTTTGCAGTCCTGACAAATGGTGAGAGTGAACTTCTATTTTTCTTCTTTCTCTCTCTTCCCTGCTACCTTCATTCTGGAAAATCCATAGACTTGGAAGCTTTACTTTCTGAGAAACCCGTCTGAGTTTTCTCGTAGCTTCATGCTACAGACAGGTGTATGCCATTTTTCCCCTTCAAGATTCCACTAAATGGACCGGCCATTTCAGTGTGCATGGACCGGCTAGATCTCGAGTGCTGTCACTGGCGCAGACAACCGACGCCGTTTCATTGTCTCGATTCAGTAAATTCACACTGAAATGGACTGTTCGTTTAGTGGACTGTTGCAGAACACCTCTCCTGGTCAATTTGCATTCAAGCAAACCAATGAGGAAACTTTTTGGCTCCGTTGATTATTGTAATTGTCCGGGCAACGAGAAAAAAAACATGAACCACTATTCACAAATCTTTGGCATAACTGCAGTTTGTAATTGAGGATAGCCATGTGTGTTGCCAGTGATTATTGCAATTGTTATTGCAAACGGCTGACTCTAAAGCATTTTCTAATGAAGAAATGTTCTAATGTTTAAAAAGCAAAGGAAGATGTAAATTCAGGCCTCTGTCTTTTCTGGGCAGCTAAGCACTCCTTTTGCAGGTCTTCACTGTGAAAATTACAATGATACTTGCTAGCTAGTTTTAACTTGCGCAAGAAAATAATTCACGTGCTGCTTAATGCAATTTTGCTTTCCATGGCTTGGGTGGGAAAGGAAATTTTTTCAAAATTTTGAGGAAGGGATTTGTTAGCTGAAAAATCTGAAAGTGGTGCTCTAAGATGAATAAAAACAAAAAGGGTGCGTTTTTGATGAACATCGCTCATCTTGCTACTGCACATCTAACATGTATGCTCAGTGACTCTTCAATACCACAGTAGCAAATGGCGGTCTGAGGAAATCGTTCTACTGCTTGTTAGAGGGTACTCGCAAAGGACTGTCCTTTTCTGTCCCTTATTTACGTTATTTTTTTATTTTCCAGGACCAGTCAGCATGAGCGGCAGCTGCACGACATATGCCTCGAAGCAGTGCATTCGTGGCAGTCGGTGGTCAACGCATGCGCGTCTCTCAAGAAGGCAAAACAGGACAAACCCAAGGCGGTGTGTTTTTCAATTGTACTCTCTGCACTCCGGATCCATAGATATTCGTGAAAATTGGTGCATCATCTTCGGTATTCATAGCACAGATTGAACACAACTACTAGAGAAGCAAGGGGTTGTCTTACTTCAATTTTCTTTGTCTTTGTGTTCATCCTGTGTTTTAAACGCTGATCTTTGCACCCCTCAAGGGGCGCCTTTCTTTTCGTGCAGGCCTGTGCCTTCAGTCTTGGCTTGAACTGCAGATGTCTGCTGTCAAACCAAGACTGAGCTTGGCTTGAACAGCAGCTGTCTTATTTTAGCTGCACGTCGAAAATGTTAACGGGTACGAGCGCACAAAGCTCTGACCTTGTTTCTGTGTCTGTAGTTTCACGCTGCGTCTCAGCGTGATACTTAACCCACTTGACCAGCCACTGTTGATCTTGTCAAAGCTTTGACATTTCTGCATGTTTTCCTTACTTCGTCACTTCGTGACCTGATGCGCATTTCGTGTGGGTCAACCATTTTATGACATGAGGTCCTCAGCGAAACGTTTAAGTTAAAAAAAACTCTTATGAACAATGTGCACGACCCAATATTCCTTGTTAGGGTTCTCGGGCATGCCTGGCTTCAACACAGGAGGGTTAATTCACATAAATGCATTAAGTCACTGCAATCTTGACACACCACACATTACCTACACCTGTCTGTTGTATTGTGCAGTTCTATTTATTTGCTGTTTTTGTGTTGGACTATACAACAAAACGTGTTGTTTAAACAGGAATTGCTGTGGGAGTGGCAATAGCAGCTTTAAACGTGGTCATCTTTTATTTAGATGCTGAAAATAAAAACAAAAACGAAAGCACCTACAATTAAATTTTTCATGAATTTGGGCAACTTTAAAATACAGTAAAGGCTCGTTAATTTTTACTCAGTTCATTCGAACTCGCAGTTAATTTGAACCAACGCCCTGGTCCCTGGCACAGCCCTGTGTATTTCTACAGGGGAAAACTCCCGACAGTTCGAATGCATCTGTATCCACAACAGTCGATTCGAACTGGGAGCCCCTGGTTTTTATAGCTCCTCGCAGAAGTTGGTCCAGAGTAATGACAATGTGTTGCAAAATCAAACCAAACAAAATTTTCAAGAGATGCGAAACAGCAAAACAGCAGCATTTCTCAGGATATGAGAATTGACGCTGCGCTGGAGCTCTTGGGTGAGCTGCAAACGATGCTCATGGAATTGTGACAGAGGAAACGCAAGTAGATGCAAATTACTGATTATACTTTTAATGTTGATTGTGTTAACTCTGCCATGTAAATAAACGTCTTTTGGAGCATTAATGGCGTCATATTTCGGCATTAAGGCCCACTGCTCACATGAATGCATGTCAGTGCTTGTTTCTGGCGTATCGCTGACTGATCAATTTATTCTGTTTGCTGTTGGAGCTCCATGAACTTAATTTACGAAACTTACTAGCGCCTAAATAATAATAAGAGGTCCAGAGGTGTCTTCTTTGGGTGCTGCCCGCGCAGTTTGGCACGATGTCTGTTCATTCTAGCGCCCACCCGCTCATTCAAACTCTGCTTAATTAGAACAATTTCATAGTCCCCTCTGAGTTTGAATTAACGAGCTTTTACTGTATTTGAATTAACGAGCTTTTACTGTAAAACTAATTAGAAAACAAGGTTTTCTTAGCAGTCATTGCTGCATGTAGTGATTGTTTTTAATCCTCATGTTACACTTTGCATTTATTCTGCAGCCTCTGCTGAACTGCTCATAATTGATGAACTTTAACCCTTTGAGTGTCGAATTTTTCTGAGAAAAACGTTCCCCATATGGTCAAATTACTTTACTGCGGATTTTGAATGTACGAAATGTGTAAAGTCGGAAAAAAATATTGAGGAACAGTTTTTTGGTGTCAGCATTACTCAGAACTGCAAAACGTTCAATAGTATTTCAGAGCGCGCTGTTCCTTGAAACACTGGACTACGCACAGCGCCTTATCGGCGTCTGCACGCATAATGCACGTCTCCGTTCTCTTGGGCGAGTTGTGCTGGTAAACACACAGCATCTTCTCTGCGTGTGGCTGCTTTGGCGGAGTAAACTCGGTAATGAAGGAGACCAAGAATGCCTCGTGAGTGTCGGTGATTAACTAGCTAAGAGCGGCACCAATAAAATGGAAATCAATTTTTACCGCCCCCTGCAAGGGAGTGCCGATAAAGATAAAAATCAAGTTTCGCACGCCTCCATTGCGATGACGCGGCAAAATGGAAACCGCGAAAGGGTGTTGCCCATCAGTGTTGCCGCAGACCGTACGACGCGCTGACGCTAGAAATCAGTTCTGTTTATCTCCGCAAGAAGGTAGCACAATCATTTCCAACGCTTTCTGCAAGTCCTAGGAGGCGGCAGCACCTCCCACTGTGCAGGCATCGTCACTACGGTGCCAAATTTCAAGCAGATGGTCGGAAACGTACCCGCACAGCAAAGACACTGCGGGAACAGAAAATTAGTGGTTTGTTAAGGAAATGATGCTAATTTGTGCAGCCCAGTAGGGAGCGCGATACAGCGTCATGGGAAGGGGATGTGGGAAATAAAGAGGCTAGCAGAAGAAGAAAAAGATCGTGCTTCATAGAACAGAAAACCACCGCCATACATTTACTGTAAAAACGCTCAAAGGGTTAAACGAATCAAGCAAATGTGACACCTGGTGTATGAATGATTTTATAATGGAAGGGCTTTAGATAAATCTTTTCATGCCAAAAGTTGCGTTGCGTACATGCAGTATGCATAAGCATGTGCATGTGGGTTGTATGTAAATGTTCCTCCTTTTTTGCTTTTAATATTTTTTCCCAAATTTTTTTTTTTCTTGTCATGTCTTCATCACACTGCCTCGAAAAAATTTCCCTCAGCCCACCATGTTAGGTCTCTGGTTCAATTATAAAACAGAACTTACTTTAATGTGACTTGGAATTACATAGGCTTTAGCAAAAAAAATAAAAAATTCTATGACATCGCGGCAAGTTAATGTGGGAACCTCAAGGTAGTTAGCTGCACCATTTTTATTTTTGTTAACGCACTCTCGCAACAAAAGTGGTGGTTTTGGTATTGTTAAAAGATGTAATTTACTATTACGAGCAGTATCGTACTCCTCTTTATTGCCCCAAGATTGCTGTACTAACACACTTTATAGCATTTCTTTCTTCACATTGTTACCATCTGTCTGTACTGTTTTTGTAGTCGCACATATGCATTACTGGGCATAGAAGTGAACGTGTATTTGTGCTTCATTGTGCTTCAATGTGTGCAGTATGTGGTGGCGGTGCTGCTCTCTCTCCTTGTGATGGCTTGGATTGGGAATGCTTTTGACAACCTCTTCCTCACTTACCTCATCGGTGAGAATGCTGTGAAAAGAAAACTGTTTCATCTTATGGGCAGCTTTGTATCAATGACCTACTTTTGTTGGTTGCGAGTGTTTGTCTATGATGCTTGTGCGAGACAGCTTGTCAGTTTTGATGTCATCTGACCAGGAACTTTTTTTTGGTGTTGATTCTTATTCCACAGATGTTGTTGAAATTGGCCTCTCTATGAAGTGCACAATTGTAAAACTAAATTAAAACTTACTTATTTAAGTCGCTCCATATGTTGAAGAATTAACGTAACGTATATGTAACGCGATTATCGTGTGCATGTTCTTGTACATTTTGCACTGTTTGCTTTCTCTTTGTTAGGAATCCGTGAATAGCTCTTTCTTGCCACGACACTCGTGCAGCAGGTGTAGCAAAGCAGTTCATGATGCCTTTACATAGTGCTTCTGATCATGATGGGGCACCAGTCAATGCTTCTTTCTACGCGCTACCTGTGCGAGAAATTCAGTGAGTGAGTGTCTTGAGTGGTACACTGTGCAAGTCAGCTCATAGCTTTCACTTGAAGGGTGCATCGACAGTGGGTATTGTCTGTGTGCTGTGCGAGACATGTGTCTTCTGGAAAGTGACTCACTGAAGCAGAGAAATCTCATAATGCCACGCAATATTGTGGTCATGAAAGCTTTAGGTGTTTATTCTGTGCAGCCATTGCACGTTATGCGCAGTGTGAATTGCTGGTGCGCGAATGCGCACTTCTTTCTGCACCATTGAGTCAAAATGTCTGTTAAGCCACGTTCAGACTGCGGTCGCATCAGTCATAAGTGTCGTATCGCGTAACTGCTGGAATGTTCGTTTGTGTAGCTAACGACTACGTATGTTCACCTTGAGTTCTTCGGTAAGATACGTTTTTTTACGACGGGCCAATCGGTGCTCTGAAGGCAACGACGTTTCGTATTTTTCAACATGTCGTCGCTTGGCAATCGGCTGTTAGTGGAAGTCGAGGCTCTTCGCTTATCGTCTATGCGCTTAAGCGACGCAGACGGAGACGTCGTAGCACAACATGGATGCGTGAAATATTCTTCAATATATTGATGGTTATTTCCACAATCGTTCCGCAAAGCTGTGGGCTGGCAATATGGTGTTGTTCTACAACGCCGGGAAAATGCCTACACGGTCTCGTTATGCGGTCGGATGAAATCATAATTCTAGGACTGGCGCTTGATGCTGCGTTGGCATAGCACATCGGCTGCAAGGATGCTCTGCAACGAAACTGAAAGCGCACCGCCTTCAATATAAATGACTTGCAAAAACCTGCAAGGCAGCTTACTTGCGCCACAAAAATTCATGGTCTACAGCAGTATGTTGCGTCCTCGCTACAACTGTTGCAGTGTAGTGTTTCGTGCATTTGATCGTGGCTGGGCTAGAGGGGAGACGCGTACGCTCTCATGGACGAGCGTCGCGTCTCCCCTCTAGTCCGGCCGTGGTGTGACTAGAGCGGCCAGTTTGGCTTCTACAAACGCCTGTTCTGCCTTCTTGAAACAACTTTGAACATCGCTATACGACTGCAAGGGGATCCAACTACATTATGCTGGCGTCCGCAGATACCCCGACAAGCGCAAAGTGAAAACCAAAACTGCTTTTCCCATTGGTCGTATCGTAACGGTCGCATCTCTTTAATTGTCGTAAAAGTCGCGGGCCCGCCAACATTTACGCCCTTAACATTGCGTACTTTACGCTAAATACAACAAAGTCTGAACAAGCTCATTACGTTGTTTGCGTTTACGCTTACGATCCCTACCGACGATCCGTACATAGCGCACGTAGTCTGAACACTGCTTTACATGTTTATCTGCAGCCATCTAAGTATTGCATCTGACGCACCCTTTTGAAAACGAGAGTATGCAGTACTGTGTTGACAGAGTGGTACTACAATAGACTCTCAATAATTCAAACTCGAGGGGACTCTTGATTTTGTAGAATTATCAGAAATCAGAAATTCTCATAAATATGACTCAGGGCAACTTGCCAATTTGTGTTGTAATTAGGCTTGTGTGAATAGTAAATTTTAGGTTTAAAGCGAATGGTGATTTGATCGAATTTCAAATCAACTTCGAATAGTATATATCACATATTTAAAAAAAATGACCATATTTATCATGGCCCAGTTAACCTGCACAATATTTGCTTAAAATTGAGACAAGGCAATAGCTAAAGTCATTCTTTTTGTTTCAAAGGATGTGGAAGCAACTTTGAATAGTAGCAGGATGTGACTTCAGTTAGAATGGAAGTAATAATCTGTAAAATACGATACGTTTTAAAATTTACTATACTTGGAGCATATAAGCCGGTATGTATAACAAGCGTTTAAACTTAAAAAATGATAAACCGATGTGAGGGTAATGTGTTCATTTCACCTTGAAGTGGGGCTTTGCGGCAGTGCGGATTTTCCTTGGTAAGGTGTCTTCGTGGTATAGCGCTTAACCACTGCAGTAAAACCACCTTTACAGGGGGGGGTCAAACACGGGCACCTAGTAATATACACCTATTCGTTCATTACGAATACTTCGAAACTTCCAATAATTTAAATTCGAATTAAAGTGAATTCGAAAACTGTAATATTCACACAAGCCTAGTTGTGATGTTTATAGCTTCTTAGGGCCGCAGAAACGCCTTAGACAGCACTGCATAATTGCCAGTAGGGTTTTTAGATGTCAGCAACTGTACTGCACTCGTTGTTATGCAGCACGTGCACGCAGGTGCTGTGCCCCGTGACAGCTTTTAGCTCCTATTTAGGCTTATTATGCTTTACCGCATGGCACAAGTGCACTGCGGTGAGGCATTCGGTGCAATATCGATCAAGACCAGATGGTGATGGCTTTTTTTTTTTTTAACATGCTATCATTGGTGCACATGGTTTGGCTAGTTTTGCGACTGTTAGTGACATAAAAATGCAAACGTTCTGGTAAAAGTGACAAAGGCATCAGATATTTTCAGGCACGGTCGAAGCTAAAAGTATGAATTAACCAAATTCATGCAGTGCAGCAGTGTGAATTAAGCAGATGATGGAAAACACTGTAGGCAAACAAAAAAAATTTGAAATTTGCTTGAATTAACTGTAAATTTGAATTATCGAGAGTCTGTATTAACTATTAACTTTTCAGGTTGTTGGCTTCACCCAATGTTGAGGGTTCTATATTGCCAGCTTAATTACTGTGACACTAACATGCTAGCAGCCTTTTTTCATGTTGGCTTAATCTCTCGTTGCTTGCAGTGCTGTTCCTTGCGATGACTCCTGGCATGAAGCACCATGGCATTTTCAAGAAGTACTTCTCGGCGACCGTCCTCACCATCAGGAATCTCATCGCCGACAAGATGAAGAAGAACTAATCCTGCACAACCACTCTGCAGCTGAAAGCTTTAAGCACAAGTGACAAAAAAAAAGTGAGCATGCACACTGCAAGGCTTCCACTTAGGAATCTTTATATAAGAATTAATGCGCACAACTATATGTAGTACTACGGGTTTCAGCTTCGAATTCAAAGAGGCCGTGCAGCACATTTTTATGTTACAGAATTATACCTCACTATTAGGCTGTTGCATCACAAATCTCGTGCTGCAAATGTTTTCAAGTCCATCAAGCGTAAGGAGAGTTATCACATTAGGCGAGAACCTTTGCTCTCTTTCTGTTACCATGAGCATACTGAAGGATACACTAGGGAGGAACTGTGTGGAGGTTGAATTTCATTTTGATGAAACAGCGCATTACTAAATGAAGCATGAGAAAAGGAGTGCTCAGCGCTTGTCCTGTGCACTCCTCTTCTTGTCCTTTGTTTAGTAACATGCTTTTTCGTCAAAATGAGATTGGCCTTGAATGTCGTGTAATTATGCATTTATCTCGTATACAAGGCATTTTTTCACTTTCATGAAGTTCCTGCCGTTCTTGCACTGCCATTTTGATAATGGTAAATTGAACCTTGAAGAGGCATATCATTTGAGTGCTGGCTGTCTGGCCTCGTTTAGCCATAGGTCTGGCTTTGCCTGTGGATTGGGTCTTCGTTCGTCATATAGCCAAAGCATCTTCGCTTCGAGGCTATGAGCTCTCGTATCAACAGCCTAACTTGAAGGCAGTAGTGTTTTATCAATCAGTCTTTGTCACTTACACAAGACGAAACCAATAG
The DNA here is from genome assembly GCA_030522465.1 of Rhipicephalus appendiculatus. Classification (NCBI taxonomy): domain Eukaryota; kingdom Metazoa; phylum Arthropoda; class Arachnida; order Ixodida; family Ixodidae; genus Rhipicephalus; species Rhipicephalus appendiculatus. The sequence goes on from JALIZH010022382.1 coordinate 145,728, forward strand.
CCTAGATCATCCCTTGTAGCTTATGGACTTCTATGGCCACAATGATCCAGTTAAATTGAGTCAGTTTTGTGGCTGTTGGCTTTGATCAGTGCTGCTATGTTTGTTTATGCAAAGCTTTTGTGTGAGGGCTTCGTGGTAGCACACTGTATTCCTCATATGTGCCCAACACGTTCTCCCAAAAGCTGTTTGGTTGCATCTTATGCATTCATAGGAGCATCAATACCATTGCTTTGGGGGGCTCGTATTCTGAGGTTCTCTACTAAGTTTAAGTGAGCCATTTTCGCGGTTCATGTGTGTCTACTGAAAACGGCTACATGCTATATTTTCTCACACAAGTTAAAAAATTTATAGCCTAAAGTGGAGACAAAAGCGCAAATGTCGGTCTGCAAAGGTGGCTTCACCACAGTTCTTCACAGCTATGCAAGGAAGCTAGCTTCGTGGCAATAGTTGGCATTTCAGTAAAATTTTCCGCGATTTGTTGTTAAGAGTGTGGGTTAGTATATGCAAAAATATCTTTTGGGGGACATGCCAGACATACAGCGGAAAATTTGCGACAAGTACTGATTAGTTCAAACTTCCAAAGCAGCGCTGTGTCTATTGTAGTGTCCCGGCTTCCGTTGCTGCATCTGTTTTGTTTCTAGCTCAAAACTTCGCTGAAGGTGCTTCATGTCTGCATGCGTATTTGTCGTTGCAGGAAAGGAACTGCTTGCTGGCCTGCCAATGTAAAGAGTAAAGTATTCCACCAATGTAACGAATCTGTGCAGCCCCACTCTGCTTCAATTGTGAAAGCTTCAGCTGCTGTGCTGGAAAACCGCCTTGCGCTGCCATACGGTTGCCGTGCCTGCGACGCACGCATTGTATCCAGTGAAAGTGATAATGTGCAGATGTAACACGTACTGCCCTTGTTTGGCTCATCCGGCGGGCAGGACGTGTGCCACTGGCGCTGCTTATTTAAGTTTTTAAATTTTGCAGCCATTCATGACATTTCACCATGCTGTATTGTAGCATTTGGCGCTCTAAATCTGGGATTTTATCATCGGTGTTTGAGTTTGTAGACGATCAATGGGGCATGTTCACTCTGACAAGTTGCAAAAGCTTGCGTGACCTGTGCTTACGAGTAGCAGCCATTGCCCACTCCTGCAACTGCATTCGCGGGTATTGAAGGCACTTAACAAGGCTTCATTGTTGCTTGAACGCATACATGTTCCATGTCGCTAAAGAAAATATTTGGAGGCCTTGGCATTATTGGTCAGGCAGCTATTCATTTGATGTTCTTTGTGTAACACATTCTGTGACTGTGTGCCGCAAAGCAGGAGCAGGTTTGGAGGATCAGCTTTGCGACGCTGTGTGCTTGTTTCAGAACACTTGTGGAATCTACCACGCATGTCACATCACATGCAGTGGCCGTCTGATGCTTGATTTTGAATCATTAGAGCATGTCGTTGATTAACAGGTGTTCCATTTAAGTAATCTCAGACAGCATTTCTGTAGACTGCAGGAACTGCTTGCTTAGCACAGGAAGAGATTGAGCTAAGATAGGAACTTTAATGTGCGATTAGAGGCACGTGTGGTAACCGTTAACTTATCAATGTAAGACTCTTGTGTTCTTGGCATTGCAAGCCACGTTTTTGTCAAGCAACTTTTTCTAAATACTGTCACCTAGAAGCCAATTTGTTGGTCTGAACATGCCCTTTGTGTTTGTTTTTTAATTTGTCAATGGTGCCTTCCTTTTGAGATCAACTTCTTTGTGTTGGACTGCATTTTTTAGTTAAGGTATCGATTGCTGTGAAAAGGTGGGGCACCTCAAGTGGGTATTTTTTTTTAAGGTCTGTGTTAGTATTAATGTTACAATGATGAGAAAGAAAAAAAAAAAAGCTTTTTTTTACTGTTGTTAGTGTGCTTCAGTTGAAAGCCTAGTCAGCACTCCTTCTGTTCCTCTGGCAATTGTACAGTGAATGCCAGTGATGTAAGTTTTATGACTCAAGCAAAACGTGGATCAAAAGTCTAATGAAAATCAAAGACCGCTTGATTTCATCGTAGAGCAACTGAATTCTTCTACACTGCTTGAAGCCTTTTGGCACTTTTCACTGCATTCTCCCTCCAACTTGGAAAGTTTTTCAGGGTATGAAGAAGTAGTAAACGATAATCAAAGCAAACTGTGAACAATGTTTGTTAGTTTTCTGTGCACCAGTAACAATGTTGCCGTCAGAAAACAGAGGTTTTCTCGTGTTGCCTCTTTTCAAGTGGCATTGCTGGAGGCTCTTTAGGTGTTAGCTGCACTTTCCGAATTCTGGTACGTACAACTTTAGTCTGATATTTTTTATTTAGTGTTATGCTTTGAACAGTGCTGTGGATCTTGCTGCAACTTCACGATTAGTGTATACGGGACTGTTTATTTTATTTTATTTATTTATTTTTTTTTTTTGTGCTACTTATAGCGTATGACATCCACTTATCTGGACGTGCCCTTTTTTTTAGGTATATTTCTTTATCATAAATCGCGTATGGCAAAGCAGTGGAGATTACGTAAACGCAATTGTGAAACCCAGTTTCAGTGTGTGGATCGTTCTTTTGCTGACTTCTGAGTGGCTTGTAAAGATTGTCTGGTACTCTCCACCTCACCTTCCCACCAAGTTACCTTTGCACTCGCAGAGGAAAGATAAGATTAGATAACCTTTACACTCGCACGAGTGTTGTGAGGAGAGGGGGGGCCCCACTGTATGGTTAACTGCCAAAGCTGTCCTCGCATTGCTAAGCAGTTTTCCCATAGCCGTGCACCTTGAATATCGCAAGGCAGGGAACTTGCTCGTGAAGTAAAGGCTGCCTTCTTAACATAAAAAGTGATAGCATGTGTGAATGACTTAGCTTCACGTCTACCTAGTTGGAGAGGTCATGTACGAGTAGTTAGCAGAAGCCACCTCTTGCAGCACAGTTGCAGCTAGCGTACTTCTGAATGTGCCCATTGTCACAGCTTACTACTGTTCGTGAACATTTCTTTTGTGTTTCTCGTGTTCATTTTCTTTCTCCATAGACATTTTTGATGTAAGGATTGTTTCTTCTGATGCATATCGTGGTATTTTTGCTTGAAACCTTACGTGAAGTAGTCCACGCATATTTGTAGATCTTTTGACCGAGATTCTATAGTCAGCGCAGTCTTTTTTTTTTTTTTTACCTTGAGTTAGCACAAGTCCTTAAGGTTTTTAGTGAGATTGTGGAAACTGTGTGTGCGTGTGTGAATGAATAGTACAAATATGTTGTGTTGTACATCTTTATGTGTGCTGACGCTGACAGTTGCGTGCAGTATGTACCGATCAACTGTAGTGTGTGAAAAGAAAAAGTGTCACTTTTGCCAGACAATAAAACTGTAAACTGTACTTGTTTGACGTGGTTTTTTTTTACAATGCCCTGATGGTTAGTCGTGAGGGTATAGAATTCCACATTGCGAAAGTGAAATTTGGCACTAGAAGTTAGAGACCACGTATGCATTACTTGGGGAGAATGCTCATCAATTGAAAGATTTGTTTACCTTGGCAAACGACCAGTGATTTTTCATTAATTGCTGTGTATTCTAGTTTACCTAAACCTTGGCGAACCTGGACGGAAGGGACCCATCTGCATTTTCTTTGTTCCATGCCTGCCAAAGAAGGGAAAACAGCGCTGAAATTTAGATGAACACAGAAAAAGACCGACGACAACAAGCGCCGACTTTCAACTTATCTTTATTTTGTAATGTGGACACGTTTATACCATGGCAGTCAAAACACGTGACTACCACCAATGTGCTATTATGAAATAGTACGCCTTAAAGATAAATGTATCAGTATGGCATCTCTCACCGCTCTGAAAAAGAAACTGACTTTTTATCATTCAGATGATTCACACGTTTGTGATACAGATTGATGACGCAGTGATGTTGACTTCAGAGTGATAATAGCACACTGGTAGTAGTCACGTGTTTGGACTGCCTTGGTATAAATGTGTCCACATAAAAAATAAAGATCAGTTGTAAGTCAGCGCCTGTTGCCGTCGGTCTTCCTTTATGTTCATTTAAATTTCAGTGCTGTTTTCCCTTTTTTGCACAATGAACCGACTTGCGCAAGCCTTAACCCTAGCATGCCTGCCAAATTCTCCCCATTTCTGACCTACCTTCCTGATTGTACGATCATCTCCCGGTAAACTGCCTCAATCCCAATTTTGGAAAAAAAAAATTAAAAATTCGCGGGACCACTGCCGCAGCACCCCGTCATGCCCGCGATAACTGTGCAGCACACAAGCACTCCTGGCACTACTGCGCTGCGGTTCTAAAGAATGGCCAAGCGCTGCAAGTACCTGGTGCTCACTGATGTTATACTGCGTCAGGTTGACTGACGGATAGTAGCAAAACCCAGGTAGCACATTTTGAAGCCGTTTCAATTAGGCTAAGCACCAAACGATGTCTGCCAAGGCTTCTAGCCTGTGAGGTGCGTAAAAGAGAAAGTGTGCACTGGCCAGCGTGCCGATGGATTTGCTACTGACGATATGAATCGGTAAGTACTGTGGTAGTGTGTTCAGTGCCATGCAAGCGACCCACTTGGGTCTGTGGAGTTCAAAATAGCATGGGCTTTAACTAAGCCGCGTGTCGCTTCATACGAACACGGAAAGGATCAAAATAATCAGACGACCATTTATTGAGACGAGAAGTGCCAAGAGGGATTACTGCATTTCAGGCTGATCCCATTGTCTACATGGAAGAAAACAGAGACGCCGAAAAAGACTGGGGCTGGCGCAGACTATCAATTGAAGTTTTATTATTAATATATAAAGGAAAAGTAAAAGAGAAATATTGTGACCGCAGAGAAAAACGAGCCCTTAAATTTCCACTTCCCTTTATTATTAATATAGTTTCTTATTATGATAGTTGGTGGTTCACGATCTAGATATACTACTTAAACGTTCTAGATCATCCACTTCAACTGATGCACGTATTTTGCAGCACTATTGTCGGTCCTCTTCTGTGCTTCACTGTACACCCTGTGCTGTATTCCTTTAAACACCCACTCTGAAAAGAAAGTTTAGACCAGCCCGAACTGGTAAAGTGAAGAAAGCAATCACTGGACTGAAGGGACCACCCAGTGCAGAGCAGCGAGAGTACACGTGTTCTATGTAAAGTCTTTTTTTTTTCGTTGTGTGGTATTTCCTCAACATTGCCAGGCAGGTATTAGTTTCAAGTTTACCGAGTAAATAAGCACTGAATTCAGGCCACATACGCTGCAAAATCTGTTCATGCGTGCCAATAGCGTTAAAGTAATGACTCGCTAGGCATGCATTGAAGAAACTGCACGCAACTAAGCTGCTTGTGCAATTTATCGTGACTCCTTTGTTCATTGTCATGTCATCGTTACGTGCTTTGTTCTTCTATCTATTTGTACGAGATTTAAACTCCATGTTGTGAGATTTGCAGATTTGCTCAGTTAACCGTACATCACCAGTGGAATGTACAAATATGCTGAAAGGATTTAAATATCCAAATTTTTTTCTTCGTGAGCTTCTTTAGCCACCCCTATTGCTTCTTTACTAGTGTTCAGGAGAAGACTGGGGTTTAAAGAGAGGAAGAATCTTTGAGCAGGGGTTGTCGTTAGAGCGAACGTTTCAACAAGTGTTGTCTTCTTCAAGGCAGAAACTGACTTAAAGAATCTATCTTTGAGACAAGACCTCTTGTCGAAACACTGGCTCCAGTGACATCCCCTTTGTTCAAAGATTTTTCATTTCTTAACTAGGGTGTAACCACGGATTTTTCTTACACCGTGGGTGTAACACTTAACCGCGTGCATGCAGTGTATAAATGCTGTGCTCTCCAAACTCTCAGTTTAAAGAATTAGCATGCTTGAGCGAGGTGATCGTCAAGGATAGCAATTCCAGGAATGTCTTATCCTCCTTTCAATTTAAAATCATTGAAGCATCTGCCATTTTGTCTTTTTTTTTTTTTTTGATAACTGTTCTCGATAAATAATGGCATTTGAGAAACGAAACTCCATCCTTGTCTGCCTCTTTGTTGCGAGGCCATGGATTGAAGCTGTTTGCATGATTGTGACCACTTGGCTACATCAAATGCGGTTTTGACTGCTTAAACACAACCCTTACATACCATCATTAAGCAATTTCATAACGGATCAGTGCAAACAAGGGGATGAAATTGTGGTTCCCTCGCAACTACGGACCGCAGCGTGCCCCGTACAGTCTTATGTTATTGCATGTAAAACCCATAAATTGTTTAGCAGCTTCATTTTATTTCAGAATGACACACTGCTAGTCTTAGCTCTCAAGCTGCATATGTAAATATTTAATGCTTTTTGCTTCATCACCTGCTCATTCTGCAAGCTTTCTGCTTTGAAATTGTCCTTTACAGTCAACACAAAGAACCGGCATACAGTGGTATGCATACCACTGCAGCAGCAGCAGTAGAGAACGATTGTTGATTATCGCTGTTTGTTCCTCTGGGCCGCTGCTTAAATATTATTGGAAAGCCGGATAAGTATAGCATCGAAATCAACTGTTTGCTTTTAGGGAATCTCGTCTAGCTCACTCTGTGGCTGAATGATACGTGCGTGCGCCATGCGATGCGATGAACAAAACAACGGAGTTAACAACGTGCGCATTGTTATGATACCTCAAAATAGCCCTCATTTTTTATATCGTTGATACATTGTGTGTTTGTAACGACACTCTAGTGCTGCAATATTTATCCTGATATAACAAAGACAACTTCAAAATAGGCCGTTTCAATTGGTCAATCCCCCGAAGTGGGTATGAGCCACGCACGAGGAACAAGAAAAAAAGGACAACCCGATAGTCGCGATAATCGGTGAGTGCTGCAAAATTTTGGGGAAAACGCTCTGTTGGGGCCGCGTTGCGCCTGCGCTCGTTTGTACTAAAACATTGCAGACTCCGCTTTCCGTAGCAGGCAAGGGACGTAGAGGCAAAAAAGAAAGAATGCAGCTGCAGCCTTATTTTTCTGGCCGCCGCACAAATCGAATTAGGCCACGCACGAGCACGCGGCTACAGCGGCGCAGCGCCCGTTCCGAAACTGAAAGTAGAGGCAAGGAGGCAAGGAGTAGAGGCCTCCATTACAGTGTACTAGTACCTCCATGTTGCATGCCTGACGTCACAACTAGACGTCACGCCTTCCTTTCTCGTGTTGCGCCGCTTGCGCTGTCTGTGAAGGCTTTGCGCATTCACTCACCCGCCGTCCTCCTTGCCTGCTCGCTTTTGCCCGCTTTTGCCGTTGCTCGGCTCGGCGATCCGTTGCCCGTGCGCCCCTGCGGATGCTGAATCTGTTGAATGGTGAGGCGGTCGTGGGACTAGGGCACCAGCGACGGCACCGGGACACTTCCTCCGACTTCGTCCACTTCGCCGAGCCAGAGACATGGCACTCGACTCGGAGAAGCGCGAGAGAATCGTCTACAAGCTGGTCTTGACCGGCGGTGAGTCGTACATACAGTGTATTGATCGAATCTGGTCTGGCGCACGCCGGCAAATAAGGGTTCAAGATCACGTGCGGCGCGTGTAGGTCATTGATGCCGTGGTATTGCTAGGAGTAGTGATCGCGGCAGCCCGGGTCACATTTGCCCGTGGCTTCACCCGCACTTCCCGCACCGGATCGCTTCGTTAGCGGGAAGAACAGCGCTAGTTTTTTCCGAGTTGCCGGTTGCGTACCTTCCGGACATGCGCTCCATTGAAATGGATGCTGCGGCAGCGGCGCGCGCGCGCGCGTGGACTTGCGCGCTGGTTTTGCGAGGAGGGGGGGGCTGTCCTTGAAAGGATTATTCCGTGCGCCGTTCGGTGTTTGATATCTGCGATGAGTTTCGCGCGGTGATTCATTGCACCGTTCGCCGCTGTTGTCATTTCGCGAAAAGGGAACGAGCCATGCTGCAGCTGTCGCCTCGTTATTAGCGGTGCGCCGCTTTGCCATTGCAATTTGCAAGTGCGACCGACACATGCGGCGCGCGCGTGCATTGTGCGCGCCGCGCCGGCACCCTGCCGGCGCCGCATGAAACGGGAATACTGCGCAAATAATGCTGCGATGTCGGTAATAAGACCACGCGCTGCCGCCTTCGCCAAAACAGGAAGGCGACCGCTCGGGTGATCTCCTGCGGTTTGTGTTCGACGTATATTAGCTTACAGCGCACACCTGTAGCGGTCTTATTTTTTTTATCCGTGCTAGCTAGTCGAATGCTCGTACTCGCAGGCTAGTTGCCGCAGTTTGCTTTCCAATTACATGAGTGTAAGATTTCACCTTTGTTGGTTAAATGAAAGCAGTGAATGAAATACTGCGCCGGCCAGCTAGGCGTGAGCCGTGTATAGTCGCACTCTTGTAAGTTCTCACACTTAGGCAGCAAGCGTTCACTGTTACCTAGGCCGTATGGGCCCCGTTAAACGTCTTATCTCGCGTAATGGTCGCGAACGGGGGCCTTCTCGTTTCTTATCTCGCATAACTCTCTGAGCATCTTATCTTGAAAGCCCTTAATCCTTCAAGGTTGGGGAGGACCTAGCTACATGACACAATGCAAATGGAGCATACCTGTAGGTAGCAGTAAAGTAGAGAGGTGGGTGAGTTGGAAATGATACATTGTAAAAACTTTTCAGCGCGAACAGGACAGAGCACACGAAGAGGACACAACACGAGCGCTGTAGGAATGCGTGTAGGTATTCTTGCAACCATAGCCATAATAAATGAATAGTCGCAATAAAGATTGTGCCTTTTCACAAATTTTGCTCATCTGCTGTTCCTGGAAATAAATGCTGTTTATTTTACTCGTAAGTAAGACTTGCGTTGTCCTTTTCGGTGAAAACGTCTCAGTGTGCACAGTAGAAGCATATTAAGTTGTCTTGTATCATTGATGCATTGACAATAAAAGTTCAAAAATATAATCCTGGCGTGTATAACACACTGTGAGCAGGTGACGCGAAGGGTATAGCCTGGTGAAATTAAAATGTAATCTTCGACCTCAAACTGAGTTCGTTAGCTGCGCTATCACTTCTTGGACCGCATTCTGAATTGGAGGCATTGCCAAAATATCGCTTTCAGTGCACACTGCTTGGCTAGCTGAGGAAATGCGGGCAAGTAGTTGCTTCAGTCTTTCGACACGAAAGATTCCATGTTGCGCAAAGTCACGCTGTTGCTGAAAGTGGACTCCGAGCACAGGCCCATGCCATATAAGCTTACCTGACTGCACTTATTTTTTGACTGTTGTGGGGGGCAGCGGTGGCCATTTTTTAAATATTCATATCCACTTTTGCATGTGAATCACTCCCTCCTGCAGAAACATATGATAGTAAAAATGTATAATATTCTATTGACATACAATGGCATACGTTAGTTGAGCGGGGACATACATTGCAGCAGTAATTCTGGGGGGATGTTGGCGCTCCCTTGACCCTCCTTCTGAAAGTGGCTCCGCCTGCAAAGGCTATTGCTTATGCAATGGGCTCTTCATTATGATTTGCTGTCTATGCAGGATACAAAAGAAAGACTGGGCAGGGCACAGCATTTCTCACTCACTGCTTTCTTTTTTATCTTGTGTCGCATGTTACTAGTTGATTATGAACGAAATAGCATGCACGAAAGTTTTAGGAAGTTGTTTTGCCATAGACCCTGGGCACTCTTATAGTTGTGCAGCCTAATAATGATACCATTAGTGCGGTAATCCTTAACTAACAGAGCTTATGCACATATTTTTATGCCGGTTTACAAACAGTCTCTTGGAAGGCTAAAGCTTTCTCAAAATCTGACTGGAATAATTATTTCACTTTTGAAGCACGTGAGCTGATAGAGAACATTATCAATAGCAAACAAGACGTATATTGCCTGTGCGTAGCATTAATGCGCTATCACGCTAAGCATACTACTGATAGGCCGTCTGAGTCGGCCTACTTAGAAGGGGCTTACAGGGGCTTAGCTTACGATAGCGTTATCTGTAATTTGATAAAGGAGCTGGCCATTCTCGCGCCTTTCTCTCTTTTCTTTTTGTTCTATACTTTTATTGCTTGACATTCTCACAATTCACGTTACACTGAGCACCCTTGCCAACCGAAGTAATTATGCCCAGAAAATGTACAGTAGAAACTTTGGAACATTAAATTGTTGACGTGGTAGCATGCTTTAATGGTTAATCTTTACTTTGAGCTGAGAGCATAATTATGTGGCTGAAACCTCCAACGCAATATTTTCCTTGCTATCTTTTTTCTTTTTCGTGATAACATTGTAAATCCAGTTCCTAGCTAGCTCTCTGATGTCTTTCCCAGTTGGCAGTTTTTCTTTATTATTCTGTAGCTCCACCTAAATAAACATATTAGAGTTCTTTAAATATTGGGGCAGACATATTTTGTGTGGCGAAGCCATTGCCCTACCACGTACCATATAAAATACGTAAATGTAATGCTTTTGTCTTCACTCAAAGAAAAAGTCGAGTATTTTGGGAGTATTTATGCTGCACAACAATAATCGTCATCTGGCATGCTCACGTTTCCTTTCTTGAAAACTCGGCTGTCGGCACATTCCTATCAAGAATGCTATGTCACGGCGATAACGCGCGCAGCGTTCGTGACCGGGAAGTGCCGGGACGGCGGTGATAACGCCAGGAAAGTACGCGGGGTAGATGACGATTATAGTTGTGTAGCAAAAAGACACCCTTTTTACTCGATTATTTCTTAGAGTGTTGCCGTGATCTAGCATAAATTATAGTTCCTATGTGGGGAAGTACATGCATGTTTTTTAAATGGTTTAATACTATATAGACTGAGCACTTGCACATCTCTGTCCTCTGCAAGTTTTTGTAAACTTCGGTTCAATTAACACCTAAATCAGCTTTGATAAGTTATTCTTTTGGAACTCTGTAGTTAATTTCGTGATATGTCGCTGCTTTTCTAAAAAGGTTCCTGTCCTGGAGACCCGTCCAGAAGTTATCAAGGAGTTTCTTTCTTCCTGTCAGCCTGTAGTTCTTAAAAAAAAATTATGGAATTTAACTGCTTTGTATATATGTGGCTGCTCAATTCAAGCAATTTGTGGGTGCTTTTAACTATCCTTGTGACCCAGAGCTTGTGATCATTTGCTTTGTGTCTGTATGTAAGACATGGTTACATAAACCAGGCTAGGCTGGTCTTTGTGTGAACCATGAACCTTGGCATGCAAACGATTTAGGGTAGGTATAATGTCGGCACTGTCACCTTCAACTTTAATGTGTTCAGTATAGGGTTGCCACCTTTCCCAGAAAAAAAAAAAATAATAATAACCGGCTTGTCAATGAGGGAGGGGGGGTACATGAAGTTGAAGTTGTGTTGAAAATAAAAAAAAAAACTCTTCAGAAAAAGGCGCACATCTGCCTGAACAACTTCTTAGTGGACACCGGACTGGATAAGCGCTTGTGATATACAGCCATGTGTTGATATATACGGAATGATGTGTTAGCCTGTACACTGTGGGCAGAACTAGAAATATGAGTTTTTTTTAAGCTGCTCAATGTTTATTTTGGGTAACCTCTTTTTTTTTTCTTTCTTTTTTATCTTTTTTCGCTGCAGAACTTATAGAAATGGAGTAGCCGAGGTAATATGAACCTCAACTTTTTCACAGCAAGACAGTTACAACAGAACAGAACTCCATATTAAATCTTCTACATTCGATGACATTTATTGTAACATTCAACATCAACATAACGTCTGCATACAAACACAGCAATGCGCGATCCAGCTAGTCTGCTGGCTAGCGTGCAAATACCACGGGTGTTATAATGTTTGCACTCAAAGTCAAACGAGCGTGAAAGAGATTATGTTACACATAACTTGCACATGACGTCACAGACAAGTTCTCTGCGCTGGGTACCCGAAGATGGCGGCCACCGTGACTTTTTATCGCATTAGAGAATGTCAGTGCAGGGGAGGACATGGGGTCGTTCGCTCCCTGCGTTCTTTTGTACTCTGCCCGCTTTCTTCTGTTCGCCAGCCGCGCCAAGGGGAACACAAAGGTTTGGAGGGGGGCACCGGTTCTTGATACGTGCATTCGAGCAGGTGTTCACGCAGCATCTCAACCAGCTGGTACCTGAAGATGGCGACCGCAGTGACGTTAATGCAAAATATTTGCCGCCGAGGTTTTCAGCCAAACTAAAGAAAATTGCTTGCTGAAATCCGTAGACACAAACTTAATTTCAGACAAGCTAGTGGAAAATGACGAATTTAATGCGTTTTTCACTAACTGCCGCGCCTTCAACTGGCGTGTCAACAATGCCATCCGTCATCTCTCAACCCGCATACGGTTCCTAAAGGCACTACGAACGGCACCTGCTGCGAACAATGTTCCGAGATGGGATAAAGCCCCTATAAAGGGGGAAACGAACTGCCCGCCGGCGTCTTTTTCCGACCTTTCCGTCGACTTCCTGCTTGCGCTCCCGGTGACTGTGCGTTCACTTTTTCATTGTGTGTTCCCCTCTATCTTCTCCCTCTCTCCTTTTACTATTCCTTCATCCACTAATGGCCGCCATTCAGGCGTAAGCAGCTCAGTTATTTCTCTCACGCTTCTGCCCCTCCCCCCCCCCTCCGTCGCCCCGTTTGTATGTATGTGTTCATTTAAGCAACTACTTACAACCTCCCCCTCTTTCCTTCCCTCTACGTCTCGGGGAGCGCACTCGCCCATTTACTTTCTCCAGCTGCTCGCGCGTGTTCGCAAATATTTATCATCATTTATCATTGCTGAACCCCCCTGACACCCCCCCCCCCCTTATTTTTCCCCCCCAAAATACTCCGAATACGATGAGCAAAAGACCGGCCAATAACGGCCGGTCTTAGGTGCGTACCGGCAACCGGCCTGTTGTCTAAAAAACCGGCCCGGCCGGTCCAAAACCGGGCAGGTGGCAACCCTAGTTCAGTATCTATAACTGCTCTAAAACCTTGACATCTGCGGTTTTTAAAATAATTTCAATTAGTACGAAAAAAAAAAAGAGACCTGAATAATGCACGTGTGTTGGCTACTGCTATGTTGCTGTTCAGGTGTTGTAGAATGGCTGCGTGCTTCTTTGCATGCATGCTTAAAGCATGAATAGTAGAAATGTGTGCACGTTAACAACTCATTATGTCTAGCAACCCTTCCTTCTCTTCAGGGCCCTGTAGTGGGAAGACAACAGGCCAAGCAAGACTGTCAACATTTTTCGAGAATTATGGCTGGAAGGTGTGCTGCTTTGCCAAATTTTTTCACCTTATTCTTTCTTTCTTTGTGGTCATGTATAACTATCATTTTGCCCAATGTCAACAGTCTCACTGACTGTAACGAAAATACAGAGTTGTTGTTACACCTCAGGGAAGCTTGAAATAAGCATGTACGAAAGTAGGGGCAGTAGACATTTTTCTCAATTAAATTGCATTCTCCCCTTTAAGTATGTTCCTGCGAGTCTTTTCTTGTGTGTGAGTACTATAGATTAACAAAATGTAGAGATTTCGGGAGGGGGGGGGGGGGGGTAGTAGAACCCTCCAAACTACCTCCCCTGGCTACACCGCTGGTATGTGTCGATTAAGAAAAGTTACTTTATAGCTATAGCTTTGAGAGTTGCTTTAGGGTAACTAGCTTTACAGGTAAGAAAAAGGGTTCATCACTGCTAAAACTGTTCAAAATGAGCGAAATGGGAGAAGGCGGCCTAGTAAAGTGGACAATCTGCAAAACTCCCCTTGGATTTCTGTGCCATCAGAAAAGTCTGTTAGCAGACTCAGTACTGTGGTATCTGTAGAAAGACAGTTAATGTGCCGTCAGGGACAGTTTATTTGAGAAACATAGGAGGGGCCCTTGCCTTTCAGTATGCGTATAGGCATGCTCATGATATTGATGATGACACAATTGTGCTAATGCAAGCTGGTAGCTGCTATGTTAAAATTAAAGTACATCTCTCATGAGTGCCGTAACTTACCTTCATGAATATTCCATGTGCCGCTGAAGTGCAGCTGTGTGGTCGCTTATATTGTTTTTTTGTTTCTATTAACAGGTATATCGTGTGCCTGAGGCCGCCACTGTGTTGCTCAGGTAAAACAAACAAAACCTGTATGGAATGCTCTTTTCTTTAATGTATGATGACATAATTATGTACATATCTACTAGTCTCCACTTCTGGTTCGAGCTCTGGCAGCTGCTAGCGCTCTCGTAGGTGTTTCAGACTTCAATAGACCCCTTTCATAATTGCAAGTGCGCTTCCCTGTGCTGCATATTTTCTCTACTCATGGCGGCACCTGTCATCCTTTAAGTGGAGAGGAGGCCCTAGTGGAACGTGCCATGGGTTTTCTATCATGCGGGTTTATATCAAGGGAGCCCAGTGAACGTTTTCCACGCCATAGGGCAAGCAAACTGCGCTTGAACACACTGTTTGCAGTAAGTGACCAGCCGCCATTAGTAGGGAAAACTGCACTGCAGGAAAGCTAGCTTTACAATTATGAAAGGGGTCTATAAGCTCAAATTTCACATCTGTTTTATTGGTATATTCCTCACTGCATGCTGTTTTAATGTATGAATCCAGCGGCTAAAGTGGCAGTCGCTTGTCTGCCATGCGATTGCCTACATAGTACAGGGCTGACAGGCAGTTATTGCCTGTCAGTATTTTTAACTTGTCATGTATATATTCTATATATTTAACACCCTTTAAAGAATGTTTCCAATTGGTTTTTTTTAAATTATATGTTTGGTACTTAAGACTTATACGAGCGTATTTTGCTTTCTGCTTTTAGTGGTGGTGTGCGGTTTCCCGATCTGACACCCGCTGAAGGTAAGCTATTGTCAATTGCATTTGTGCTCCTCAATGTGTACATACTTGCTTGAAAGGTTTTACGTGCAAGAGTTGGTACCTTTACTGGATGTTTCATTACTATACTTAATAAGAGTAAAGTTTTCCGCATTATTGTAATTCTGTTGTGCATGGAGCATGTCTAAAGTGCGCTTCACGTGTGCTATCGTTGCTGCAAAGCTGCACTGTTCTTTGCTCTCTTTTCCAGTTGAAAGGTTCCAGGAGAATCTCCTCAAGACCATGATGTCGATGGAGGACACGTACTTTGACTTGGCCAAGACCAGCGACAAGAACTGCCTCATTATCTGCGACCGTGGCACCATGGATGCCTCTGCATGTCAGTACTGTCCTCACCTTGATGAACCTCTGTTGTAGCCCGCTTGTGCCACGGACTAGTGACCAGCATATTGCTGTACTATATTTTAGTTGGAGCCAGAAAAAAAGAAACGAACAGCTGGGATGGAATCTTTTTTTCATGGGATTATCATTCTTAGAATACTCGACACACACTCTCGTATATCTGTCTTTATCGTTCTATGTCTCTGATTTTTTTCCCACGGTCTATTGGGTAGAGAATTTGGCTGCTGTGCTGAGGGAACGAGGTTCGAAACGAACCATCAGACCAACCTCAGTCATCGGGTGTGTGAACCCTGGGCACGTGATGTTCTTCAATGACAAAAAAAAAAAAAAAAAAGGAATCCTTCATATTTCTGCCATGCTGAATAGAAACCCATGTTACACATATTGGGACAATCATTTGAGATGTGTGGACCATATGGTGGCCCTGCTTGACGGCACAACATGTCCAGGGAGACGCATGAGAGAGGAGCCCGGCTGCATAACTACGTCATGCAAGGTGATCTGAAATAGTGGTAATGTCGTGTGTCACTGCGTTGCTTCATTGCTATTTGCGTTAACAAAACGTTCATCGTGAGATGTGCTTCGCCAGAAATTTTTACGTAAGGCCTGCATCTCGTAAATCTTTAGGCTAGGTTAGGGTTTAGGTCCAGGATTTTCCTCGAAGTAAGTAAGTTTCTTGGAAGCTCCAAACAGTGTTTTTGTTATAAGCAGAGCCGGTGCACATAATAAAAGGCAGCGGGTCACGCCATTTAAAATTGTGAAATGTGTACTCATACTATAGTGGCCACATCATGGGAGTTTCAAATTCTTATAAAAAAAAGCTCACTGCGAAAAAGGACTGGACGAGAAAGACAAGACGGGACGAGTGCTCGCTACCAATTGGTTTCTCATGAAAAGTTGAGGGAAATATGCAGCTGAGTACATGACAGGCGCGCCCGTGCTCAGATCAACAGGTGAATCCAGTCAAAAGGTCTGCTGCAGATTATGGTAAAGCAGCTCAAACTCAATGCCCTGCAAACACACTTAACGTTTGGCTGACACAATCTGTGCCCATAAAAAAGAAGGGTGCAGATTGTGTCAGTCAGACATCAGTGTGCTTGTGGGAGAATGAGTTTGAGCTGCTTTACCATAGTATGTAGCAGACCTTTTGACTGGATGCACCTATTGATGTGCACACGGGCGCGTCTGTGACGTACTGAGCCTATAGTCCTGGCTTCTTGACACGATTTCACATTTACCTATGTACCAAATACATTGACTATTTTGCCTAAGCATATTCTCAAGCTGTTTGCCACATAGAGTTAATATAACAGACTCTAGAGGAAAGGCTGGGCCACGAAAGCTATAACCACGCGAGCAGCGACATGTTGGTACGTTGTCACTGTTGCCATCACAATAATTTACAGAAGTGCTAAATATAGCAGTTTAAAACACTCAAGTTCTTGCAATATAAATCATAAACAAGCGTGTACACATATTGTAAACAGACGGAAATTGTTTGGTGTTTATATAAACTACTTTTAGGAACGATGCAATGGCCATTTATGCAATTTACTGCGTGCGGAAAGGAGCATTTGCAGGTTTGTTTACTAGATGGCGCCACCATCCTTGTACCGTATCAACATTTGAGAGCGTAGTCGTGCGGCTGATTGTGCTGGCTTGCTTGCCCATCTTGTGAACCGTAATGTCTCGTCGTCGGTGTTTTTTGTTGCCATGAGCCAACAACTCGACTCTATGTGACAGTCTCTAACTGCGATGAAAACAGAGAGCCATGAAACAGAAAAAAAATCCCAGGGTTGATTGCAGCATGCAGTGGCGAGTGCGAGTTAGGACGTCACCCGAAAGCAGAGTATCATTCCATCATGGCGGCACCTGTGCAGGTTATAGGTTTTAATGCATGGGCCCTATGGGGAGCTTTTCCTCTAGAGTCAGTATATTAACACTATGGTTTGCCAGCTAATGAAGCCTGAATGTCGTATCAAATCTTTTTTTTTTTTTCTCCAGTTGTTAGCAAGGAGATTTGGGAGAAGATTGTCAAAGCTCACAACTGGCATACGGTGGACCTCAGGGACAACCGCTACAACCAGATTGTTCATTTGGTAAGTTTGCATATAAGCTAGTTAAGACAGCACATACAATTTGTCGTAATAGCTTTATTATTGTTTTTCCAATTTTCATTCATGTCAGTCACATCCCACTCGCTGTCGCATTGTGGCCCCTGTTACACTGAATGGTGTATTGAGTAAACCTTGATGCTGCAGGTACTTTTAAAACGTACTTGAAAGTAACAAAATCTTTGCTCTTCAAGCTTTAGAAAACAACGCCAATATTGAAGTCCACTGTCACTGCTGCACCACAAACAATGAACATATGCTTTTGTATTACTTGTCTTGATAGAAATTCATGTGTACAGAAATGTTAAACATAAAATTGTACGAATATTTGTGGGTAGCTGCACACCTGAAAGATATCTTGTTGTGCAAGTTCTGTTAGATATTGAGGCTTTGTTAGGTAAGCTAACAGTACTTATAGGAAATGTACACTGAGCTGGTGGTGCCGTGGTGTGAGAGTGAATGAAAGCGACTCATGTGCTCCTTGCAGCAGCCGACCCATGAGTGGAGCCGTTGTTAGCAGTGCTGCACAATGTCGCATATGAATTGCTGTGTCGCAAACTGTGCCATTAACTATAAGAACTACCCACCTGGAATAAAGGTTTTCAGTTTTCCGCCTAGATCATGCTTCAGAAACCAGCGGGAACGCTGGATTCGCAGCATACACCGCTAAAGCAAGTGGTCCCGGGAAGTTTATTAAAGGGACACTAAAGGGCAAAACGATTTTTCGCGTATTAGTTAAGTACAATTTCACAATCCCGAAAACACCACTCTTACCGCGACACGACGCTTCGTAAGCGAGAAAACACGCGAAAAGAAAATGCGGGTGGAGACGCCTCCTTGAGATTCCTGCACCAAACACCGTGACATCATACATTCTGAAGGCATCTACTGAGTCCTACGTAGCTTCTAATCGACAAAAATGAGGTGCATTGTCATCTGTGGGTGCCATAGACCTAGCATACGAAGTTTCAGAAAATTTCATTGAGCCAATGACGCGAAAATACGAAAAATACATTTGGAATTTCTGACGTCACGCGCGCAGATAATCGCGCCAAATTTAAAAATAAAACTTCAACCTTGACTTTCTCCGCTAATAATGAACTTATGATAGTGAAACATATGGCATTAGAGTTCTCAGAGTGCAGTTTTTCAATCTAAACCAAGTCATTGTTTCGCTTTAGTGTCCCTTTAAGTACATGCTGCAGCTAGTTTGCTATGAATTTATGCTCCACGCAAGTTAACTGATATTTTTACAGTGCTGATGGAACTGAGTGGCAGTCTGCAAAGTGATCTCGAGTCTGCAGTCTACATTTCATTGGCAGAAAGCCATCAACAGATTCAGCAACGCTCCCTCGTACGCTGCTGCTGTTTTTCCGCCGTGCCGCAATTCGTCTAGTGGGGCAGTTTGCAGACTGCGCATTTCGTAAGCAGGAACAGTAAGGAAGTAGCCCCGGATGTGTGGCAAAATGCGTCGGGGACTGCGAGAATTTTAAAATTTATTCCCCTTGTATCACCTTTTGCCCCTTAACAGCACTGTGCGTGCAAGCAAAGCTGCGCCACGCTGTTCTAAGGCGCTACGTGACAGCAAGAATATCACGTGCAAAGCTGGCACGTGACAAACTTACATAAGCACTCATGCAGCCCCAGCCAACGTTTACAAACGGAGTTGAACTACAGCACAGAAAACTCCACGGAACTGCTACGGCATTACTAAACACAACATATGCAGTTCAGAAATCATACATTTTACTTGCGCCCATCGCAGTGGGTTGTCTAACGCATGTCAGACACAAATGTCATCGTTCGCTCAACAATAAGAAGGCAGAATGACAAGAAGCAGTGCATACAAACATCGGATGATGACAGCCTATGCTTCCAGGTTTACGCTGGCCTGCTGCACGAATTGCCCTTTGAAAACACTCTGCTGCACGTCCGTGCTTTCTGTCGCATCAAAAACACGATTGATTCCGTATAACTTATGCCCTTTCTCTTCGTTTGAGGCGCCGCTAAAAGAATCCTGCGCTGCTAACTTTCTGAAAGCCTACCCGTTTAATCAAACCTGTCACCTCCGCGCACACGTACTTGCATACACCTGCGAGTAGCCCTAGCAAAGTGAGATTTTTTTTGTTGTCGCACGCACTGATGTGCAGCTGTGCTACAATCCACTTTCCAGGTTTCAGCTGCCAATGGAGCAGAGGAATTTTACAACACCGAAGACAACAGTTGTCGTACAGAGGGCATCGAGCTGGCACGGGAGCGAGACAAGCTGGCAGCTCAAGTGAGTTTGTGAGCAGTCATGATTAGCTTACCCCACCACAGTTGACTTTTGACCGAATGACAATGGGTGTGCAGTTCTTGTCGAAGAAAGAGAGCATTTACACACAGATATATATCTGCTGGCTCTAATTTTTGTTCTTTCTGACTTTGTAGACTTGCAAACAAATTGAAGCATTCTTTCCTTCTAGCTAGGCAGTACCTGATATCCTTGATTCTCAGAAAAATTTTAGAATTAATAAGTTCTCACAGAAAAAATAATTCACAGCTGGAATGAAAGAGGAAGAGAAAAAAAAGCAGCTAAAAAGAACGACGCCATTTTGGCATTACAGACTGTTAGTTGGTTACATGCTGACATGAATGTTGGCTGTTCCTGGTACCGTGAAAAACTCCATAGGCCATCCTGCATACAATGTTGTATTGGCTGTCACTGTTGTTGCTCTGCAGCGTAATACTTCACAATGTTTCCTTAATGTTCAACCACAACCTCTGCCGATAACATGTTCATCCAACTTGCAAAACAGCACTTCGTTTGTTCCTTTCATTGTGCAGTGTCATGCGCTGTTACTCTTTTTTTGAACAGAAAATAAAAGTCAGTGATATGAGAAGGTAGATTTATCTTTATTTCTTTCTTCCTTCCTTAGATATAGAGAGCTTCGCTGTATCCTAGCCATTGGAACATTGTAATTCTTGACAGTGCCGTTTTTCTTTCAGGCGTGGATTGGCCACCCCTATATGGATGTCATCGACAATTCCACAGACTTCAATACCAAAGTGCGTCGGCTAATAGAGGTAAAGCATTTATCTTCAGCGCATGTTGTTTACTGACCAGCACTAACAATTTAACGCCAGTTTTCTTAAGACTGTCCCTGGGACAAGTGCAAGAACATACAAATGTGGCCTACTGTTGCCAGCCATGCCTGCTTGGCAAACTGTGGCCATTACTGCACGTTTCAGCATATATAACGTGGCCTCCATGATCAGCACGTACCAGCGAGATTTGATCGTTCCTACCGCTATGACATTCGGTTAAGACATTTAAGATGTGGGAGCGGGCACGTGGTCTCGAATGCCCTGTAACATGTGACCCTTCCTGTAGTCTGCTTAGTGAAACCACGTGCTACAGCTACACAGTTTGCCAAGCAAGTGCAGGGGGGCAGTGAAAAGGATTTTTAGGCAGTGCATTATTTAATCAACTCATGTAGTAATCTGGGAGCATTGGTAGCTCTTAATCCTGTAGCCCCGTCTTCAGTCTAATCGTGATTGTTTCTCTTGCAGTGTGTCTGTCGCCGAATTGGTATCGATATTGGTGACCGGCTAGCGACCAACAGTCACAAAGCCAAGTTCCTTGTTGGCTCCATGCCACCAGACAGTGTAAGTTTTAGGCAGAAACTTTTTTCCATTTAAGTTGTCATTGACTTTAAGTGCGAAATGAAATTTAAGCGTATTCGTTGATATATTGCAACTATAGATGACGTTGACTGGAAACAAGATAGTAATATCATTTTTTTTTTTCACTTTCCTAACAGCTTTGTTCATGTTGCTTGCATTTCAAGTACTATTGTAGGAATTTCCTCATTGGGCGGTCGCTTTTATTTGTTAGACAATTACGGGCAACTGTTCTTTACAGAGATATGCAGCCTTCATTGAGGCTGCTCAAGCCTAAGGCGCATGAAAAGAAAAAACTAGATTTTACTTAGGACAGTTGTAAGTAGGGTTTATAGTTATAATATGAAAGCCACCATGCCTAGAAATGTTCAAGCTAGTGAGAATGTTCTCATATTTCAGTGAGTAAATGCGACTGTGTCGGCTCCTGCAAATTGTTTACCACTTTTGTTTTTCAGGCATTTCCCTCCTATCAAGACTTTGATGTTGTCCATGATTATCTCATCACTTCAAATCCTAAGGCGCAGTCCCGACTTCGTAAGAGGGGACAACATAGTGAGTGCCTGCTTGTTTTTCAATGTGTTTGCATATTGTGCTACTGTTACTATACTTTGCTACTATTTGAATTATTAGTGACACTAAATTGACTCATTTATTTAACTATTCTTCCAAATCCTGTGCGAGATTCAGACAACTCGTCTAGGAAATGAGTTGCATTGAATAATTTAGCTGTGATCTTAAAGTGGGAGATTCTTGATGACCACCCCACTTCATGCATGCCAAGTAGTTCTAATAAGGATTTCTCATGCTGCTTGCGTCGCACTGGAAAAAAAAACAAAAAACAGATAAACAATTAGGTATGTATCAAGAAAATCAGTGTAACATTGAATCTAATATTTGATGTCGCAGAGTATGACATTACACTTGCGCAGAAGACATCTCAGATCTGGACCCATTTACTACCTTTGAAAGAGTCGTGCGATTCAATCTCTGACCAATGGCCACTGCACACAACTTGCATAGTGTGTCAAATACTAGAAGCTCAAAGGTGTGCAAATAATGATGGGTTCCTTATGTTGACAGGTTATTGTAATATGAGATGTACTAGTTGTCCTGTAGAGGGCATCGGAGGTAAAAAATGACCACACTTCAAATTGCATGCAGTGACGTGTCTTCTTTGATCGTGCTACTTGCATACCTTTTGTAGTGTTGCCTGCTAAATACGAAACATAGAATAGAGTCTTCTAACCTCGTTTGGAAGGCTTGCTTTGAACCTTGCTTGCAACTGTGTTTGCCTTCTTTTCTCTTCAGATTGCTGGAGCTATATGCACACAATACGAAGGTGTGACGTCAACAGCCAGACCATCGAGCTCAAGCGTCAGATCACACACAGAGACTATATTGTGAGTGCCCCTTTCGCATGTGCGTTCACGTTTTGCAGTGGCAGGCCCCATCAGCTTCCCATGAGAGCTACTGCAGCATGCATCAGGGTTCAATGGAACCTGCATTGATACCAGCATTCACTTGATCGCTCTGCACTGCAGCTCAGTTTTTTCGCCTGGAGTATTAAAGGACAACTCTGGAATTTTTTTGGCATTCACACACGTCTAGTTCCAATTCTTAAAAATATTGTGAAAGTTAGTTGGGTCATGACTAAAATGCTAATTTTTCTTAATAATAATTGATATAGTATACCATTCAAACTAGTTTATTCGAAATTATTCGACCAAATCGCCATTCGCTTTGAACCTGAAATTCACTAATCACCCATCCCTTATATTTATATTCTGCAAGCATGGGGGGTCTAACCCAGTGGTTAAGGCACAGGCCTTTGGAGCGGGAGTGAAAATTTATTCTGTTTTATCCATTTATTTCGTTGTGGCGATGATTGTTTGCATGGCAGAGGGACAAGCAGACATCTTGCATAGGGGAGCGCAGATTTGGTTAGGAAGAAAGAACACGCGACAGAAAAGACGCTCACTTGAAAAGTGTGTTTGCACTGCACTTTTCGAGGAGGCACACGTCATGAGTCGAGAAAAAGGCACGCGTAAAAGAGAGATTCTGGAGGCGGACCAGATTAAGATTGCAGCAGAGGCGTGCATCAGCGCACCTTCGGTGCATTTGACGATGCAGGAAACAAACTTCCTTCACAGCAGTTAAATGTTTAAACTGATTAAATGTACCCCCCTTCAAGCTATCTTAGATTGTTACTGGATTTCCCAGCGATTTGGCGATTTTTTTGGTGACAGTGTCTGTTGTCAATGCGCTTGCGCATAAGCTTTCTTGATGTGAAGCTTTTTTTGAATACACTCAGTTTTAACTGAGCGTCCTTTCTGTCGTGTGTTCTTTCTTCTGCTCCCTTATGCAAGATGTCAAACCAACTAGCCCAACAACTGACCATGTACATGCAGACAGTTTTCTTGTTGAGCAGTCACAGAAATGCTTACACACTTCGACTTTTACTGAAGTCAATGTCCATTGACAAATTGCCAGAGTTGCTCCTAATGAATACTTTACATCACTCTGGAGCATCTTGCAGCCTTGGGATCTGAAACACTGCAAACTTATTTTTAAACGTCCTTCGCAGAACATGCTGGCCCAGCGAGATGACTCTCACTACACAGTGTACAAGGTGCGCCGTTGCTTCCTCTGGAACCACATGTACTTCCAGCTGGACATCTACAAGAAGCCCTGCCACGCTAGGTATGGTAGTGTACTAAGGGTGGAGCTTTCAAAAACAGAAGCTTTAGAGTGCTTAATGGCTCATTCACACCTGCGACCAGCACTGGTCGTGCGACCATTCGCAATGACGGTCAGAAAGCGACTTTACGTGAGCGATGTTCCACCTGGGTGGCTGTTTTGTAAGCGTTCTGTCACATAACAAAGGCGGTTACGGAACAAGAGGGAGCCGCACGGGATTGGTCGAGGCTCCTCTGATGGTCAAGACGTGAGAATAGCCACAGAATGGGCACAGAATGGGCGGAGGCCCCGTTCTGTCGATAGAATGGAATACTGAACGGTCTCTGGACGACTTGGATTGGATCGAAACGTAAGTGCTTGGGCCCGGAGAATCAAATTAGCCTGCTTTGTGCCTGGCTTACCCCAATTATGCGCCGATAAATTGCTGATGAACGACTCTTCAAATTGCAACACCACCAAGCGTCCACTCAAGACATTAACACAAATAAAATTGTTAAAGTCATCGCGCTGTTCAATCTCAAGCTTTGAAAAACAATGCCTGCCCATATTGATGTTCAGCTATAATACAGCATAGACCGCTTATAACGTAAGTTGCCGGAGTCTCAAATATCCACACTATAACCAAAAACAACATTTTTGAAAGGCTGCGCGTGTGCAAAACATGACCAAGAGACAGCCGCGCGATTCCGACTCTCGGGGCATGCGACTAAGATGTAAGTATGCATCCGCTTAAATTTGAAAATTTTGAACGGTTAGCGTCCGCGGACCTGCGGTAGTACCTAACATAACGAACGCGGAAAAAAAAAAGAGAAAAAAGTGCCGTGACGGAACACGCTAAATAACTTTTCGAACCTCCTCGTTTATGCGGACTTCGCCGCGATACCACAATGTGCAGAAACTGTACGTCAAACGGCAATTGAAATTTCCGCACGCTTTCGATTTTCAGGGCGCGTGAGCCATGTCGAAAACAGTGGCGACCACGAACCGCCACACGAGTGTTACACACACAGGTCCTCAATTTCGTTGAAGATGTAAGTCACCCCTTCTAAATGCAACAAGTGCAAAATGTTCCGTTGACGCGGCACCAAACTGCAACTTTGATAGTCCGCGGCCATTACCGACGAGGCAGCTAGCGTTCGTTCGGCCTAGCGTGTGCGCTGCAATGTGGCATGCCGTCGCGAGACGCTTGCCCAAGAAACACGGAGATCGGGCGTAGAAGAGATCACACTCACGAGCTAAACCCGCTAAGTTTCGGTTCGCGGTCGGGAGAACAGCCGCCGCAACTATCCTGAAAAAGTCTTCCAAGCTTTTGCGCCCCAACCTCCCCATTATCACCGCCCCTCATCTTTCTCCCCCCTCACCCACCACCCTCGCGCCTCGGTCGTTCTTTCCGCGTCCCCTGTTCCGCAACGTCGTCTTCGCTCTCTCCCCGGCCGGCGCACCTGCGCTGAGAAGTGCACTCACTCCCTTGCCTCTATGAGGATTTGCCGGCAACCGCATTATAACCGGTCTTTCCTCTTGGGGGGGACTGCACAATAGGCGGTATGCATATATAGGGAGTCCTATGGGATAGTAGACCGGTAGTCGGAGAAAACCGCATTATGGCCGGTCCTGCACTGTAAGCGGTTACATTATTAATGGTCTGCACTGTAATTCTATATTTCTTAATGTGCTGAAAACATTTCTGAATTCCCTCAGCTTTCGTATTGGCCGTTTGCTCCCTCTCATCCTCTCGTGACATTTCGTTCTGTCCCGCCTCCGTTCTGTGACAGAACGCTTACAAAATAACCCCCCCTGATACCCTCCTCATTGCAACTCTTCTGTGCCTATCAGTGCAGATTGAACTGCCACCTTTCGGTACGCAGCACTTTAAGGGCATGGCTTGTTGCCCATTCGTTGTTTCATGTTGCATGGTCATGAACTGGTGAAAACAGGCATAAAACAAGGCTAACAGTGCTCGAAACCAGTGCAAAATAAACTAACAAGGTAGTGATGTGATAGATGCGCCAATTGGGCCAAACTGGTAAAAAAAACCAATCCTGCTACATTTTAACCATTCTGCGCGAAACATGGTGTTTTCATATTTCGAAAACGATACTAATCTCTCAAGGTCGAAACGCTGTAGCATGCGCCTATCCTTACGTGCACACACCACGCTGCAGTGGCTGTGAGTACGCGCATAGATTAAGGAAAACATGACCGCTTGTGCTGTGTTGGTAGGGCTACCTTTCTATTACACCACTAACCGCATATAACGTAAGTCGCAAGAGGAGCGAGTAAACGTATTTATAACCAAAACAGCATATTTCAAAGACTGCACACGTGCAAGACATGATGAACAGGCAGCCATGCCATTCCGTGAATCAAGTCGTGCGACTGTGGTGTCAATTCTCATTTCCTTAAATTTTCAAGTGTTGAAAGGTTAACATTCGTGGACTGGCTGTGCCGACAAAGCTAACGCGGTAAAAAAGAAAGTGCTGTAGCAGAAAGTCACTTACTAACTTTTCAGAGCTCCTCGTTTATGTGCCAAATTTCCCCGTGGAACGGCACCTGAATTTGCACATGCTTTCGATTTCCCAGGCGCGATGTCAAAAGTAGCGGCAACCACGAACCACCACCACCACTCGAGTGTTGCACGTGCACATCCTCATTTTCGTTCACGATGCAAGTCGTCGCTTTCAGTATCAGAAAGTTGTTTCCATCCAGCCACACCTTTCAGAATGTTACCGCTGCAAAGTTTTTCGTTGACACGGCACCAAACAGTGCATCTGCGACCACTACCGATGGCAGTTACACGGTTAGCACTTGTTAGGCCTAGCCTGTGAGTTTGCAGCTTGGCATGCCGACCCGGGAAGCTTGTTCTAGACAACATGAGATCGGGCGCAGAAGAACTCGCACTTAAAAGCTCAACCAAGGGCAGCACAAGTAAAACCAAGTTTGAGTTAGCAGTCGGGAGAGCAGCTGCGACAACTATCCTGCATAAGCCTGCAAGTCCGCTTACTGGTGGCAAAGGCAAAAGCCCGCATCGCAGAGCCTTTACATTTGCGGAACACTGCCTTCACTTGTGGTGGAATTGAGGTCACATGCGTGATATCTGCACTCTACGACGGTGCACCTATTTTCTGGACAAAAACGAAAAGGTGAACAGCAGTACCGTGCACCTGTCACGGCCACCCGTTCGGTGTGGAGCGTGCACACGGAATGCACCGCAAGCAGCCAGAGCAAAGGCTTCTCTGTCTCCTTTTGGCTGCAAAATGCACTTGTAGCTGCACCAAAAGCCTTTTTTCCTGCTCCAGAACGCGTTTTTGGCTGCTCCAAAAACCTCCTCCAAATTGGCTTCAGCCAATCACATCACTGACAAGGTTTCTTATAATACAAACTACAGAAATAACCAAGAAGTAATGGCAATAATTTGCCTAAAAACGCTTCTGAAACATCAGGCTGTCTCGCGCTGCTCAAGCAATGGCCACCACCTCAACTAGCATGCAATTTCCAAGGGAATCGCTGGGTTGCCCGTGCAACGCACTTCCTCTGGTTTCGCGGTAGTGGAGCTGCATTAAGCGTAGAACAACGTTAGGGCAGGATCTAGCGCAGGATTTAGAACTATACCAAGACCTACACAAGAACTACATCTTTTCTTTCTCTTTCTCGTCGTAGGTGCAATGGTCTGATTCTGCTCGAGACATACACGACACACAGACCCGAGGACCTCCCGCAGCTGCTGCCTCCGTTCCTTGACATCCGCAAGGACGTGACAAGCGACCCCAACTACTCCATGTTCTGCCTCTCGTTCAAGGGGGACAAGCCACCAACACCCATCTTCAACTGCATCACCAACGGCCACCGTGCACCTATCACCACCACGGTCGTTTCTGACGACTCTGACACCTCCAACCACCTCAACTTGAGCAAGCTGAGCACGAGCAGCGCCAAATCCGCGTAGAGCCATGCTATATCTCCTCATTTCGTTCGTTGTCACACTCCACATCCCCGCATGTCAGACGACAGACAGACGATGTCTGCCGTCTGCGTGGCAGTCAGACCTTGAAGACGAACGCGAGCCACTGCTTGTGCTGCCATTCACTGTACAAAAGCACTTAAGGGCTGCCGCACGTTTTGTAAGATTTCGATTTGCAATTATTCTAAACATGACGTGTAACAAAATACGTTAAGGGCATTACGATGCGGCCGTATAACTGTTCAAACAGACGTAGATTACGTAACGTGGCAGATAGCAAAAGCTGCGAGTCGCGTGACTCGTGTGCCTTGCCTCACACACTAGCGTCAGAATCCGTGAAAACTTATTGTGTGACGTGTAGGAATGAGTGTGTGCCTCCGCAAACTTTCCTGTTTTAGTAGGTAAAACCTTTATTGTTTATTTGTAGTGTGGCTCTAGCACACAATGCTCTCACACGTGCCGTGTCGCCTGCATTTTGGGCACTCGGTGGAATTCTGTGCAGTGC
Source organism: Rhipicephalus appendiculatus (assembly GCA_030522465.1). Lineage (NCBI taxonomy): Eukaryota > Metazoa > Arthropoda > Arachnida > Ixodida > Ixodidae > Rhipicephalus > Rhipicephalus appendiculatus. Next base: position 173,811 of record JALIZH010022382.1, read on the forward strand.
GTGGACTGCTGGTGTCAGTGTCCACACCGCTTTGTCTATCAGTGGTGTCACCCGCAGTTGTACGAGATATTTTGTCGCTTAACGATCTTAAGTGCCATTCGCTCATTACCTTATGGAAAAGGGCACACGATTTAAATTTCGTGCACTACTCTGCAAGCTGATTAGGTTGCATCTCTTAGTTCACGCTGACTTTACCACGATCGGTGGCGTTTGTTGCATATATTTTGATCACATTTTGGAATCATGCGTACTATAATATGACTGGATTGGCTCGTGAGTCATTTGCAAGGCTCTCCTAAGAGAGCAAGTGAGCTTTCTTTGTTTTCTGGTGCTTTTTATGTCACCTGGTGGTTTTGATGCTGTTTTTAAAGTTATTTTTACTTTCGTTATTATTATTATTATTATTCCAGATGGGACAGAAGGTGGCATGTTTAATTTACCAATCATTAGGCCCTAGCCAGGCCTGGGTTGGTCGGTGAATGAATTCTTCTTCCATGTGCTTTTGCAGTGAAATTGTTACGTTTAAATGTGAGCTTAATGTACACAGTCGTGCATATATGCCTTGTTTGCCCATGAATCTTCAGTACCGGAAGATGGCACTTTGTTGCACTTTTTTTTTTCCGTCTCTCTAGCCACCAAGTAGGTCAGTGTTATTAAATAAGTCCAAGGTTATTGTTTTGCCTACTTGGAGACTTCTCATGGTGGGTCACCAGGCACGTTACTGGCCCTTTCGTATTATTGCCAGTGTTTCGATGCCTTGCGCAACCCCGTATAGAGGCCAGCTATGTCAGTAGGTAATCCTGCATAGAAGGCACACTGTAGTGCTGATTCTGTGCCATGCGGCCACGATGGTTGTACCCTGCATGCCTGTGTACGGGCTCTGTAGTTGAACTGATAATGTATGTTGTAATTTCTTGTTTATCTCGCACGTTGTGCAAGCGTGGCTGTGCTGGAGAAACTTGGCAAGCCGGTGTACTTGCGTTTGTCACTTTTTTGTGGCACTCTATGTGAAACATGAGCCTTTTATTTGTTGCTTTTCTCACAGCACGGAACCTCACTTTAGTGTACTACTGTTTTCCTGTTCCTCGTTAGGACCACTGAGAAGGAGCTGTGATGAAGCGGTTAGTTAACGGCGTTGCACGCTAGACCCTGTGGTTTGTCTTGAGCGCGAGATCTTGGAAGGGTCAAGTGTTTTGTGGTGTGAATCTACGCATTTCCTCCGATGTAGCTATGTACTTAACTTTACACTCTGTTAGAATGGTAACTGGCTTTGAATGTGGTGCTCGGAGCCCCGTTGGTGATAGGAAGAGACTTCTACAGCGTTGGCGTCAAGGGGTTACGTAACTGCACAGTCCTTTTGAGGGGCAGATTCGGGTTATGTGGATGTTGGATGTGAACATTGTGCACAGACTGCTCAGTCAAGCAAGGTTTGCGTGTGTGCCCTGCCGGTGAAAAGCGAGAATTCAGCGCACTCCTCCAACCGCCAAATCTGTCTGTCATTTCCAGCTCTAGTGTAGAAAGTTGCAGCTTCAAGATTGGACGGAGATTTTTCAATTCCTTCTTTTGGTGCATTGTCTGTGATTGCATATGCACCAAGATAATGACACAGGAACACAGGTAAAGGAGTTATATTTATGAAAGTGCACTGCCTGCCTTGCGCAGCATTTTCCGGTTAAAGCTGCACTGCGGTATTGTCTGTGTTTGCTGCCGTCACGTAACTGGTTTTTCGATAACGACGTCTTTATTGAAGACGTTTTTAAAAACGCTGGGCGTTTCAGCGTGTCACAGTTGATACAGTTGTTCTTGTACCTCAGATATTTTTAAGTGTCCAGTCACCAGACGCCAACATCTGCGATTTCATAAAACTCGTGCGAAAGAGGACAAATTTCTTCAATTGCTGTCTGTTTTAAGAACGCAGAAGCTGCAGCAAATACGTTAAAACTGACATTTCAACATATAGAATCGGCTGACGTATGATAGGGGATGTAGCGGAGTTGCAGACTAGCCATTTTGTTTTTTCATACCCTGGTTGCACCGTTTTCGGTTACCTACATGACGGTTACTCGAGAGTTGCAACTGATGCCGTGCCTTACCTAACGTCGCTGCGAAGTATTTTTTGTTACGTCGTTCTGGGGCAAGACTGTTATGGAGGAACGTGTGCACAAACGAATTATATTTAGATTTGTGTGCCACGACTTGCGAGAGCACTAATTTTTAACCTCATGTGCATCTAACACGTTGAAGTGTCATTATCACGGTTGTAGCAATTCAGTTCCTTCCATCACCTTTCTTCACTAGTATCTCGTATTTCGCTGCAATCTTGTCTAGTCCACCTTTTCTCCGTACTATTATTGTCAATGTTTGTTATAATCCAGATCTGGGAGTTCCTAGGCATTTTGAGTACTTAGATATGACATGTTTTTCCTTAACAGCGATATGTTAGTAACAGCCTAGAATGTCTGAAACTGTAGTCAGTTTTGATGTAGACTGGCTCTATCTCAATGGTGATTTAGTTTGGTGTGATAAACTTGCAATTGGGGCAAGTTTACAAACGCTACGGCGCAACGTTGTTGGTTGCCATCTTGTTTTCATTAACAGGACAGCACTTCTGTAGTGCTTAAATGCATCACACATGCAGTTTGTCCAGTGTGTGCAATATTATTTACACAACGATATTGACCCAAGTGTACTGAAATACGCTGGGTTGCTTTGCAGATGCATTTAGTATTAATTTGCCTGGTTGTACTTACAGCTTTATGCAGCGCAGATCTGAGTTAAACTAGTGTGGGCTTTGCGCCTCTGTAAGAGTTCTTCTGGTCCAATATTAAATATGTGACAATTTCTCCCAATTTCTTTTTTTTTTTTTTGCCGAACCTAAGTGCACTGAAATACGCTTGATTGCTTTGCAAATGCATTTAGTATTAATTTGCCTGGTTGTGTTCAAGGCTTTATGCAGCACAGATCTGAGTTAAACCAGTGTGGGCTTTGCGTCTCTGTAAGAGTTCTTTTGGTCCAATATTAAATATGTGACAATTTCTCCCAATTTCTTTTTTTTTTTTTGCCAGACCTAAGTGCACTGAAATACACTGGATTGCTGTGCAAATGCATTTAGTATTAATTTGCCTGGTTGTGCTTTACAGTTTTATGCAGTACAGATCTGATTTAAACCAGCGTGGACTTGGTGCCTCTGTACGAGTTGTTCTGGTCCAATACGTGCCGATCTTTCCCTGTTTTTTGCTGTGCTGCACTAGTTCTGTCTTGTGATAGTGGAGAGGTAATTTTCATGCGTATCACTGCTAAAACGGTGAATGTGTCACCGGAATCTTGAATTTTTAAGAATTTTTTTTTTCCTATTTTGGTTACGATGTCCGCAGTTGATGTTTTTAAATGTCGCCACTTTTGTTGGATGTACACCATGGCATCGATGATTAAAGTGGAGTGCACCAACTGCTTGTTTGCTATTTCATAGAGTCTCCTTCACCACTTCGGAAACAATGCACATGAAAAATTTCAATGCTGCCACCCACATCACAAGTGGGAGTGCGCAGTTCTGGCCAGTCTTGAAAAGGACATCCCATCTTTATTTGTATATTTATATATATATATGTACAGGCAGAAGCTCTCGCCAACTCATGTTCCAAGCGCACGCAGTCTAGTCAGTTGCTTGAACTGCCGGTGTGCTGCCGTACATAGAGTTCCACTCAACATAGCCATGGAGATCGTCTTGGGAGACACTAGCCCTCACTTGGCACAACGCTTCTTCAAAGTCTTTGAATGCCACTGGGCGAACCTGGAAAACAGGTAAAGAATAAAACTGTCTGAGCATGTGTTACGGCCAGTGCTGCCCAATTTGTCCAAAACAAGACAGAAATTTGCAGAAAGGTGGAGGCTTTAAAGGGACACTAAGGCAAATATTAAGTCGATGATTGTTGAAATAGTGCTCCAGAAACTTTGTAGTGCTTGTTTTGTGCCAACGGAATGCTTGGTTTAAAGAAAATCGCGGTTCAGTGGTCAGCGTACCACTAGTGCAATTCAAACCACCAGTAGCATAGCCAGAAATTTTTTTTTGGGGGGGGGGGTTCAACCATACTTTATGTATGTTCGTGCGTGCGTTTGTATGTGTGAGTGCATATATATGCAAGCAAAACTGAAAAATTTCGGGGGGGGGGGGGGGTGGGGGGGGTTTGAACCCCCCCAACCCCCCCCCCCCCTTGGCTACGCCACTGCAAACCACCCACCTCGAAGAACGGCCTTCAGGCATAGAATTCGCCATGCCTGCGCTGTGTAACATCCAGCGCTAAGAAGCAAGGGGCTTTAGTGGAGCCCAGCCCAGCAAAAACAGAACTTGTGTCGTTCTCAAGGGTACCGTCAAGAAGTTTTTTGCATTAATCAGACTGAAATGGAAAAGTTCCATTTTACTCCATCTTTTAATGAAATCAAATGTTCATTTTTGTCGTGGGTAGTTTGAATATGTACGCGTAATTGTAGTTGTACTGTGACCCTACTGCGTTATTGGGCTTGTGTTCCAGAATGTCCCACTGGTGGTGCGAATTGTGTCCAACTTGTACCCTGATTTCTCTATTACGAAAGCTCTGCTGCGTATAATCGTGATGTTCTCAAGCACTGACCTTTCGCTCTGACGTAAAATGTTATTTACCTTCAGTGTCCCTTTAATTGACTAACTGCGGTAAAGTGTTTCCAAAAGTTGACTACTAGTCTTTACCAGTGCAGAAAATGCTTTCCTTAGTGAAATAAGCTGTATGCTCTATTGCAAGTTTTTAAATTCTTTTCTTGCCTCTCCCCTCACATTGCGGGTGTGAGCTGCTGCTGTCTTCCCACTTGTACAGTGCAGTGTGCAGCCAGGCATATTGAGCTGGGTATGCAAACATTTTTGGTGGCATACACTCGTGGCATACATCACATACACTCGTACACTTACAGCTTTGCTGTCCGAGAGTTTTCACTGCGTGGAACTGAGAGAACTTTTTTTTTTTGTCAAATATACAGTGCAATTCCTGCAATCTACGTGTATCGTAAACCTGCGTGACTGCAGTACTAAAGGGAGGAGAGTCCTTGCCTGCTGTGCTGTGATGTGTTGAAGCGTCTCAAAGCTGAGGCTCCGGATGGGCCCCAAGGCAGCCTCCTTGCACAGCTGGGCCATGTCTGCGCCCGAGTAGCCCTGGGTCAACGATGCCACAGTGTCGATGTCCTCGTCGCTGAGGCAGTGCTTCACCTGAGCCAGCAGGCGACAAACCATCTGCCGACGGGCTGCTTTTTCGGGCAGAGGGATGTACAGGCGCTTCGCCAGACGCCGCCGAGCTGCCTCGTCAAGCTCTTTAGGCCTGTGCGCATAAAGTTACACACGCCCGTGTTATTGATTTCCTGCACACTGATGTGCTTAAAGATGAGAAAAACTTGTGCATTTTCATTTAGTACACAGCAACACAGCATATGAATAGGTATGTGCAGGGTACCCCGTTAAGAGAGGGTGGGAGGAGGGCAAAGTTTTTATCGCTGTTTGCCCTCACCATTGGTCGAGTCAGAAAGACAAGACTTCACAATGGATGAAAAATATGAAAATGAAGTGATGCCGTGCTTCTCAGTGGCCAGCCTTTGGTCGCTGGCTTTCCAGGAATGAGCAGTTTTTCAAGTGCAACATTATCGTCAAAAACCTGCGTGGCCATAACCCTCCTTTTTAAACAATGACCGCAAGTAAACGTTTTGGGCAGATTTTGCGCCCCATTAGGTGATTGGGGGGTGGCGCAATCACTTAAATTTTGCCCAGCACGTGTGAGAACCTATGGGAATAACTAAATGACGTAACCTCTTTCCCACAGGCCATCCTTCCCTGTGTATCTTCCGGCGTGCCCGTCATGATGACAGAGAGAGAAACCACTTAAAGCGCGCCACAAATCGCTATAACTGCGCTTGTTGACCGATTCGAGAAATTTTTGCAGCAATCTATTCGTGAGGCTATAAACTCCGATACTGGGGTCATTCGATGATTGCTTTGGAAGCCGTTGCAGGAGCCCTTTAAGATTAACCCTCTATTGCATGAATTATGAAAAAATCAATTGAAAAATTATTTGATCATTTTTTATCATCAACTACATGAAGAATAACATGTACAAAAATTTTCAGATTTATTGCGACTGTATTAATGAAGATAGAGGTTTGTGCCAAATATGGCACACTATGCACGTGGGCGAGCAAACTTGCTGCCATGGCTGAAAAACAAAATCTCACTGATTGCGGTCTTTTTAGCTTGATTTGTGGAATAAAGCAAAGCAATTGCTTCCTGTGTTCAGGCATAATTGAACATTTTGGTTAGTGCATCTGACTGCCAACATCTACGTGCAAGATGGCCGCTTACGCGTTTGGCTCTTCGCATGGTGCCGCCTTGCTGTACTTTCCTGCCCGAATTTCCAACCGCTGACTTGTGGTTGTGAGCGTCAGTTGTCGACAAATCGTAAAAAGCTAAATATCGCCGTGCACTGGTTACACTTCACATAATTTTTTCGTGCACCCACGCCAATAATATAACAAAAAATTGCCAGGTACTGCTACTGACACTCGATATTTTCGTGAAGCATCTCAAAACCAACCGCCACAACTGAAATCTGGCAAAAACGAGCTGTGCTGCATGATCTCAGAAGATTTCTTTTTGTTTGTATTTGCACTGTGCAACAAAACATAGATGGCATCATATTGCACATTTCATCACTCCCATGCATACTGTGCCAAATATGGCACATACCGATTTCCGACTATATACCGTAGTGGAAAACGGAATTTAGAAGAGCCTTAATGAGCATGAATTTTAAAAGCTACGAGATATGCCAAAATAATTTTTTCTTGCTTCTGCAACGAGAAAATGGTTGCAAGAAAAATATAGCAGTCACTGTTGTTCATGATCCGAGTTTGCACGTGCACCGTGAAATCTATTTCATGCCTAGATTTCATACTGCTCCAAAGGGATGGCAGCGCTCTTTTTTATATTTAGTGCACGTAACTCAAAGGATTACTCTAACTGTGTCACATTCTCCACTGGTCATCTTGCGCCCGCTATAAAAAATGTTAATCGGTATGTGCCAAATATGGGACGCCATGCAATAGAGGGTTAAAGAGATGCTTACCTGTTCGTGGCACCCACAATGAGAAGTCGCTCATCCCCTTTTGTACTGGCTCCATCCTGTGGTAAAGATGGAGATCACAACATGGAGTATTGGGTTGTGCCATAGCGTTAATGTTCAGACTTCCTCTATTCTTGTTGCTATTACGGCCACGTACACACAGCATCAATGCAAGCAATCTCACCAGCTGCACAAGGAACTCGGTCTTGATGCGTCGCGACGACTCGTGCTCGCTTTCACAGCGTTGCGAGAGAAGGGAGTCGATCTCGTCTATGAATACCACAGCGGGCTGGCAGCTCCTTGCTACAGCAAACAGTGCTCTCACCATCTTCTCCCCTTCACCAACCTGCACAGATGGACAAAATAGCAACCAAAAATACCTGAAGTTTTCTTTGCAGTGAACAGCACAAAAAGCAAGTTAAACACAAAGAAATACAGAAAAACAGGGCTCTGACGTCTGCGTATATCAACATTATGTATATCATTTGCCGGTGGTGCGTCTCTCCTCCGTTCGTCATGTTTAGTTCATTTTGTACTGCTCGCCACCACAACAAATGTGGTTTACCAACTAACTAAAAAAAAAAAAAAAAAAAAAAAAAAAAAAAAAAAAAAAAAAAAAAAGACCAACCATTCTGAAACCTTGAAGTGGCGTTCGCCGTTCATTCCTCTAGCACTTCGCCATACAACACGTCATGGTACTTATCAATGTATGTCATAAGCTAGGCTTTGATTAGCAGTCTTAATCACCTATTCAACTTTTACAGTTAAGCACTTCCTTAAATTTTTTTATGACATAGCTGACCATTGTTTGGATAAATAGTACTTCATTTTAAATCGTGACAGCTTATATGTGGAAATCATTATACATTCTACTAGACTGGTACAAAATGCGGATGAATGATATCTTTTAGGCATCCTGTAGTTCAGTGGCGTAGCCAGGGGGGGGGGGGCTGGGGGAGTTCAACCCCCCCCCCTCCCCCTTGAAATTTTTCAGTTTTGCTTGCGTATATATGCACGCGCACATACAAATGCACGCATGAACATACATAAAGTATGGTTGAACCCCCTCCGAAAAAAATTTATGGCTACGCTACTGCTGTAGTTATAGTACCAGCAGAAAAAAAAAAAAAAGAGAGCTAGAAATCAAGAAAAGAGATGGAGCACCACCGTCTAAACTATGAAGCGTGACGAGATTGGTTTTCATTGACAGAGGTTCAAAACCTGGCAAGGCACTGCAATGACTGTCAATAGCGCGGGTTCACACTCAATCACAGCACAGCTCTTCGTCTTCCTCGTCTCCAAGCGTACACACATGCAGACGAGGAACAAATAACGGAAGAAATGTGTTTCTCTACTCGTAACGGTTTCCCAGATGGTCACCGAGTATTACTAATTCAATTACTAAGTACTGACAGGAACACCGTGGGGTGTGATGCCAGTGACTAACCCTTTCAAAACTAACATGCCGAGGATGATGAGGCGCCTTTGACGAAAATAGATGCACCTATTGAAACGTCGGCCAGCCTATCTGAGGCACTTTGTTCCTGTTCAGACAACTGTCTCTGTAGCACTAATTCAACAAGGGCGTCCGATGCACGTGGTACGAAAACAATGTTGTGCATAGTGGCATTCACGGTTGAAACAGTTGTGAAAAATGAGAATTTGGCCTAGACAAATGGAGCCCTTTGTTATACAGGTCATTTCACAGTACAGGCATGAGCTGTAGCATGATGCAGCATGAGAAATTGCGAAGATGTACCCATTTTGACGTCAGGGAAGAGGCGCTGATGCAGAAGAATGTTGCTCCGGCTTGGGAAGCAATGCATTTGCCTGCAAGCAGAACAGCAGTATGTGCCATGTGACACAAGACAAGGCCAACATCCGCATTGACAACTCGAAATAACTAAGAAAATGCTCAGTCTGCACACGTGCATCGTCCTTGTGCTGCCCCACCATTATGCACAAATAAAGTGCGTATAAAATTATTTCACCAACCAACAAGCAATGAATTTGGTGTTTTTTGCTTGTGTACAATTTTGTTGTTTATCATTCAGTGTAATATTTCTAATTGTTGCACTATGAATTCACCTGGCCGGGATATTTTCCATCAAGCCCTTAATTACAACACACAGCAGAATGTCAAAAACATGACTTGGCCAGTAATAACAGAACCCTAAAAAAACCTCACACCGCAAAAAAAGGACACCATCTGTTTCTCAAAGGACATGTACTCAGCCTCACATGATGAGACGTAAACACATTGATAAGGTATACCTATTAAACACATTGACAAGGTATACCTATCAGTGTTTTGCCTGTTCCTGGAGGACCAAACAGGAGCAATCCCTTGGGCGGCTGTCTCAGACCTGTAAAGATGTCACTGAAGAACATAGACAAACAGTCAAGAGTCTGTTTTGAGCTATAGTTCTTGAGGCAATAGTTATCTTATTTGTTCAGCCATGTCTCATTTAAACATACCGCGAAAGTTTACTATGTTTTCTGCACTTGAACTTATCAAGGCTTCAAGGCATGGACATTCGCCTTTCTTAGGCAAGCCTTGTTTCTTTTCCCTTACAACTTATCCTACAATTGCCTTCTCGTAGATGCAATTTTAATGTGCTGTTACATTTTTTGGCATGTCAAGTGCACTGGAGAAAGAAAGCAATGTTGTACTCACGGTCTCAACATTGGCCAAACCACCATTTCTTTGACACTCTGTTTGGCGAACTCCAGGCCTGCTATATCATCCCAGTGAACGCCTGGGCCGTTGTCCATTATCTGGAGTAGTTTGGGATGAATGTTTTAAGCCTATAGTCACCAATTATATGCGATATGTAGTCTCCAGAGAAGACCTCAACTGCGTACATTTATCCTAATTATAAGCTGCCTTGTACAACACCTCTTCTGCATTACTTACTTCATTGCACATACCCTGCTTTATTTGGAAACTTTACAGTCCCATATTACACATGCACACCAGTGGCCTCCCTGCTATTAATAATAGTAATGCGAGGGTAAAGGAAATGAAGAAAGGGAGCGGATAGAAAGAGCACCCAAATATTCTCCTCTTCTCCCTAACTTTTGTGCCGCTACCATAGGCGTGCGCATAGGGGGGCAGATGGGGCCGCCTCCCCAGTCACCTAAGGGGCAGGGCACAAAGTGCGTCACATACTTTAACTTAATAGGAGGAGGGGGGTAGGGGGGCACTGCAATGAACCTTAGCCCCCCCTGTAGCGGAACCCTGGGCATGCCTATGGCCGCTGCCATCAACAACTATGCACCAGCTAGCCAAACAACCCACCTGACATTCCAGCTAGGCCACGTCAGATTCAGATTTTTTTGTTTCAATAGATGCACACACATTTAGAAGCGTTCTGTGCAAGAAGAAGCCCCCAGTCATCAAATTTATGGTGATCATATATTTCATGATCACCCGCTTCAACCCCATAGCCCTAGCCACCTAGTCTGTGCAGTGCAGCTTAACACTAGGTCATGACCAGCGTTCTCAATTTGGTATGGGCATATGTTTATGTTCTTTTAGCTTACAGTGCAGTTCATTGTATGAAAAGCATAATGAGAATTGAGCAGTAAAAAGAGCACATTAAGTTTCATGCATCCAAGCTAATAAGAACTCCGTTAGTGCTGGTAGATGTACAGGCATCTGCTTTATTTCTGTGGTATATGCAAATCTGCTGAAATACATTACCATATACTCTGGAACTTAAATAAACTTAACAATTTCATGGAAGGAAATCACAACAGTTTTGAAGGCTGCAACCTTCATGATCACAATCTGAACGTCTACTCACCTCGCTTTTGACGAGTTCAATGAGCTTAGGCATCTATGTTCTTCAGTGCCTCACACTCCTCCACACTGCCATTGCAGCTAGCAACACTGGATCCATTAGAAGGGCTAGCAGAATTGCTTCCATTTGATCGCAGTAAAGGCTGAACAAATTGGCTGGTCAGGGTTCTCCTGCAACAATAAGTTTAAAAATAAGTTTAAAAAGTCACATTTGTGAGATCGCTTTGGTGAGAAGAAATGCAGACGTGTGCCCATTGGCAGCCCGGTGCCTTCTAACAAATTTCAACCAGCGTGTGTGGTTTTACAGTGGTACTATGCTAGAGAAAGTTGGCTTTCTAGAAAGTTGATAATTCCATTCTTGAGGCAAGCAGTGGGAAAAAGCTTAGTGGAAAAGTGAGAAAAACAGATGCAGTGCTAAATCAAGAATGATATAGGCGCACAACTTCACTTACTTTCCTCCCAGTGTTTTCGTGCTGCAACTACGACCTTGTCCTCCATTGTTCTTCTGCTGCTCGAATTGCTGCGAGATAAAAAAGTTTTCGCAGTTTTCGCAGAGACTGTATGAAAGCTCATACTCCGGGCAAAATCTGCATGAACACAAAACAAAGCCAAGCAGCCTTTCTTCCGAACTTACCACCTCTGTTGGGTTTCAGAAAAAGAAAGCAACAATGCACCATAAAACTTTTTTTAATGTGCTTATATGCTTCAGGAAACAGGCAGTGCTTACGAGTTGTTCCCTGGCGGTGAGGAAGGTGGGGACTCCAGATGGCACACTTGCTATATAGAAAACAGGGAAAATAAATGAAGCAATGCCAGATACGTCAACTTACAAATTACTAATACTAATTTCGGAATCCAGGACAACACGAAGTCCTGCAACTAAGTGTTGTGTCAGCTAAGTGGTTCATACTTCTGCTGCTCAGAAAATGCACGAATGTATAGAGAAATGACTGGACAGGAAAGAGCTTCCTCTCTGATAATTTCTCTCGACAATTTCACCTCTCCCAGTGCAAGAATTGCATACAGCTTGTCTGATCACAGCTGTAATTCGGTCAGTGAATTACATCTGAGAAGGAATAAATTCTATCTGGGAGAAAGACACACGCAAAAAGCAATAGACAAAGGAAGATCAGAGAACCCTACACGACAGATCCTGCCTAGGAGGCAAGTGGAGGCAAGAGGCCTAGGTGGCAAGTGGCCCACAGCCATTACATTAAGGAAGAGCTATGGATTTTTGGGAGACCTTCCTGAGGAAACACAGCAATTTTGCTAATACTAATGTAAACAGAAGCACGGAAGGGGTTACAGTTGCTCTTATACTTGAATAAGGAGATAAAGGAATAAAGATATGCATTAACCCAACATCTGGCTCTTGCAGCCTCGAAACAGATAGTAACAGTGATTGTGGTGACAAAAATAAATGCACATCTGGGGAAGCAATGCTTTAAAAGAATTAACAGTGGTTAGCTAGCAGAGTAGGCGCAAACAGGAACCTGCTAGTTCATGAAGGATATGGTAATCCAAGGTCAGTTTTCAAGCGAGGAACGATCAACTGCTTTGCAATGTCTACCATCACATAATGCAATCACAAGACAGGTCAGATGGCCAAATCATGTTACATAAGTGAGTGTAGTGGCACTGCCACAAAGCATTTCTTTCATGAGATAAAACTTGGCAATCCTTGCTGTACATCTTTTCCTTGTTAGGAAAATTCTAATAGTAGCATATCTGTACACACACACACCTGACGGGTTCAGTCTTCCCTTCTGATGAACGCTGCCCTTAAGCCGTTGTTCAGCGGTGTTTCGTCTGGTACTATCAGCAAAGTGTTTCGACGGCGGGGCTGCCCCATTCGTTGGCATGTTTCTCAGGGACAACTCTGCTGTGCCGGCTGCTTGCACTTCCCTCAACGGTCGGGAAGGCTCGCTCCTGTCCGGCATGCTGACCGGCCTTTTTCGGCACGAGGGGCTTTCGTTTCATCATTTCGACAAGGACTTCATATTCGTCTTTTGGCATCGTCCCCTCCCTGAAATATTGAAAGAGACAGCAGTGAGATATCACAGCAATAAGATGCAACAAATCATACCGGACAGGAGCTTGCAATAATAAATTTGCGCAGCAATTTCATGTTGTACTGTATGCAATCCGTGTGTGTTCCTCTGCACACCCACACATTTGGGGAATTGCACCAACAACCTTTCAGAGAAGACGTTTGGCGAATCATAGAGTTCGCAGAGAGGTGGCTCCATGCAACTGCCAAGACAGGCAAAGAGGTTTGAAGTCGGGTCTGTTCCTCTTTTAAGAAAGTGAAATGAAAGTGGTCACACTGCATTTCATGTAATTTTGAACGCACTATGATTTGCATTTTAATTTATGTTGTAGGCCACTGTCCTTGCAAAAAAATAACATTCATCAGCAGGAAATGGCTCCACAATACCAAAGTGGTGGTGTCCCTTCTCTTTCTTCAGATTTACATCATTTTCTCAATTATGAAAGCCTCTTTTTCATGGCTACATTTTTTTTATTATAGTGTCCAATTAGGAGAACTGCATGAACAAAATAAAGCAGTAGGATGCCAGTATATCACAAAACAAGATCGTCGAATAACGAGTCATAAGCAAGGGAAGAACATATAAGAGATATACAAGTACTTATCTGTTCATCGTTTGCTTATGCGTTGTTAGACAACTATGATTAACCAGGTGGCCCATATTTCTGCCATTTTTATAACGAAATATTATATAAAATAAATAACTCTTGGACATATCCACAAACCCTCTGTGGCCTGCCACCACTGATGTTTGATAATGCCTAATTCTTCTAGAAATGACGATGCGAACAGAATTGATGGTGAGTCTCACAGGCTGGCCATTGCTGGTGCCTTCAGGCAGGAATTTCAAAAGCTCCTCATCACTCAGTTTCACAAGCTGTGATTGCCACTGGTCAGCATCTGTAACGTATTAAAAAAAATCTCATTACATATGGATATTTAATATAAGTAGTACGTTTCAGGAAAGAGTACTAATTTAAAAAGATACTGCACAAAAAACAATGAATGACAAATGCAAAGCAAGAAGAAAAGATTTCTTCACACTCCAAGTTTCAATCATCAGGTGAAAGTGTTGCAACATTTGTCCATTCACTCAACTAAAGTATAACGGTGATGCACTAGTCTTTCTAAGGTAATTAAAGTGCTTGCATATAAACGAACTATTTTAACGTATTCCGTTGAGGAAAAGAAAAGAATTATTGCAATGCTGGGAGATATGTGCTTCCATGCCTAGAGTTGCATGTCACTCCATTCAGACCAACCAGTCAATTAGCGGAAGTGAAAATTTAGCTAGAACTGCAGCTCTGTCTAACAGCGAACCCAAGTACTCCTTGCTTAAAGAATGAAATTGCAGTAGTTTCTCCTTATTTTCACGTGTCACTTCTCACTTTTATACCTCCTATCAAAATGCACCTGTTCAAAAACCCTGCCAATTTTTCAAATTAAATAACCCATAGCTCAGTGTCCTCACACATACATACGACAATGTCTAGTGCCCGGTCTTACCGGGCACCAGATATTTCGTTTCTTAGAAAATGCGTTTGTTTGCACAGTATAGGAAATGATGAGCTCTGTAATTTTTTATTAAATCAATGCTGGTCAGTGTTACTCATTTTCAAATTAAGTGACGTTTAAATATCCGTGTGCTCTGCAACTCCTTTCTCTAATTTCAACATTACATGATCAAACAAGTTAAATTTTGCAGGACTCGTGAAAGTATAATAGACAGCAGTTGATTTATTAATTGAGTTTAAACATAATTATACGATAATCATTTCAAGTTCATAAATACTGGCAATCTGACTGCCAGCAATAATTTTCAAAGCTCTATGCGCACTACCAATGCTTGTTACTTGCCAGTGGTTTGTGTATGCGTTATATGAAAAGTGTGCATGCAAGATCCGTGTTCATTTTGTGCACTTGTGTTCAGTTTTCCTGCACGCATGCACAACTATCTGCAGAGCAATCATACAACTTACAATAATGTCATACCAATCAGCCCTCATTGAGTATTGAATATTAAATTCAGCAAAATTCTTGTTTTGGCTGAACCAACTGCAGCCTAGCCTTGGAGGCAAAAAGAACAATAAAAGCAGGGAATAGCAATAATGAAATAATACTTGCAGTTTTTTGAAGTCTGTGCAGAATGAGTAACAGCACTTGAGAAGTTGTTGAGGCCTATGTGCAAAAGGACTATGCATCAGACACTGAAGGCCAAGTGTTGGCATCACATTTCCCGTAAACTCACAAAACTGGGCCTTACCGTCCAAACTGTCCACATGTCTGTTCCCTCTTTCAGCAAAATGATTCAACAGCAAGCTTTCACAAGGTTCAGAAATTCTGGAACATAGAAAATGTAAAATAAATTAAAAAGCAGGTTGTGTAACTGTACAAGCACTTTATATCCTGTTCGTTATG
The DNA here is from genome assembly GCA_030522465.1 of Rhipicephalus appendiculatus. Classification (NCBI taxonomy): domain Eukaryota; kingdom Metazoa; phylum Arthropoda; class Arachnida; order Ixodida; family Ixodidae; genus Rhipicephalus; species Rhipicephalus appendiculatus. Next base: position 189,217 of record JALIZH010022382.1, read on the forward strand.
TGTCACTCAGTAACGATTATGCTGGGAATGCTGATGGGGCAAAGCCTACTTGAACACGTGTAATCAGTATGCCCTGAACTATGGTATGTATGGAATTAGCAGTACGTGTGTACGATGGAAAGCATTGCAAATCACAGGGACTAAATAATGCGAGCACATCGTTTGACAAAAAAGAATATGCAGTAATATTAAGGGTATGTGGCATAGATTATTGAATATCTAGCTATAGAGACTTGTGGTTGATATGCAACATGTCGTAAGCAACACAGATTAGTAAAATGTAATCAAGGCCTTCCAAAGAAAAGCACGGTAAAATGTGGTTATGTGCTGGTATGGAGCTGCATAACTGGCTGTGAAATGCAACGCATCAGAAGCAAAGATGAAGTGTTCAACAGGGCAGCACAGCTACTCCCCCAGCTAGATATTCTTAATAAGTGCCTTAGCAAATTTTTAAAACATACTGGACTACTGACTGATAGTGCATTAATTTGTTTACAATTTTTCTTTGAGGTTTGAGTTACAAGAGAGTAAAAATGTTTGTCATCACATCTTTCAAATAGCGTTCTTGTTGATAAACAAGATCGTGTATTACAAACATTGATCGCGTTTATTCCCATGCAAAGGTGTCTCCATGAAAAACGCGCTAGGCCGTAGATTAAGTTACTCTATTAGCATATTCTTGTTCCTATGCGGCTAGACTATAGAAAGGGCATCAAGGTGCGAGACGGGTTAACAAAGATTGATCTTCGAAGACCTAAGCCCAGGCGATTCGGAAATTGATCGCGTGACACAAGTGTGACCATAATGCACGGCCATAGAAACAGATACAGGTTGTCGTTAAAGTATGTATATTTGTGAGTTGTATTGATTTATTCTCAGCCGGATTACGGGTATGTTAGATAACTAGCCAGCAAACGAATATTTAGCTTACACATGCATATTCACATCATTACGAGCTCTCAATGACATTGTAATACCAGAGGAAAGTTGCTTCACGGCGCGCATAACAAGGGACGACTGATTCTTCAACGTTGTACAAACTGAACACCAATTTGCAATGACACTCACACGCCGGACGCTCTAGCGTACTGTACTTGACGATGAAGTCTTCGGACGGCGTCAAGGGAGAAGTCCTCGCTACCAAATTCACCGGTGTTCATCAGCTGCAACTTGAACGCCAAGGACTGCGCCTCGGTTTCATCGTTTTTCGCGAACGAGTCGACACCGTTCATGTCCGCACGTCAAAGCGCAATCGAATGTACGAAGCTATCCGCAGAACAACGCAAAAACATCGCGAGGACACCGATTACGCTCAAAGTAATCGCCGGTAGGTCACCCGTAAACACGAACCAGCAGACCGCATCAGAAAGCGCGCTCATTCAAGTTGATACCGATAGCGATGTGCAGTCGATCCAATCCCTTGAAGCACCGTGAACATTGGTTGTCATTTTCGCGTTCTAAATTTCAAAGAAAAAGAAGACATATAAATACATTTAACGAATGATAGTAACAATGAAAGTCGATCTGACGTTGTTGTCTGGGTCGATTCTATTTCGTCCGAGGGCGCCGTCCGAGGGAGGGCAAATCGGCAGCGCGTACGTTTTCCAAGGTTCATACATTAAAGGTGTTTATGGTAGGTGCGTTTGTGCCATAAAGTCGCAAAGAGTGTCACGGGCCCCGGTGTTTTACAGCAGCAATAACCATCTACTTTCACCGTGACATCGGCCGTCACCGATGTTTATCCACCGATGTGCATATAGGCGTGCACAGCTCACCCCCCCCCCGTACGCACGCCCGCCCATATGTCGATGTGATTTTTCGATCAGCGAGCTGCTGCCCTGTAGGGTGCAAAAAGGCAAGCAGTTCGCGGGCCTTTTCGTGCAGCGCCCGCAAATCTCCACTAGACTGGCGTGAACATGCCTCGAAAACACTGTGAAAACGGCGTCACATTACCCCTGCACATAGGCGTGCGCACGGGGGGGGGGGGGGGCAAGGGGGAAGGGGGGCGAGAAGGGGGGGGGGGCGCAAAGTCAGCCCTATACATTGTAGGGGGGGGCGATAGGGGGGGGGGGGCGCAAAGTCAGCCTTATACATTGACATAATAGGGAGGGGGGGGCGCTGCGACGAACCTTCGCCCCCCCCTGAAGGGGAACCCTGCGCACGCTTATGCCCCTGCATGTACCGTGTCTGAAACAGTCCAAAAAGCACGTGCGCGCATACAAACGCATAACGGAGGGGGCACGGGCCGGTCTGAAATAGATCTGCAACATACATTTTTGGTATCTGCTTTATGGTTACATTCGGCAGCAGGCCCACCAGTATATTTCAAATATCAAGTTGAACGTTGCTTTAGGGTGCACCTTTCGATTAATCACTCTCACACACTGTCTACGCTCATTCGTATAGGCGTATGGCGCATTCCCACACACATTTCTTGTCAATAAAGTATATTCCTCTTCCTTCGGGAGTGAGTGGGCGCCCCCCTCTAATCATCTAAAAGGGGTTGCCAATTATATTGCCTCACACATGCCTCACACCTTTACTATCCCTCGGACCTTTCAGGCCATTTTTGAATGCGCAGGGTTACTGCGCATGTTTCCTTTATTTTAATAGCGACCAAAGACGTGTTGCATTCAAGGAACTTCTCACCCCCCAGCCCCTGGAAAGCCGGAGACCAATGGCAGGCATAGGCGTGCGCAGGGTTCCCCTTCAGGGGGGAGGGGGGGCGAAGGTTCATCCCTCCCTATTATGTCAACGCATGGGGCTGACTTGAGCCCCCCCCTTCTTAGGTGACTATGGGACGCCCCCCCCCCCCCCCCCCCCTTTGCGCACGCCTATGATGACAGGCCCTTTGGGAAGAACGTCATGGCTTAATTCATTTTCATTTTTGCATCCTACGGAGCTTGTTTCTTTTGGACTCGACCAAATGAGGGCTGGGGGGGGGAGGGGGGGGGACATACGCGTGCGCACCGGGGGGTGGGGCAGGGGGCACAAAGCCAGCCCCATACATTGACATCATAGGGAGGGGGGGGCGAGAGGGGGGCGCCAAGTCAGCCCCATACATTGACATGATATAGGGAGGGGGGGCGCTGCGACGAACCTTCGCCCCCCCCCCCCCCACCTGAAGGGGAACCCTACGCACGCCTATGGGGGGGGGGGGTCAAACTGCCCCCCACCCCCCATGTCACCTAGCTTTTTCACGAGTCAAAAGCTCAAACGTAAGCTAATATCAATTTTTCTCCGAGAACAAACAGCACCGCTGTACTTTTTCAAAATGCATTACGACTGAACTTTAGCCGCTGAACGTTGTTTACTCTAGTAAACGTTGTTTGGGAGGAATGGGGCAGTTGAGTTGAGGGAGGAACGAAACACTGTCCCATTCCTCCCTCAACGCACTGCACCATAAGGCTGGTGCGGTGAGTGGCAAATCATCTTCATGGGCAAGTGCAGAAAGCAGTTATTTCTGTTTAATTCGCATTTCAGGCACATAAATGTTTAGTGCCGTGAAAAATTAAAAGTACTTAAAAGCACATAAATGTTTGGTGCTGCGAAAATTAAAAGTACGTAACAGACAGGCTGGCTAGACTACAATTCAAGTTGACAGGTAAAAGATAATGCTCAATGTCTCTTCATTTAAAATTCTTTTTTATTGACCATTCGTTCACGAGCGCTTCGGGATAAGCGCGTGAATTGCAGGCTACAGCAGGAGTGCTGTTGATTGCTTAAATGAAGTTGAAAGACGGTGTAATAAATTAGGAGAAAAAAAAATTCAAGCGCGATTTTTGTGTGAACGTTTACAATTGGAAGTTATCACTTCATTTCAATTTTCAAGACGGTGATTAGGGTTTACAAGAGAAAGAATCCCGACAAGCCTCACACATCAAGCAGCGTTGGCAGGGGTAGAGGTTAAGGGGGATTCCACACCACCCTTCGGAATTCCTCATTATCGTATGCGTAACCCTCCCCCGAAAAAAAAAAAAAATGTCCGATTAGTGTTGAAGTCCAAGGATTTGAGGATCCAGAGACAGCATGTTATTCAAGTATAATCTGGTCTGAAGAATGGTCGTCAAAGCAAATGATGAAGCATATATTCTTCACAAAGTATTTGCTGATGGCAAGAAAGATGCATTACGGTCTTACGAGAATTCAGGTGAGTTCACAGGCGGACCAGTTTGCAACAGCCTTGCACTGGAAGTACCCCGCATCATCGGAAGTCAGCACGTTAGCAGTAAAACGCTGGTTTATGGGCTTTGTAGACCGTGATCCTGAGCTACATCACTGCGATCCCCAGAAGTTTCGAGCTCCGAGACAAACACCAACGGATCCAGCTCGAGAGTCGAGACATTTGTACGGATGTCTTGGCGTCTGCTGCCGATAATGTAGCCTTGGCGCCAACTGCGTCTCCAGGCCGAATTGTTTCAAGTGACCTTAGAATCCTACACTATACTGTCGAACCGCGTTACACAGCGCAAAAACGAGAAAAATATGAGGTATCGGAAATCCTTACTTTACACGTTAATCGGGGAAGCATACGTTTGAAAAATAATTTGCAGAGGTTAGCACGACAGTCTTAGCAAAGGAGCGCAACAACTCATCCAGAAAGGAAATGGCGTATGCTGAAGCAGTGCTCTTCTTTAAGTGAAGAATACACACTTGCCGTTGTCTAATGAATCTATTAAAATGACAAAATGCGATGTTTTTCTTGTCAATTTTAGTAAAAAAAAAAATTGGTGTTCGTTACTGGGTCGTTACTGGGTAAAGTCAAGAGCACTAATAACATGTCAGCGTCAGTAGGAGGTTCTTGCGGAATAAAGAAAAAAAAGGTCTACTTCCCTCCTATAAAATATATGGGGACATTGCCAATTACGAACGTTGTGATGAAGCTGCCAGTGTCAAAAACTGTCAGGGCAGAAAAGTTTGCGCAACCATGTTTAATGTTTGATGTTGAACTATCCGCTTATAATGGTCGCGCTTGGACCACTGTTTACCTACGTCCCACTCCTCCCAAGTGTTGTCCCAATCCACCCTCAGAGGCGGGTGGAATGAGACCGATTTCAGCTATTACAAACTATTTTTTTTTTTTTACAGCTGCACCAGGAGTGGTAGGAACCAGGTCGTCCCAGATGTTTTAAAGCTTCTTGAGACGTGTATTATAATCAATCAAACATCGTTCTGCGTTCAAGTTCAACAAAACTAAAAAGCGTAATTGTGAAAAGTTAAGTGTCCCAGTCCTCCCGACTCTCCCCTAATAATAATTTGTGGGATTTTTTCTCGCCAAAACCACAATACTATGATGATGCACAACGTAATGGATGGCTCCGGAAATTTCGACCAACTTGGGTTCATTAACGTTCTCTGATATCGCACAGTACATGGGCCTCTAGCATTACGCCTCCATCGAAACGCGACCGGGATTGAACCCAGCGACTTTCGGGTCGAAAATTGCAAACCGGGGTGTTTCCAAACCCTCACCTGTACAGTAAATCGCACCCAGAAGTGTTTAATCCCAGATGTGCGCACTGTAATACACTGCAGGTCTAGTGCGCATGGTCTGGACCTGCCCTTCCTACAACGATCCAAGCAGAAACATAGAATCCTGGGAGGCCTTATTACGCAGCCACGACGCCGAAGAACAGCGTAAAGTCATCGGTCTCGCCCTGACCGCCGCCCAGTCCCAAGGGATTCCAGATGACGGCCAGGGGGGATGAACGGGGGGCAGAGGCCAAAGCCTTCTTCCCCGTCATTCTCGACGGGTGCAAATAAACGTTATTTCTCTCACTCTCTTTCTCGATCGGGTCAGCACCTGAGCACCGCAACCACTGTACTACCGCGGCGGACAACGTAGACCGCAATGCATGTAAATATTTTGTTAACACAAACAGCTAGAAGTGGTCAAGTAAATATCAGCAGTAGCAGAATCCCTAGGTCACGAGACACACGCTGATTAAAGAAAGCTCATTGTTACGTTACGAGCAAGGATGATTTACAACATTTAAAAAAAATCCTCCTCAGTTACAAGTTAATAAAATTGTACAATTAACGCACAAATTAACGTCCCTTGTACCATCCTTGGCTTCATGATCTGTTGGTTTTCGTTACTATAGTCACGAGTTGCCCTTTCATGAAGCAAGATTAAAGTGCGGTGGCGTGTCACACGTGTCTGTGTGTTCAGGCGTGCCACTGCACATGTCTGGCTTACAAAAGGCGCCAAGCGCTTGTAGGACATCAATCGTTTTGAGCCGACCGTGTCGAGCACTAAGACGATAGGGAGGGAAATCTTTTTGCGCACAGTGCTGTGCCACCTTGCAGGGACCGGTTCCAGGTGGCCGGAACGAATGACACTGCCTCGTGGCTCGTTGAATGACCCTATGCACTGCCACGAGAAAAGGATGACGAATCTGGTCTCGGCATGGAAGAAAAAATTCTTTCCTCCATGGGTCACGGTGGTTCGGGGACGGGTACTTGAGCCAAAATGGAGACAGCAGCATCGAGCTCCACGTGAACAACCGTCGCATCTTATACAGCGTTCAAGCGCCGACTTCCAAATGAAATATGTCATCGAAAGCATTCAAAGATGATAATAGGCTAGTTTGTAATCTCAAACAAAACAGATAAAACAAAGCGAGAAAGCTAAATATTACAAAATACGGAACACTGATACAACAGTCATCGCTATCACAGTAGTTTTCTTTTTTTTCCCTGTGACTTCTTCTCGCAGTGCCCACGTGCGCCTCCCTCCTCCCTAAAGTCCCTAGGGAACTTTACTCCTCCCAGTGGCGTAGCCAGGGGGTGGCGCACCGGGCACGTGCCCCCCCCCCCCCCCTCCCCCCTCGAAATTTTTTTCGCCATGGCACACTGCGCGAAAAATGACAATTTCAAGGAGGTGCCCCACCCGAAATCAAGGAGGTGCCCCCCCCCTCCCCCCGAAAAAAATTTCTGGCTACGCCCCTGCCTCCTCCTCCCCCAAGAAACATACACGAACTTAGTAGTTAACGACCTTGACATATCACACAATGGGCACTAGTCTTACAGCTTGAGCGGGATCGCCTATGAGTCAGCACTCAAGAAACAGAACAATGTAGCTGTCATCCCTCTATCGCCACCACGTCTCAACGCTTCAAAGTTCAACTCGGGAGTTAATTTTCGACCAACCGCAAGGGTCGTTAGTACAAGATCTGCCGAGTTCAGTTCGCAGTATCGCCGAACAATGTTCTTTTTTTTTTTTTTTTCTACGGGGAAGTACTTGGATGGCAGTCGGTGGTGTGGGTACTCATCCTTCTCATGTCAGTTCTATCTTTCCCTCTCCTCCCCACCGTGAACACGTGACGATGACGTCACTCACCCCTCTCCATGTTTTTTTTCTTCCTTTTTCCCCCCCCTCATTTTTGCAGACAGTGTATTCGACTGCTCGCGAGGACTGTGTCGTGTCGTTTTTTATCGACGTTTAGCCTATTCCCTGAAGCACCACGCCTGTGATGTCCTCCTTGCCACAAAGAGCTGTGGCTCTGAAGATTGCACGTGAGTATTTGTTTTTTTTTAATTCTCCGCTATTGTGTCGCGGCATTCATACGCGTGGCTACAACTTCGCAGTGTCCACACGGATAGTGTCTTCATAATTTCAACGAGGCATGTACGACTCGTATAATTCTATTTCTCGAAGTTCCGATCGCTTAGCAGCGGACGCGTGCATCATGCAATTCAGTCACAGCGAAGACGCATATCTGCGTAACAGCACAATTTCTTTACAGCTCTTTTCACCGTTCATTTCAGTGAGATCGATTCTGCCAATTCTTTATTAATGGCCGTCTTTAGTCAATCCTGCATGAATACGTACCGCTTTCTTAATTTTGTTTTAGTTATTACGATTACTCATTCGCTTTGGTATCCTCCCTCTCTCCTGTATTTTTTTCATGAACCATTTTAATAACTGATTCTTACAGTTACTACTGTTATCGTTTTAAAACGTTGTTCCATCTCAATGGCCGGAATTCTATCTCTTCTTATGAAAAGGTGTAAACCAACAAGTTTTTAGCAGTGGGTATGAGCCGCGTTGGCTAATAAATTATATCGCTCTTCGAATGCCTTTATATCGCTTTGGCTCCTGCGGGTGTGCCCTAAATGAAAATGACCAGTTTGCTCAGACTATATCGTTCGCCTTCCTGTGGCTATGAACCGCGAACAGGCTCAAACAGGCTATGAACCGCGAACAGGCTCGTGGGAGTCGCGCGACGTAAATTTCTGAATTACTGCAAGGAGTGTTGATAATATGTCATGTCAGAGTATATTTTTGGAAGTACGTTATATTGTGTAGCCGCCATTATCACGACGTATGTGGCACGTGAGCTAGGCTGATGTCATATCACGTGACGTCACAGACAGGTTCTCAGAGCTGGGTACCTCAACAAGGCGGCCACCGTGACCCTTTCTCTTATTAGCGAGTGTCAGTGCAGGGGGGGGGGGGGGCACCCAGTCGTCCCCATCCCGGCGTCCTTTTGTGCTCCTCCCGCTGTCTTCTGTTCGCCAGCTGCGCCAAGGGTGAACACAAAGGAACGCGAGGGGGCACCGGCACTTATCTGATGTCACCATTTCTTGCTTCGCGCGGTCGAGTGTACGCAGCGCCTGAACCAGGTGGTAACCCGAAGATGGCGTCCACGGGGACGTCAATGAGAACCTTGTCAACGAAGGCTCCCTGCGCGTCGCCCCAAGAATGCACTGCCGAGGCTGTGACGTCAGCTTTTGCATTCCCAGAGCAGAAAGGAGGTGATCCTTCTCTCCGTTAAAGAGGTCTTTTACATACCTTTTTTAATGGAGAGAAGTAAGGAGGCAGCAAAATGGCAGCTGCAATCGAGACGGGCCCGGGAAAGAATGAAAAAGAAAGAAGTAACCATGTTCGAGACAACAAGTATTTCAAGTTCGGGCTTTTGAAGTGGACGGTTCGCAAAAATCTGCAATACCGGTTTCCCGCAAGTTTTATTTTTTTACCAAGTTTTTTTTTTCAGCCCCTAATTCCAGTGAAGTTTTTCACGAACATCACAAATGCTTTTAAAAAATTGCTATCGGGATTGGGGATAGTTACGCTCCATTGTTGCCTCTCAGCCTACGCGTGGTGAACGAGTCGTTCGGGGGGCACGCACTTTCACAAGAACTGGGAGCGGCAAAAGCACAGCGAACGAGAGGCAGTGTGCTTGGTTCAAAAAAAAAAAAAAAAAAAAAAAAAAAAAAAAAAAAAAAAAAACACGAAAGTCTCGCAGGAAAAGTAGTCTTGCATATTGTTGCTAATAGTCCATTGACGGTTCGCAAAAATCTCGTCTGTCCGGCACGAGGGACGTTTTACCACGCAAAGCTCTTGTTCATAGAATGCTTCTCTCCTTCTAAGTGCGTTGACCCCTCCAGATTCCAGCGCAGGTGTTCGTGCACAGCAAGGGTGGCTGGGTGGGTGCGAAAGCTTTATTGTTGTCCGGCAAGGCGCAAGGGCTTTCCGAAAAATCGCTACCATGAGCCCCACTGCTTGATAGGCTGTCCAAAAGGGAGAAACGAAAGAAAAGGGAAGGTAGGATTGAGTGTTGAATAGAAAGAATAGACCTTTTCAATGGAGAGAAGGATCACCTCCTCGGGGCACGGCTAGACTAGACTGCCTTCTCCGCTTCCCCTTAAGGGAGGGCGGAGGAGGGAGTCGAGTACGACCGTGCTCGGGGGTACAAAAGCTGACGTCACAGCCTCGGCAGTGCATTTTCGGAGGGGTCACGTACGTTACCAACATTCCAGAGAGGGTTATGGCGGCGGCCCCCAGGGAGCCTTCGTTGACAAAGGTGCTTGCTTCGCTGACAAGTTCTTTGATGGGGTCGAGGTTATCGGTTTGAAAAATATGTGTGCTCGTGCATGAGCAGTAACATTTCTGCGAATCCTTCAACTGCAGAAAGAAGAAGAATTGACGTTTCCAGTCGCCGTGTCGTTGCGAGGCGTCCGCAGCAGCAGCAGCAGAGAACTGTGAGCCTTAGTGACCGCTTGGTTGTCGGCAAGCTATCTCGACACCTCTGCGCGCGCCCACGCGACGACGAAATGATGGAAAATATCGCCAAAGCCGCGGGCTTCCTTTGCGGCAGCGTGGCTAGTCTCGCGATGTATCGCGAGAGAGCCAAGAGGAACGAAGTGCGCTCCTTCTGGACGACAGACCTCCAGCCCTCCTCTCAATGGGACTTCAACTGGGACAGGTAAGCCTGATACCTCGGAAGTTATGCTCATTGAATTTTGGCGCATCACGTATTATCAAGTATTCCCTTTGGCTAACAAAGAGGGGAATATTCTCCGCATACGTAATAGGTGATCAATCGGCACCCCCCTTCCCCTGTATCATTTTTTTTTCTTTATGCTCGGGCTTAGCTTGTACTCCGATAGTCGAAAATAACACGTGGTTGGTGACGTGCTTCTGAGGTACTTATGTTCGGTACGTCAAGGAATTAAGCTTATTGTTGTGAGTAGCGCCCGTGTGTCCTGTGTGTATGTCTTGTGTTCTTGTCGTTCCTCTCGCTCAGAAAACCGGCCATTCAAGACACTTCGACACCCTAGTTCACTGCATTAGGCAACCCGCGGTACTACACCAAGTTCCATTTCTTACATAGTCCAACGCCACTGCTTGGCAGAATCGTGTAAGAAGGGCATTTTCGGTACAGGAGGTATTCACGCGACATCAACCTCAAAGGGCATTAGCGTGGCAGCCACGCCAGCCGCGTGCGTGGTCGTCACCGCAGGACTACAGTCTACAGCCAAGGTGCTTGGTTGCGCATGTTGTTTTGATATGTTTTCTCATCTTTTTATGTGTCATAAAACTGTCATATACAATCTCACTGTACGACCACGGCTTTGGCCGGATGCACTCGCTGGCGCCACCTGGTGGGCCGAGCTAAGTGAATACCTCCTATGTGATATAAATATCTATAATGTACGATGCGAAATCATTCTGTCAGGGTTGGTGGTCCAGATGACGCGACTCGCTAGGCTGTGCATATTGGCGCTCCTGTCTCATATCGGTGTACTCAGGCACAACCTAAAGACTTGAAGAAAAAAAAATATGGAAAGAAAGGAAGACGAAACCGTCAAAATTCCACTCGGAAGACACGAGTGTTCCGGCCGAACAGTTTATTTGACATATTTTTGAACAGTTGGCTGTATTTTTGGACGATCGTGCGCGCGCGGCGACTGCACACCAGCTCGCGCGTCAAGGGCCGTGACGTCAAGCATGCCGGCAGTGGATGCAGGGTGCGCGCTTTCCTGTCCAGCACTGGCGTAGGCAAAGGAGGGGGGGGGGGAGCTTAAGCTCCCCCCCTCCCCACGAACGCATCATGCACAGGACCGGGCTGATTAGCCGGAACATGGGTCAGGTGCTGCAGTGGGCGCAGTCAGGCGGCTGCTGATGATGATATAGACGTACACGTACAAACTAAAGTCCCTAGATTTTCCCCTTTTTGCAAGGAAGAGACAAAAATCTGGGGACTATAGTACAAACGTACGCACGAACATAACTAAACGGTAGTTGCCAGCTACTACCCATTCTCATACCCTCCTTTATGTCCCAGTCTCGCCCTTTCACGAAGGCGCTGAGACGTGTCCCACCCACTTATCTCTACTAGTGGAGAGGTCAGTGGCCCCACCCGTTGCTGGTGCTGTTTGTATTGGTTCTGTGGATCGTAGTGGTAACGGAGAGGGTTGAGAGACGTGGGCTACGGCTGGCCCGCTCATTCGGGTGAGTTAAACGTCACCTGTTGTAGGTCAGGGTGGGGTCGCTAGACGCGGTAAGTTGTGAAAAACGCAAGAATATTTCCATGCGAAAGCTCGTTCACGGAATGATTTTCTCGCTCTAAGCGCTTACACCCTCTACATTCCAGTGAATGTGGGCGAGGATCATAAGGACTTTCCAAAAATTACTGCGGGAAGCACTAGGATGTGTAGGGCAAAAAAAAAAAAAAAAAGAGAAAAGCATGGAAGCGGCTAGTGTAGCGAAATCTGAGCTGTTCGTTTGGAAAATTTGCATCCGCATGTGCAGTACCATTGTCACCATGAGTTTGGTGACGGGACATCTGCTTTACGACAAGTGGAGTTTTGTGTCCTCCAAGTGATTTGGTGGACACAAACCTTCTGTACTTGTGTTTGCTTGTTCTCCAGCCGGTTTTCGAATAGTTGAGGCGGGGGTGGGGGGTTCGAGGCAACACTTCGGGTCCCTACACTCATGCTTTCCGAGCGACAAGTGCTGCCCTGCGCGCCGTTAATAGGAATCCAAATTAACGATACGGTATTACCGTACCGCGCCTCCTTTCTCGCTCGTAGTGCTTTAGGCGTCCTCGCAGTTCCAGTGCAGTGGCGTAGCCAGAGGGGTAGCGCACCGAGCACGTGCCCCCCCCCCCCCCCCCCCCGAAACAAATTTCTGGCTACGCCCCTGTTCCAGTGCCAGCGCGGCCCCCCCGAACGACAGGTTTCCCGTTAACAATGCGTAGGTCAAGAGGGGGGCAAGGAGGCGTGACAACCCCATAGTAATTTTTGAAAAAAAAAAAACATTTGTGTAGTTGGGGTGCCTGCACTACAGCGAGCACGAAAGGGGCAGCGGTACGGCTGTATTTCCGTAACTTGCCAAGATACTCAAATGACACGGCCAGTTTCTTCTCACCGTGACGTGACGCGCGCACTGTAAGGAAATTTTTTAAGCGCGGGAAAAACGAGACAAAATCTACGAAGCACGTGCGCTTTCGTTCCAGTCGGCCGCGTGTTCTCGGAAGAGAGAAGCGTCGCTCATAGTCTACTAATAATAGCGGCGTTACGCTTCCTGTCCACTCGGTTTTACGCGTATTGGGGAATTAGAGGTGCACGGTGGAAGAACGCGTGGCTTTCGCTGCACTCTAGTGAGGTATAGTCTATCTGACTATACCTTGTAGTGCATTAATTGGAACTAACAGGCAAGACCACTTTGAAATATAGTGAGCGGCCCCTTGCGTACGCTTTAAAGGGATACTGAACAAAACTTTTGCTGCCAAGATTTCCAGCCAAATCGAAAGATTGGGGGGTTGAAATCGATGGAAACAACCTCCATTTCAGGCACAAACTAGAGGAAAATAATGAATTTTTTAATAAGGTTTTCACAAACCGCCGCGTCTAGCGGCCGCGCCGTGAACTAGAGGATGTGACGTGAAACTCGCCGGAAACAGGCATCCCACCAATGCCAGCCGTCGCCCGCGTCTCACAACCCGCTCAGCTTGCACTACGTTTCCCAGAACCAGTACGGGAGCGAACAATGATCCCGGCTGGGGTAAGGCATCAGTGCTTCTGTGGAAGGGAGATAGTGGAATGAGATGGAGAGGAGGAGAAAAGGGAGAGAAGGACAGGAGCACGTGCACCCTGCATGCGCCAGGGAGAATCTGACGTCACGGCTCGCGCGCAGCCGCCGCGCGCTGACAAACCACCAAAAATACAGCCAACTGTGCAAAAATACGTGAAATAAACTCTGTTTATCGGAACAGTGGCGTCTTCCGAGTAGAATTTCGATGTTTTCGTCAGTTTTTCAAATTTTTGTTCCGTATTTCTTTAAAAACACATGTAAGTTGGCTTATCCGCAGGAATGTTTTCCAACCAGAACCTCTCGTTCCCAGCTCCAAGCCCGGTCACCCCACCCACATTCCAGCGAACGTGTGGGAGCATCACAAATGCTTTTCAAAGCACACTGCTGGAGTGTCACGCCTCATTGTGTGTTCCCCTCGTGCAACAAGCGAACGGGAGAACCGAAACAAAGGAAATGAAAAAAAAAAAAAAAACAGTGTACCTGCTAGTCTGTGGTCGAGGCTATCTGGTGGAAAATAAACTTGCTCGAGCATGCGCAGTAACTATTTTGCGAGCATGTCCATTACGACGTAAATGCGAAGAAACTAAAGTGGACGAAAAGATAACTGGCCGCTGGCAGGGACCGAACCTGCGACCTTCGAATAATGAATGTGAATGTGTGGTTTGAGGAAAGGAAGAAAGCACTATTTTCTGCAGCCCTTGCGGGGAGCACGGCTCAGCGCCTTTAGGGGGGGGATAAGGAGGGAATAAAGAAAAGTAGAAGAAAATAGAGAAAGAAGTGATAGGGGGGTCGGCAGGCGCGACGAAGAGAAGACAGGACAGATGGAGCCGGTCGTCGGAGTTCAGGGGACGGGACCACGTTCAGCCAGGGGCACGATGCGCGTCGGTGACGAGGCGGCGAGGGCCCCCCCCGATGAGAGGCGCACGGCATAGCGGACGAGGCAGCCGTCACGGGGCGTCGGAGAGCGAGAGGCACGAGGACTCAGTCCATAAGGCGTCGCGGCCGGCGCGTCCGTCTTGCTTGAAATCCAGCGAGCGTCCACAACGCGTCCGATGCTTCCCACATTCCCCACAAAGTCACCTCCTCACACGAATGAGGCGAACGGAGAGGGCTGCCTTTCGGAGAATGCGCGTAGGGGCAACTACGCCATACACCTGCCCGAAAACCCGTTTTCGCCCCCCACCGCAGTGGATCGTTTGTCCTCTCGCGGAAAAGGTCCCCGTCTCCTCCGAGGACGCGTGGGAGGTCGCGCCCACTCCCTAATCCGTGACTTCGTTATCACGTGATCCGCAATCCTAAGATGGACCTTACGCAATCCCCGTTTCTCCCCGGTGGATTTCTCTCTCTCACGCACAACACAAGCGCACACGCTGTGAGAATGTGCCTCAGACGAGACAAATTCCTCTGCAGGCTGTCTAAACTAAAGGCTTTCCCGTAAAATGACTCAGGCCAGCTGCTCAGGCAGGAGGAACTGTTGCTCTCCCTCTGGAGGAATAACTTGAAACAGTTCTGACCTGTATCAGCTTGATGAGGTGGAGAACGATATCAAAGGCTATAGTACAGTAGCGTAGCCAGAAATTTTTTTCGGGGGGGGGGGGGGGGGGGGTTCAACCATACTTTATGTATGTTCGTGCGTTTGTGTGTGTGCGTGCATATATACGCAAGCAAAACTGAAAAATTTAGGGGGGGTGTTTGAACCCCCCCCCCCCCCCTTGGCTACGCCACTGCTATAGTATACAACAAGCCATAGGCGTGCGCAGGGTTCCCGTACAGGGTGGGGGGGCGAAGGTACGTCTCAGCGCCCCCCCCCCCTCCCTATTAGGTCAATGTATGGGTGCCGACTTTGCGCCCCCCCCTCTCCAAGGTTACTAGGGGGGAGGGGCGGTCGCCCCCCCCAGGCTCCCTCGTGCGCACGCCTATGCAACGAGCCTTTTTGCAATTCCGCCGGTTATGGAAGCATGATCATTTGAATCACGTGAGGAATACACATTTGTCTTCGACGCAACAAGAGTTTCATCGTGTTGCTCTTGAGTGTAGAGTGGTTCGGAAGGCCTAATGAACAAATGTACATTTGAACCCGACAGGGTGATTATATGGTGAACACATCCTGTGGTAGGCGGGAGCGTTTTTTAGTGTTCGCGACGGTTTAAATTTCGCTATTTTACCACGAAAGTGTTTTATGCCGGGCTGCAGCAATAACAGACTAGCGTTCTTCAGTGTCTGCAACTGGCAGTCAGACCGGAAGGGAATGCCGCTATCACTACAACGCGTATCTGGCTTTGAATTTCTGAGAAGTTACAATTTTCCTGATCTGTTGAATGCTCTACGTCGGCCTTTACGTGTTGTCCGAGACAAAAGTCCTTGTTACGTTTGTTCTGTATAGCTGGTAGGTAGGTAGGTAGGTAAACACTTTATTTTTCGTTTTGAAAGGAAAGGGGGTGAGGTCGCTACACACGGTAGTCCTCCGCGACATTCTCTGCCCAACCCAGGAGGGCCTCCTGGACGTCTGGTCGTGTGGTTCAGTAACATTTAAGTTCTGAAAGCGTGGTTGTTTAGCCCAATGAGACATTCGGCTTCTGCATGTGGGCCAGTAGGTTGAAAACCCGGCACCGCCAAGAAAACTAATTTTGCTTCATGTTTTAAGCGCGCACCTGAAGGTGGTAATGCATCCTTGCACCACGGCAGAGGCCACCGCTTTGGGGTCGACGAAGGTGAAACATGAACCACAACGGCCCCTGCGCGAACGCATCACTCAGAGGATGACTCCCATGCCTCTGAGGGAATGTCGCACTTCGGCGCTCGAGAGTGCTTAGAAAAAATTTGGACACTTTGTAAGTTCCAAAGTGTGTTTGGCGAAAGCCTGTGGCCATTCGACTGACTATCCATGTCTTTTTTCTTAGTTTTTTACGTTTTTTGGTTTGTTCTTTTTGGTTTTTTTTTTGCGTTTTGTTTTGTGTGTGTGGCCACTGTGCCATCACGTGATTTCTGCGAGAGTGTGAGGGGGGGGAGGGGGTGGAGGCCACAGCTGGCACCGAGCCAGGGGACCGGTCACCGCGAGTATGAGGCATTAAAGGCTTTCGCCTTAAAACTGTTAGATATGTACTCTACGATGGAGAGACTGGTAAGTTCGTCCCGACACCATAGATAAGTCAAGGGACTGTGTTTCAGAGTACTGTGTTCTCTACTGTGAGATAGCAACAAGCTGCAGTGTTTAGAGAAATTTATTACCACAGAGACGGTGGACATCAATAACATTTCAACAGAAGATTTTCTTGCTAGAGATACGTTAACGAGGACGACAAAACAGACTTCATTCACATGGACATGAAATACAAAATGACTCGGAAGCAACATGTCGAATCAATGTTCCACAGACAGGACAAACAAAATAGTTGCTTTGCATCAAAGAGCATTCGGCGAGTCCCCTTTTTTCGGATACCATTCTACGAGGCCTTCAGAAAAGTGATGGGAACACTGCTTGATTTCTTAAACATTCTGCCTGTAAAATAACTCGTTTTAATTTTTATAGAGTTATCTGAGTAGCATTTTAACCACTCCATATGAACTTTGTCTGAACGTCATATAATGCTGCAAATGAAAAGAAAATAGATCTATAATGTAATTGCAAACTTTGGCCATGCAACTCTGCAAAGCTTCACAGGATACGAGAACCTTGCCTCTGGCATTTCAAGTGCGTTTTAGATGTGAAGCATCTTACGGCGAAGCTTAATCCGGTGGTGGTGGTGTGCGGCGTGGCCTCCCTTACTGCGCATGCGCAAACCCTTTCAAAAAATAAAAAATTAAAAACCTCCTTTCCCCCTCTCTCTCCTCTAGACATCCCTCCCCGCGGCAACCACACCCTCACTGCGCATGCGCCTCCCCTCCTCTCTCCCCTCCTACGCTCCCCCCCTCTCTCCTCTAGGCATCCCTGCCCGTGGCGTCCACACTCCCACTGCGCATGCGCGTCCCCCCTCTCTCTCCTCTCCTACGCTCCCCCCTCTCTCGCCTCGCGACGCCGACGCAGGCAGCGTCTGCTAGCGAGTTTCTTGGTTGAAAAAACCGACTGCTCGCGCTGCACAACCGTTCACTGGCCACTCCGTATATATGGCAATGGATTTTGACCTGCAAGGTGGTGCCGGTGGGAGATTTCTCCTGTGCGTTGTTGAACAATAAAAATTCGCAGCGTGCGCGTTAACTAAAAGCGGACTGCGGGTCTCTGTGTCCAGTCGGAGTCTTCTGTCTCTCATTGCCCATTAGCAGCGATTGGCATGTTCCAGTAGGAAACACCGCTCCATCACTGCGTGCTTTGCGCCTCCCCAGTTTTCTCTCCTGCGCAACGCTGCGATGAGCGCCAGCGTCAACGCCGCCGCCAGTGTAAGCGTTAGCGCCCGCTGCTTCACATCTACACATGGTTCCCTTTAGCGGGAGATGGTGTAATTTTTAAATACTAAATAAACGATCACAATTCCTCGCAAATTTTTATTCTAGTATTTCTTACCGTCCTATAAAGCTACTAATACTTCTATGCAGAAACATTTCGCGCTCTTTATTTGACCAATTTCCATGAAAGAGAGACCATCAGTCGTCTTTAAAGGGGCCTTGCAACACTTATTCAGCATGGTCAGGAAAGCGCTGCCTATTGGTAGTCGATGTACCTAAGAACACAAGAGCCAAACATTTTAGCACAGCACGCGGCCTGCAATTTACAATTAATTCTCAAAGTCAGCTAGAAATTGTTCTCTGTTCTGTCTACAATTAATGCGATGTACCCAAATAAGCGCTCCACATACCCAAATTCAGGACCATTGGCCGATTTGAGTATCGTGAGCCGCATAGTTAACGGCGGTCGCCGCGGGAAGCCGCCACGTGCCTGCGCGCGCGCTCCTGATCACTGAAGGTGAGCCGTGCCGTCGAAGAAAAAAATAAGTGCTCTAGGTCATGACGCGTGTGTGACGTAACTTCTTTCCCCCCTGCCATCCCTCCCTGCTTAGCTCCAGCGCGCTCGTCGGGACGAGAGAAGAGATAAAGGAATTATAGCGTGCGACAAATCTCTGTAACTCCACTCGTAATAGACGGATTCGAAAAATTTTTTGCGTTGGTCGATTCGAGAGGTAATAAACTCCTTTAATGAAGCCATTCGATGGTTACGTGGAAAAGTGTTGCATGGCCCCTTTAAAACGAAAGCCTAAAGTGACTATTTTGGCGCTGTATGCCTTCGCGGGACTGTAAGGGCTCCAAAGCTCTCGCAATGCTACGTCCACGAAAGAGGAAATGGCTACGTCTAACAACGGACTTGACGTTCTCCGAGAGAACAGTGACGTCACTACATGACGTCATCAGTCCACCTTTCTTCGCGATGCCACGACGCATGCATTTCTTCCCTAGCCGGAAAGTCGCGCGATGATTCTTGATCTCGGAGGCGTTCGTTTTGGCGATGCCTGTTTCTCCGGCCTCTGTAGCCAAACCCGAAGGAAAGAGCGAAGCGAGCGAAGACGGTTTTGGATTGCCAAATGCGTGTAACTCGGCACCGTTTCTGAAAATTCTCGCGGCTGCGTGTTTGTTGAAGACTCGTGCACAACCTCAGCACCACCACTAAATTTCGACCTCTGGGTGGTTTAGGGGCCATCTATTGCATTACCAAGTGCGCAGCATGCAGCTTTTCGACTTCAAGTGCTACAGGCTGCGTCGCATGCTGCCGATTTATTATTATTTTTTTTTTCATTTTTTTTCCAGGCTGGAGCCTAAGTACTGCGCGAGGCCTCCGCTGGACTCGTCGGAAGGAGAGAGGCGTCGTTTTGAGGAAGACGTGGAGAAAGCGAAGTCGACCGCAACGCGCTACCTCTACCTCATTCGACACGGCGACTTCAACTTGTACGAGCACAGCGACAGCGCACGTACACTCACAGCGCTTGGTAAGTTGTTTTTACGGCAACGCTCTGGTAGGCCGTGGTTCTTACCGCCGTGGGGAAAAAAGAAAAAAAAAAAGAAAAACACGACGCATAGACGAGTTTAGTAACAGTTTTTTTCGGACGCATTCAATCAATCAATCAATCAATGAAGACCCTTAGCTAACTAACGACGGCTTAAGGAAAAGCTTAGAAAAACGTGCCGTATTACAATTATTCGAGGCAATGATCAATCAGTCAATGCAGAACTAATGTTAGACTTAAAAACAAAATTTCCACCACATTTGCCGACACTAACGATGGGACACATCCGTGGTTCCAAACCACCTTACATTTGCCATCGCATTTTGACAGAATCGACACCAATTACGTCTACCCCCCCCCCCCCCTCCCATTTTTTTTTTCTCGCGATTACAGCAGAATTTTTTAACAGAAATTTCCGGGTGTTCTTTACGCGATGATCATTCGTCATCGTCCGTGCTTGGCTCACGTGGAGGCATAATATTCGTTCGTTGAAATACGAAAACAAGGTTGAATTGGACAATATGGCAGAAATGATAGTGTTCATAGACACATAATAGGAACTAAGAAGGAGGACTTCGTCTGGCATGTTAGTTCATCTTAAGTGCGGAGCACCTTAGGGGGCCGGGCTGTCGTACGCTGTCGTCGTCGCTTGGCGTAACGCAGGCATAACCACGAATAGCATAGCCATCTCAGCCCGCGCTCACGCCAAGGAGAAGCCTCCTTCCTCTTGTTCGAGCGCCTTGATGATGATAAAGAGCGCGCGCTCGCGCCAAGGAGACTTCTTTCTCATTTTGTTCGAGCGCCTTGGTGATGAAAAGTGCGGAGCGCTTTAGGGGCCCGGGCTCTGGTATGCTGTCGTCGCTGGTCGTAACGCAGGCAAAACCACGTATAAAAATAGAAAAAGAAGAGGAAGCAAGCGCGAAAATGGAAAGAGAGAGAAAGGGAAAAAAATTGGAAGAACAATAGAGCAAGAAAAAGAAAGAAATAGATAGAGTGGAAGAAGTAAATATAAATAAAGAGACAAAAAACAGAAAAAAAAACGGTAAAGAAAAAAAGAAAGAAGGCGAGGAGGAAAGAAAAGGAAAACCGAAGAGGAAAAAACAAAAAAACAAAAAGGTGCTGCTTAGCTCTGCACTTCCTTCAGGATTGGAAGCCCTAGTGTGAAGCTGAGTTAATTTTTTCTCTGCATCGTTTCCACATTGTTAGCTTTTGTCAGATTACCCCTTTTTATTGGTTATTAGATGAGCCAGTCAACACGTCACAAAATCATTTCAAACAAAGTACAAATGAGACGTTACAATTCTCATCCATCACCCCTGTACACCATTTCCTCCGGTCACAGCCAAAGCATGACGACGTGCCCCCGCGTACTTTCAGTTTCGCAGCGCGTCCGTACCATAAACCTGTCGTAGGGATGGGCGAATAGTAAATTCGAGGTTAGAAGCGAATCTGAAGGGAATAGTGCGTTTGTCCGAATAATTTCGAATCGAATAGTTCGAATAGCATATATCACATATTATGAAGAAAAGTGACCATCTTTGTCATGACCCAACTAACCTTGCACAATATCTTTAACAATCGGAACTTGTTGGCGTGTGCAGGTGTCACTTTCATTGCTTTGAAATGAAGTAGAAGCAAATTCGAATAGTGGCAAGATTTGAAGAGTAAGAGGGCCCGAGTTACAAGCTGCAAAGCATGTTAAGTTTTAAAATTTGCTACACTTAGCGCATATAGCCATCTGAACACGCTTTTAAACGAATCGAGCTGCAGCTAATATGTTCTAGTATGTAGTGTGGCTACGCGGCAGTGCGAAATTTTTTATTTTTTTTGAAAAGGTGGTTTTACGGCATATTAGTTCTATGATGCAGTGAAACCACCTTTTCAGGCGGTTACATAGGGTCAAGTATAGTATGCTTATTCGTTCATTTCTAATACTTTGAAATTTCGAATAATTTAAATTCGTATCGAAGCGAACTGGAATACTATAATATTCGTTCGAATGTTCGAAGTGCTCGAATATTCGCCCATCCGTACCCGGCGCCGAATGGGTCGAACAAGTTTTTTTTTTTTTTTACAGCTGTCTTGTGGTCGAATGTACGCAGGGCGCAGGCAGGCCAACCTGACCGGCAGTCGGCTCCAGCAGCTGGGCATCCCTTTCTGCCAGCTCACCCACTCGACCATGACGCGTGCGGCCGAAACAGCCGAGATCATCCACCAGCACCTGCCGCATCTACCGCTGTACCAGTGCGAACTCATCCGGGAAGGAGAACCCATTCCACCTGAGCCACAATACGGAATTTGGAAGCCGCAGTCCAAGGTATACAGATATACCTGTACGCCCATATCGCTCAACGAGCAACAATCCACGGGTGTGCGAGGATACGTAAGCGTCTTGATCCGAGCGATCCAAAATCCCTATACTTGTCACAATTTATCTATAGACCCGTTTCATAATTGTAAAGCTAGCTTTCCTGCAATGCAGTTTGCCCTACCAATGGCGGGTGGTCACATACTGCAAACAGCGCGTTCAAGCGCAGTTTGCTTGCCCTACGGCGCGGAAAACGTTCACTGGGCTCCCTTGATATAAACACGCATGATACAAAAGTCATGGCACGTTCCACTAGGACCTCCTCTCCACTTGAACGACGACAGGTGCCGCCATTAGTAGGGTGAATATGCAGCACAGGGAAGAGCACTTGCGAATTATGAAAAGGGTCTATACCGATTAAACTTCGAGAATGTCTTCATGTCCTGCTTACCAACGTCGGTAGGAACAAATGAGTAATGAAAGGAAGAAAAGAAGAAAAAACTAATGAAGTTTGTACGGTCTTCGGACAAACAACCACTCGAAAATTTGTGACGTCATAACATGTTATGACGTCATGTCAGAAGATCAATGTAATTGGGAGAGAATGTCAAGAAAATTTATTGCGTCTCTCACAACGCCGATCGTTGTGTCTTAGCGAGAAATCTATTTCCCGGTTGTGCTACTCGATGCGTAACCAAGTCTGAAGCAAGCTTCCGCCCTCAAGGTGTTACAGAAAGTGCAACAAAGCGAATTTTGTAGGGGCGAAGCACCATAGGGTCTCGGCTTGTCGGCGTGTCATGTCGTCGTCACGGTTCCATCATGAACGGGTATGCGCCACAAAAATTGGGTAAAGCCCACTAATCGCCACCGGTCCACACTATGCATATTATGAGCTAAAGGTTCGTCGTTACTGCCTAAAACATTATGTTTGGCTTAGCAGTGGTGTCAGAATCCCCGACGAAATTTACCAAGGCGCTCAAGTTTCTTATCTAAAACCTGAGACACAAACGTGCATCTCTACGGTAAAATCATGTATTCGAAACGCCACTTGAAACATGTCTGCAAAGTGATGGCGCGTTAGTGGACCGGTGGCGAGTAAAGCAGTAAAGAGTAACAATTTTGTTGTGGGAAACACCGGCGCATACAGCATGCTTCGCCCCTCTCCCCATGGTTTCATGCTTAGTGGAGCCTGAAACACCCTTCCCTACATGCCCCTTCGCCACAATTTTTTTTTGTACATCCGAGGAAGCTTACCCCCGTATTCAGAAACGTTCCTTGACTTGCAACCGCCTCAGGCAGCGCGTTCGAAACGCGTTTGTGCTGCATTGAAGGCGGCGGCAAATCAAGTTCAAGTCAAGGAGCGTTTACGAATACGGGGGTTAGTGTATAAAGTCGAGAGCATACGCGATCCTTGAGCTCGAAGGTGTGCATCGGTCTTCGTTGCAGTTCCTGACCGACGGCGCCCGCATAGAGGCTGGCTTCCGGAAGTTCTTCCACCGCGCTCTACCGCACCAGAAGCAGGACTCCCACGAGATCATCGTCTGCCACGCCAACGTCATCCGATACTGCATTTGCAGGTACGTGCGCCACGCCGTCCACCTTTCGAGCATGTTATTTAGGCCGCGCAGTCCCGCTGATGGCTGCTGGAAAAGCTTGCGATCCTCGCGGCCTCTTCATCCGCCTCCCGGTGCGAGTTGCGCGATGCGAGCTTACTCTTTCTGATGATAATGATGATGATTCCCGGATTAATGGCACAACCCACTACGGGGGGATCGGCCACGAAACGTGCGGCAGTAGAATTTGCGAAAAAAAAAAAAAGAAATAGCGCAGAAAAAAAAAATGAAGAGGGGGGGGCAGGATATGTGAAAGAGATAATCTATGGTAAGCAAAAATATTTGTCATAATTTTGTGAACGCCAAAGAAACAAAATTTTGACGTTTTATTCTTTTCATTTCACGCACTTTCGTCTTCTTTACCGGTTTCGCGTAGAATTAATTTGCCAAAATTGTGAGAATTCCTTGGCAGATGACAACCAGTCGTTTGGTAAATCAGTGTATCAGTCGGTTAGTGAGTCGATTAAACAAATAATTTTTTTCCGCTAGTCGCTTCTTTGTATTTCCGTAGAATGACGGGAAAAGCTATTGTCTGTATCTTGCATGCCAGCTTCAATGTCGTGTTTGGCTGTTACATTGTCTCAAATACAACACGACGTCGAGCGAGACGAAATGCCTTCTACCACACAGTTCCATTTACTTACATCGCTCGGAAGGATTTTCGAGGAAGAAAGGTCACGTGAGAGGCCTCAGCCAATCACACACACACTCGCCTCAGTCTGTCAGACCATGCGGTGGCGCTCGCAAAAGGCATGCAATGCTCTGGAACTTTTCGAGTCATTCAAATGGTGCTTTGCATTAACAATTTTCGTTACTGCATTTCGGTGCATTACTAAACGTACTGTTAAGTGCCTTCCAAACGTTTTCTGTACGCCCTTGTGTTGAGTTAAACAGGTTCGAGTAATATAGTTTTTTTTTTTCATCGCGAAGGCGTTTGGTGACAAAGTTTCGGTACTTTTTAAATACTTTGAGGGCTTCAGGGGACTTACTCACTATATAATGCCTTGAACAATTGGTCCCGCTTTCTTATAAGCTTAAGACATATGTGACGTCACGTGACGTCAGACGATGACGTCATCACATGTCATCTTCGCTTGGTCAAAGGTGGGTGTTGAGCACGAAGGCAGTGCATAACTAAAGCTCTCAGTGACTCAGATCATTGAAAGAGTAAGAAAACCACATTAAGTGCAGAAATATCCCAGAGGGAGGCGGGGATGTCGTGTACATCTACTGGGAACAAAATGAAAATAGCTTTCAGCTTCCAGTCGTCTTAGGTGAATGCATTAGGGTCCCTGTGAGCTTTTTTTTTTTTTATTGATCTATGTACTAGAGTATAGTCGAGGAATCCATGGAACCGGGAGGCATTGCTGCTCTCCCGTAGTGCAGTACACAAGGTACTCGAAGTCGGTAATCTTTTGTTCTAAACACAAACATTTTGTTGCAGGGCACTGCAGATTCACCCTGAAGCCTGGTCCCGCATGAGTCTGGGTAACTGCAGCATCTCCGTGGTGAAGATTGCGCCCACTGGACGGGTCACCCTTCGCGCCCTGGGCGACCAGGGCCACCTGCCTGTCGAGTTCATCACGACAAGCTAAAGTCGTCCGCGTCCCTCATGTGCACCGCCTCGACACCGCGCAGCCATAATTTTTCTTTTTTTTTTTTACTTTCAAAGATCATGTTAATTAACTTACGAATATTTAGAAATAGAATCTCATTTTCACGAATGTCCTCTCTTTCGCTCTCCTCTGAACCTAGCGTATGTGATACCGTAATGAGCTATTTAGCGATCCTCTAGTCTTGCAGAGAGAGTGAGGGACGGTTAGGCAGTAATACTAACGGTGACGATAGGGGCCGTTCTGGGATGCGGAAGCTCCAGAACTTCCCGTTGTATGTACAGTCGCGCTCAATATGACTTGCAACACGGGAGCGCGTGACCTCACAAGTTCAACGACTTATTTCACAGGTTATCGCTGTTCTCTAACTTGATGATGGTCCCGAATGTGAAAATATTGTTTAGTTGAGGAAATGAGGGCAGGTTGAAGCCATGCGCAGTGTTTGAACTAGTGAGGCCACTCGCTCCCGTGTTGCAAGTCATATTGAGCGCGACTGTACTTAGTGAATCAGTAACGTGCAGCGCAGAGTGCGAAAGAACGAGAGAGATAGAGAGACGTTGAGGCGGGGCACATGCTGTCTGCGCCGTTCTCTCTCCCCTCCTGTAGTTTGTGCTGCACGGAACTGTAGTTCAGTGCGAACCAGCTAGTCCCACGAGAAAGCTTACTGCATATTGACTTGTTCTCAACGTTCGTGACGTGTTTTTTTTTTTTTGTGTACTAGAGAGCATATAACGTCATGGTAACCATTCATTTGTCCACTTATTTATTGATCAAGTAAGCGAAACAAGTAATCTACTCGAGGAGAGCGAATTTCGACAGGCAAGCAAGCACGAGGCTGTCCACAAGTTACAGGAGGCGCTGTAGTTGTAAAAAAGAACCGTCGGGCAGCGCTGTCGCGTCACCGAGAGCGCCACATGCAGCGAAAAAAAAAAAAAGGAAAAAAAAAAAGGAAAAAAGAAAACGCACCGGGCAGCGGAACTCTTGAGCTGACAGGAATGCTACGGAAATGACGCAACTCACCGCAAAAATACAGACGCCGAGGAAACAGAGCAGGCTTCGTATGAGTGGTGATGAAGTGGAGTGATATTGGTTATGTAGCAGTTTTTGTAAGCGAGAACCACACCTTGGTGAATAAAAAAAAAAAGGAAAAGCTATGCACGGCTCTGAGTGTCCAATCCTTATTGTTCGATGTAGCCGTAAATTTTCCCATGCAGTGACATTGACGCATTGTCGTGTTCGAATGTAGTTCGATATAAGGGATAATTCGATTTACTCGAGTTCATTTAGTCGGGTTTCATCGTGAATTTTATGATTATTAATTGCCGTCACCAGCCAATGCAATCAGACTTTGAGTTATCAGCTAGCTACGAACTCTCAAATCGGCAACCAATAATAAAACTACTGGCCACATTTCGACCAACCATTGTTGTATGCGTGAGATCAGAGAAAGCGACAGTGTAAACCAGCATTTACTTATTCATAACGCCATCAGTTACCCATAAATCTGGTCAGTTTGTCCCTTGACAGTAGCCGTCGCTTCGATAGGTGCCGCTATGTTGAGTTGTGTTTAGTCACCACGTACAGTTTTGCAATAAGTGGTTATGACAGGAAAAAAAAAAAGCTGCACGAAACAGCTTGACAGTACCTAACCTCCCCAGGTTCGCTGTGGCAACAAAACGGCAAACACAAAATAAATTTCGAGACAATTCAAACCAGCAGCGCGACATCTTACACATTGGAAAAAATGTTATTAAAGAGGAATATCACTACGTACAGTCAAGCACAAAAGTTTGCGGACCACGCGAGCGCGTGCCAAACTAGCCCAAATGCGTACCCTACAGCACTCTCTCGTGCTGCGTACGCTTTTTCCTTTTTCAGTTGGTAGCAAAGCCCTTGCCAATGATGAATGATGCAGCAGCTTTATTGCTAACAGTCTTTGCCGGTGAAACCAGAACACATCAAAATAAAGCAATAAACACGCGGGGCAATTTGTTGTCACACCGGAGAAGTGTATAGCGTCACCCAATCGAGACGGAGCGCGTAACCGCTGTCCGATGTTCCGCGGCCCACCCTCGCAGAAACCGTCATTTTCAACGAAATGACACCCCTCCCCCCCCCCCTCAAAAAAAAAAGAAAAAGAAAAAAAAAAACGGCAACACTCCTTACATTACGCGTTGTCTAAAGTGAAAACGCGTTGAGTTGTCAGGCTACCACCCCAAGCCGCCCTAGGCCCTTCACGTCACCCATTCTGTCTGCAGACAACCAAACTTGTCTGTCTCGACATACGGCCTGTTAGCAGACGTACAGATGAGGCACTCATGCACCGTCTTGTCCCTAACTCTCCTCGACGCTATTACTGGAGTAAATGTGCACGCGTTTTCAGCGGTGCACAGACGTTTCACATAGGTAAACTCTAACGCCCATATGCGGCAATGTCTCTGAACTCGCTTTGCTTAGTCCGAGCGAATTGTCATCATATATATATATATATATATGCACGCGTGAAACCTCCCACACCTGCCATCGCCGAGCCAGTTGCTGTGTCTCTTGAACTTCGTTCCTCCACCATCGGTCACGGTTCTGGTGCATGCTATAACTAGGAATGAGGTATTCATATCACACGACTCTTTCTAAACGAGTGGATGTATACGCTTAGAGACGCTGGAGGAAAAATGATAAAAGTTGAGGAGTCATTCTACTCTGGGAATGACCAGCGGAGCTGTTTTTCGCATACGTCACAGAGGTGACACAGCATTTGGAACCATGGTCGGTCAGGGGAGCGATTGGGGAACGACGGCTTTTCCGATGCCAATGCTTTTCGTGCTTTTCGTGCTTGGCCAGTGGTCAGAGCGACGATCCGTCCGCGTTATCAATGCGATAAGCCAGCCGCGAGTGTTGGACGATAAGAACAGCATAGCATAAGGCATCGCTCCGCGATAGCACCCCAGATACCCTGCAACTAAATCCGAAATGTCTGCCCATGTGTCTTTCTGATGATGATGATGATGGCCTGTATGTATGGCTCACGCCCACTCTGGGGGATTGGTCAAGAAACGAATAATTTATGTGGCGATATCCGTCGTCTTCTTTAGCTTGTCGCATGCGCTTGGCGTTCCGTGCACGTCTGTTGCTGTGCTCACTTCTTCGTTTTTTGCGGACCAGTGGTGAGTAGCGGGTTTCGCCCCAATTTGTGTGCTACGCGCCGGTGCTCGGGGTTTTTCCACACACACGGACACAGCCTAGCTACGCACGCTTTCGCTGTAACAATAATAATTTATGGGGTTTTGCGTGTCAGTAAAAGTCACGATATTATTACGAGGGAGGCTGGCCGTAGTGGAGGGCTCCCGAAATTTCTACCAACCGGGGTTCTTGAACGTGCGCCTAAATCGAAGTAAACGGTCCTCTAGCATTTCGCCTCCATCGAAATATGACCGCCACGGCCGGGATCGAACCCGCGACGTTCGGGTCAGCAACCGGCCTCCGTAACACTGTTTAATTAACCAACGCCAATAACTCACTTTCATATCAGTTGTGTCTCGCTCGATGTGTTGGATTCAGATGGGATACCTCGCCAAGAATGGCTCACGAGAGTTCAAGTTCGGGGTTTTAATGTTGCGATTCAACATACGCGAAACAGCCGTCGAAACAGAGGTTGGGGCAAAAGAACGCGTAGAGGAGGTCTGTTCGCCGAGCGGCAGCTAGCCTCCATCTTGTCCACTGGCTGTGCTCAATTGTTTGCAATGCATATGGTAAATAACCCACCTCGCTAGTATTTCGCACCACGTATTGCTTTGAAAGCGGTTGCCGATCCTCCACGCACGTATCTAAAGCAACGGGTCTTCTCAGTGTTGGCTACATCAAATCTGCCATCGTGCCTCATGCTGAAGTTCAATGAGGAAACAGCGCGGTAAAAACACGAAGACGAAGCAAGGAACTAGCAACACACCACACGAAGCGCCAAAAATGGCTCACGAGGGAGGCTGGCCGTAGTGTGGCTCAAAAATGGCTCAGGCTCAGCGCTTCGTGTGGTGTGTTGCTCGTTCCTTGCTTCGACTTCGTGTTTTTACCGCGCTGTTTCCTCATTGAAAATGTTAAACCAACTAGCCAACAAGTTCACCCTATCATGTTGAAGATCACCGCAGGTTATAGACATTTTCACAGACGGCTCTCTGGGCGCTGCCATAACCCTCTTTGGGCTGCGCTAAATAGGCGTGATCCACCAAAAACGCACTGCCGAGGCGGTGACGTCGGCCTTTGTACTCCCGCACGCAGGCCAGAATGGAGGCGTTATCATCTCTCCTGTGATAAGGTCAATATAAAGACTCACGGGGCAGTCGTCGCGGTAGCCCGTCTCAGTGTTGCCAGATTGAACTATTAATAGCGAAGTTGGGCTACACTCGCCTTTTTTTGAAGTCGGAAAATCTTATATAACTATGTGGCTAAATTGGGCTGCATTAGCTTTCTATGCGGTAGAATGCATATAGAAATTTGTGTTTAGCGACACTAAGAGCACCCTGCTGCTGTACGGACATGTACACAGAAGCGCGAATTATTTGACCCCACCTTCATGGAGCAAGCAAAAAGGTGGAAGCATTGAGCAACGCGACTGCAGCCAATGCGACGGCCTTAGACGCGATCGAAACCATAGAGTTTCCTATAAATGTTGTAGGAAACTCTATGATCAAAATGTCAGAGAACGTGGTAGGTTTTACTGCAATACGGGTTAAATTTTTATTTTCTCGAACTTCCCGCGTGAGGAGGCCGAACTGCGCCGGACAAGCGCGCTTTGAGTAAAAACTGTACCGGGCTCAAAATCTCGGCAAATTTCATTTCTAGCTTGATCTTGGCGCAAAAAAGCCCCGAGTTGGGCCGACGCTGTGGGCTTCAAGGAGTGTTCGTCCACCAAGGCTGGCTGCGTGGCGTACACGCCCAACTATTTCTTTTTCCTATGCTGTAAGACACTTCGCCACGAGATTAAAAAATCCTGCGCTAATGTCATTCTTGTGTAGGTCTTGGTGTAGGTCTTGAAATCCTGCGCTTAATGCAGCTCCACTACCGTGAAAACCGAGGAAATACGCAGCACGGGCAACCCAGCGATTGCCTGGGCACTTGCCGCCGCCTCGGAAAAGCGATGGCCGCGTGTGAATCTTTGCGATCGGGTCTCGTGCGCCGGCACTGATTTACCGCGGACGCGCGCAGCAGCGTCTGTGGCTCTGCTTATACACGTGTAATTAAACAAGTCCTTGCTTTCGTCGATATGCAACACCGACAAGGTAATGTTGACCAACCACGCTGTCTCGCGCGTGTGCGATGGCGGCCGTCTGTTTTAAAATGCATATATTGTTATATATTGTTCCGTAAGTCTATCTGTGTTGCAGGCGAGTAATTAAATTGACAGAGGAATAAGAGCCGAGGTTGTAGAGCGCTTTTGCGCTCGCCGGTCATTTCCGAACCTAAACGAACTGCCGATCTTATTGACGAAACATGAATGTGCGCGTCGGCATGTTTTTTTCTTCGTGCATGTAACTGATAAATTTGATTAAAATTAGTCCTACCTTGTTACTGGCATTATCACGGCTCCCTCGTTGCCTGAACAGCGCACGAAGCCTTGGGAGTTCATCGCAGAACGAAGATAAACAATCAGCAACTAGCACAGTGAAGGCTGCGATATGCGACTGGTTTCGTTTTCGTGCCCAAGAAGACATGGCGAATCGAGCTTACGAAATCGTCGACAGATGGCGCTGTACATTTTGAATGTCCCCTATTCTTGTTCATTTCTCTAGCTTATATAAATTTTAGAGCTCGTTTATTTTGCGCTGGTTTTGAGCGTCGTTAGCCCTGTTTTAGGCCTGTATTTACCACTGCGTTATCATGCGACATGAGACACTGGATGGATGACAAGCCGCGGGCCCCTAAAGTGCTATGAACTTGACAAAAAGCGGGACTTCCCTGTTGGGCAATTAATCCGTAGCATTGTATAGCACCCATCGCTGTATGAATGAACACAATATACACATACAAGCGCGAATATCTAGAGGGGATTGCCGGATGTTCCGAATACCGGAAATCAGTGCATTTCCTTCCGCACCCTTTTCGATTCACTGCGAACGACCAGCTCTCATGTATACCGTAGACATGGTCGCATTTCTCGAACTTTCCATTTTCACTGATTTGCGGCGACATTTCGAACACCCTACGACTCTCAGAATCATGCAATGAATATTTCTCTGTAGAACAGGATTAGAGCTCATAAGATGCCGGCTTCCTTGCTACTGAACTCTGAGGGCTTATAGCTCCATTTTTATATTTGAAAGGTTCGTAATTAACTTTATTGCCAACAATCATCGTAATTACAAATGAAGTGCACTCAAAGACCATGGTGAAGCAGAGTTGATCTGCTTCAGCAGGAAGTGATGATAGTTTGTGTATTGTTAACTCGACCCTCCCGTGAACGTCCAGGGTGACTGTATAGAATTGGGCGACCTTTTTGAGCCTCGTTGCGCCAGTTCCATCGACGGCAGTACTTCGGTGGGTATTCAGGTCGGGTAATGTGTCTCTTGGTTTGCTTCGTGCCCTTCAGCATGCCAAGGCGTAGTGGATGCCGAGAGCGCACACACACTAGCTGCGACGGTGCGGCGTCCACTAGGGTTTCTTGAATCCCCACTTGACCATGGGTCCCAGGATGGGGTACTTGCTGTACTTTCCCGACGAGAAGTACTGCCTTATGTTGGGCAGCTCTTCGAAGCGCTTGAGGTACGCGACCAGTATGGGGAAGCCCTGGAACACGCTGGCGTTCAGTTCGTAGTTCCAGTCGAGTGCCTCGTACGCCAGGAAGTCCGACGTACGTGAGCCGGTCTCCCAGCACCCACAGTTTGCCCTGCAGCAGTTCGTCCCAAGGCCGCAGCGCGTTCTCCATGTTCTCCTCGTACTTGCGACGAGACTCCGGGTAGGTTGGCGAGTGCACGGCCATCACCAGGTTCCAGGCCAGGTCGCGCGCCTGCTGTTCGAGCATGTCCAGCTCCTGGGTCTCCTTCTCGTTCCTGCGGGGGGAATTTTAATATTACCTAGTGAAATGCAGTGTAACGTGAGAGACTCGAAGCATGGAGGGCTTGTATACCATTTGCTCAAGGAATACGTAGCTTCGGGATATAATGCAGTGACTGGCCGATCTTAGAGTAATCCGAAAGCACCATCGAGCAAGCAACCATGGTCCGATCACTACGCCACCTATGGAGCATCATATACGAAGCTAAAAGACAGCACCCTATGCACCACTTAGCCTGAAACATCCACAGCATGTAGTCTTACTGTCCGTAACCCTCAGTTCTTTGTTCGCTGCTTCAAGTACTAGGCTGCCTTCTTTCCCTGACCGCAACTGCTAAGCACGCAACACATCACGATAAGGACGGAGGAATACCAAGCTGCGCCCAATCACTTACACTGCTCCGTATTTGAAACGCGATATTGGACCTGCATGGCACTGCCGTCGCACGCTGTGCTGAGCTGTCTGACTACGGAATAATGAAAGCCATGGGCTCGCATTGTGACAGCGTTTCACCTCAAGTGATAACCTGCAGTTTTCTCGGCGTGTGAGAAAACGCACCGGTACGCCATGCGGGTCGACTATCGCGTTTCATTTGCTGAGCACTGTGCGTACATTAGCGCAGACCTTTTGTTCGAAGCATCAAGTCTCTCGTACGTACTGTGCGCCCAATGTGTCACGTTTTGTTTCTTGCATTCCTTCTGTGCATAATACAGTAATGTGAAGAAGATCGGCAGATTGGGCGAGTTGATAGGTTTGCAAGATAAGTGT
The DNA here is from genome assembly GCA_030522465.1 of Rhipicephalus appendiculatus. Lineage (NCBI taxonomy): Eukaryota > Metazoa > Arthropoda > Arachnida > Ixodida > Ixodidae > Rhipicephalus > Rhipicephalus appendiculatus. The sequence goes on from JALIZH010022382.1 coordinate 221,818, forward strand.
AAAACAGCGCTTAACACACGGGACAAAGGAAGAACCAACTGGCCCAATCGGCCCGTCTTATTCAGTTTATTTCTAGTACGTGGGCTTCTTTTATGCGCGCGTCAGCGCCGCGTCTGTCACTTCGTCCTTTGTCCCGTGTGCTAAGCGCTGTTTTATATTTATCACAGCAATGTGTGCAGCTCGTCCTACCTTGCCGCGAGGTCGTGCTTTCTGGCCAGGTAACGGATGATGGCCATGCTCTGAGTCATCTTCACGTCGCCGTCGATGTAGTAAGGCAGGTTGGGAAATCGGAGTCCCAACGTGAACTTCTCCTTGAGCCACTCCTCGCGGTCGTAGTCGGGCGCCGCGCCGAACTTGTACCGCTTGTCCTCGAACTGTACGCCCTTGTAGATGAGCAGGTTGCGGATCGGCTGGCCCAGACCGCGCAGGTCCCAGTAGCCGTACGTCGGTGCCATATCACCGCTTACCAGTGCTGAAGAAAAGTAGAAGTAGAGAACAACGTTAGAGAAAAATTACACCATCTCCCACTAAAGGGAACCATGTGGGGATGCGAAGCAGCGCTGGTGTTCACTTGTGTTTCCATTTGTATGTTTCCGTGTTTGATTTGTGTGTGGAGTTGTGTATCAGCGGTGCTGCTTACGCTGCTGTCACAGCTTACGTTACCGATGCCGCTACAACTGGCGCCAACGTTGACATCCGTAGCGCCGTTGCGAAGGAGAGTGCAACGGAGCGAGCGCGCGTCGCATTATCCGGAGAGAGAGAAACGGGAGAGGAGAAACGAATCGGAGGCAGCGCACACGCCACCTCCTCCCACCTCCTCGCGCTCACGCGAGGAGAGGGAGGAGAGTTGGCGCATGCGCAGTAAGGGTGGTCAGGCCGCACACCACCGGATTGAACTCCGCTCTAAGCTGCTTCGCATCTAAAACAAATAGATAAAATGAAAGAAAAAGGAAGGCGTAGTTTTATTCATTATTTTCTTATAGAACGAAGCGTGGCTGTGCAAAGTTGTTTGTTTTGTGCTTCATTACGAGGATATGAAGTCTTTCGAGTGTGCATGCCGATGCGCCGTATGTGGGTGGAGCCTGCCGCTGATTGCTCGTTCGCCCCACGTCTGCCGAGTCGTCGTGCGCCGCATGCCGGAACATCCGACGCCGCACGTCGCATCGAGAGAAAATCATACCGTCTGTCTCGGCCTTAACTTCCTCATCGCATGACGCAAAATTTCTATTCTAATGTTCTGACGCTTTCTAATCGATGCGTGGCATACATTACATAAAGCAATGGATTGATCATCATCACCACTGTAACAGTTGCGCCAATGTTACAGTGGTGATGATGATCAATCGCGCCAATGTTCAAGGTACGATGACTTTTTCAAGTGGTTGAATGTTAACCTTATAGGAACTATGAGCTGGTTTGTTTTGCTAGACATGCGAACCACAAGGCGTCTTTTTTTACGCCCACTGCAGGACGAAGGACTGTCTCAGGGATCTCCGAGTTACGGCAAATGACGCGTTGCTAAACGTCTTCATTGCAAACATCGCCCACAACAAACTGAGGTATGAGTAACTTAGCTATGGTGGCCAAATCATGACCTTTTCTGAGGTAAGTTGACGTTGCAGAACCGCAAAGTCACGCTCGCGGTATCATGCAATGACATCCTCTTGCTCAGAACCGTCCAAAACCTGTATAAGCTCTTCCCTCGCTGCCAAAGAGCACCTAAACCGCTCCGTTTTCTTTCTCGCCTTCACTACCCGTTCCTACAGGCGCTATCTTCTCCTTGCCACTTGTTCATAAAACATGTGAAGAATGTTAGCACTAAGCGTTGAGCCTATCAGGATTTTGTTCTTTTCGGCTACACGCTACACTCTAAAAAAGTTTTCCGGAGTAACTGCACAGTTAACCCGAAAAGGGCGCTTTTTCCTCCCAAGGGACAAATTGTGTGCAAAGGTTTGCACACAGCACGGCGCAAGAAGGGCGCTTTGCTCCTTTGGGAGGAAAGCGCCCTTCTTACCATGAAAAAAAAAAAAAGAAAAAAAAAGGGAGAGCGCTTTGCTCCCAAGGGAGCAAAGCGCCCCTCTTTTTGTAGTAACTGCAGAAATGTTCGCGCCGTGTGCAAACGACCCATCGGTGCCTACATAAACCCGTTTCCTTCCAGACGGTGCAATAGCGTGGTGTGGTGCAGTGGTTAGTGTACGCGCATGCTGACTCAGTGGTCGTGAGTTCGTGTCCCGTGTGATTGCTGTAGATTTTCTTAAATTTATTTCTGAATGTGATACTTGTTTATCGATTATACACCTAATCAAAATGCCTGCTCATACTTCAAAACACTGGTTAAGTCAACCAAGAGCTTTTTTTTTTTTGCGGATGAAGTAACAGTTCCTCCTTGAGGAGTAACCGCGAGCGGGGGAGTAACGGTTCGTCCCGTTGCAGTTACCCCCGATTTGGAGCAATGGGTGTGGCAAGTCAGTTACTCCTCTAAAGGAGTAACCTCGACACCCCTTTTCCTCGTTTACTTTTTAGAGTGTATTATCTCCACTTGCGCAGCCGTAAACGCACACAAAGAAGTAACAGTTGATCGTGCACCACATAGTCGTGAGAGACAACGCAGAACGGGCGTGTGACTGCATGACAAAGCAGGGCAGGAGACAATGCAGGATATATCCCTCGTATACGACCCCATCAAGAGCTTATTTCCTCGCGAAGTGGCGTCAACTGCAGACTGCTGGCGACACAAATATTGTACCGAAAAGACTGGAAACGCCAGGAAACGGGCTCTTACCTTGTGTTTGCGGAGGTTGCGTATATAGGGTCCCTTTAGCGCTAAGCTAAATTGTTGCAATTGGCAACTCGATTCGGCCATACCCATTATTAAAAAAGTTTTCTTCCGTCTTATAGTAAATAGCTCACATCGGGCTTGCATACATCGTATGCACCCGAATATGTATGAATACAGCCTATATATTCAATGCTCTGCGGCCGTTCTATTGCCCCCCGCGAGCACGAAGACAACTTCCTCGTTTCTCTTGTCCATTCGGCATGTGGAACAGATGAAGACAACTTCTTCACCACAGTCACGTACTACGTATACTGTGCATGCCGCAGCGACGGCCTTGCCGGCAGTCCGCTATTGATGCGGTCTTACACAAAGCAGGCACTGAGCGTCAGCGAAGCGTACACTAGATAGGACATGCCGACGTTATAGCGGGCAGCGCGCGACATGCCCGCGGGTAGGTCGTCTCGCGCAACATTCACGGCAATTAAGGCCTGTGCTTGGCATTGAACGTGCACTCATACGATATTATCTCGGCAGCACGGAACGGCGTGCCGGAAAAGCAGCGACACACGCGCTGAACAATGGGCGGAGCGAATGCCACGTGGAGACCGATGTAACTGGAATGCGAGAAAGACGTACCCGGGAACGCGAAGGCCGTCCTTGACAAGGCTGTATACCTTAATTCTTTATATACAGGTCGTAAGCTTCGTTGCAGCGCGGTAAACGACATGGACACCAGAAAAGGAAACGTACGACGACATCATAGCGTTGTGTGTAGTCGCACGTTCCTTTCATGGTGTCCATGTCACTCGGCGTGCTACAACGAAGCTTATAGTAAATGACCCACTACAAACAACAAGCCCACGTGTCCACCCTCACTGACTTTACGTACAATGTTTCGCGTCGAGTGCAGCTCGTTCATTGGCAGGATAGCGGGGCTCGTTGTAAAGCGGCGGTTACGGTATACGACGGTGATGGCTTTCAGGAGAGAAGCTCCGTCCGTCGGCCTTGGGGGGGAACGGGACAAATCACGAGTGTCGCGCTGGCCAGGAACTAAAACGTTATTATTTACGACGTAAAGTGTGCGCTAATGTTTGACAGCCACGGGCTTTTGTGTATATAGCTGTGAATACAGCGCGAGAGGCACAAGGCCGATGAGATGAGCGTCAGTAAAAAGATTATAGTCATATAAAGACAGCTATAATACTATATATATAATCGTAATTTGTTGCAGCCGGTCGCTTACAATCGCAAACCTCCTTCGACCTTGCCGTCGTTGTTTACCGTCGCATTCAGGTTATAGCCTGCGCCCAATTTTATGGCGAACGAAGCCTTGCACGCGACGAGAAAGCTTTTATTCGTTCGCGAGGTTGTGAGTGCCTTCGCAGCCAGTCTCGCATATTACACCACCTGGCTTCGAGCAAAGGGGGCGCGCGTGTATCGCGGCAAAATTGATCGAGCCGTTTCGCCGGACAGTATTTGTCCAGTTGCTTTCCGGCTTTCCAAACGTAGCGACGACGTGCCGCAGCTTACGAAGAATCAATAGCTATAGCTTCTATACAGGTAATGACGGTATACGAGCGTGTCGTGCTCTATAGGAAACAATTCCGTGGACGAAACCGCTTCGAGACGCCACTGTATACCGACGTGCTCCGATTGACAATAATGCCGGTGCATTCACGGGTGCCGCGTAAAAGGGGAAGCTTGTCGTCCACCAAGAGAGAGCGAGAATCTACACGAATGACCCTCTTTGTGAATGACAGCCTTACAAGACTGTGTACGACTTTGTGGACTTCGGAACGAGCTAATTTGGTAGGCGAGAACGGATATAGAAGGGAAGATAACAGAAGTAAACTTCTTTGCAGCCCAAGCCAAGTTACAAAGGCGATAGTGAAATGTGCCCTATTTATATCAAGGTGCACGTATGTAAAGAAGTCATAATACAGTCATTAAAAAAAAAAAAAAAAAAAAAAAAAAAAAAAAAAAAAAAAAAAAAAAAAACATGGTTGATCCCTTCCGTCATAGGGAATCGGTATAACACGAAAGTAAAACGTATCCTTACAGAAGAATGTTTACTGTGTACATTGATATTACACAGAGCTTGCACAATGTCTGTTGGTTTTTGGCAGCTATAGTACCGTTTAACGTGGAAGCACCCACGTTGACGCTTGGTGGTATATCTAACGTCAACTATCAATGATCAAACAAACGCTTGGGGTAGCTGTAGTACTTAACGGTGAGAGCGTAATCAGAAAAAGCGGTGTGACAGCCCGAAGAGGGTCGCTGAATGGACGCAGAACCATAGGCAGAACTTGGGCTAAGGTCGCCATTCTGCGGCATGTTAAAGAGTTATTGAACACCGCGGCCGGACTAGACGGAAACGCATTGCGCGTCGCGCCTCCCCGGTCATAATTTTTCTCGGGGCGATTGCCGCGCGAGCCGCGTCCGTGTAGTAGACGCAGAGGTTACCATAGCTGTCCCGCAATAGGGACCCTCCCCATTTTCTTTGTATTTAAATAAAAATGTTTTCATCATCATCTCGGGGGGGGAGCGTATAGCGGGAAACACGCGGAACGCGGTGTTACAGCCAGGCGAGGCAGACGCGCTTCGCAGAGCTATTTTTTTAGGAGCGAAGCTCCTTAGGCCGGCACCCCGCCGTCGCCGTTGAAGCTCCCTGGCACGGTGCCAGCTGTTGCGTCTCCCCTTCACGCGGGAGGATAAGTGAGCTTTATGAGCGCTGGAACGCGGATGGCGTCTGCACGATGCGCAAAGCGCGATGATACGAACGTGTGTGAAACAGAGGCAGATTAGTCTTCCTCTCCCTCTTTCTTCGACTCTGTCCTCTCCCCTCAAACCGGCGCACGCGCGAAACCATCGCTTCACCCTGTCGTCCGCCCAGTGGTTGGTCCGTTGCCTGGACAATAAAGCGCCGCGTGCGTCACATTTCTAAGGAGCTTCGCTCATCGATTGTATTCGTACACGGAACGACTGCTAGTTTTTTTGGTATGGATGGATGCTATGAGCGAGGCCGACGCTTGGGCTGAGGTCATCATCTCGTGGTGTGTCCATGCTTTGACAAAATTTCACGTCTGTTGGAAACGCGCCGAATGGGCCGGAGGCGTAGCAACGAGCGTTGCAGGAGCTAAGCGTGGAGGCCACAGTAATGATGCATTACTTCCCTTTACTGCTCCCAGAGGGCGAAGACCCCGATGACTGGGAGCACTGTGAGAGGAAATTGTGAGATTTAAAGGCGCGTTTTAAAGCCTCCAGAATGTGTGACCATGACGCAGCGGATAGTGTGCCCGGCATCTGTTGTCGTGGAGTGAGAGATCGTGGGTTCGCCTCTCGGTGACGGAATTTGTTTTTCATTGCCATCTAATCAAGTGCATTTTTTTGACATTTCCGTGACGGAAATACGTCACCGAAGTCTTATGCCAGGGTGGACCCCGGCATAAATTAAAACACTTTTGCGTTCAAATTCACGGAAGCTCGGTGTGATGACAATACATGGCAAGTCTCAGATCCTTTAATGGTTTGCGCCGCAGTAACCTTCCCTCGCCACCGAGAAACTGCCACTGATGCTACGCTGATACACACGTCGTTTTGCTCTCTTGTACTATTCGCCCTAGAATGGTGATTACTACAAGGAAGAAAAGGCTGCCGGTGAGACTTAACACCGGTGTCGAACGGTCACTTTTGGTCGCTATCGCACCTGACCCGGATCCGATTTCTTGGTCATGATTGGCTTCCTTGCGCGATCTGTAGAAGGGAGCCAATCGCTGTTGAGCAATCTGATCAGGATCGGGCTTAATCGCGATCATAAGGGCACCGTGTGTCAGGTATAACCTGTTTAAAATTGAAAAAGTAAACTGAACATACGTATACCAGCTAGCTCAGTTCTCTGTTATTCTAAACGATATGATTATAAGGCACGCTGTGCGGTGTAGGGCTTCCGGATAAATTTTGGCCACCTGAACATCTTTAACGTGCACTTACATCTAAGTATACATGCTTGTGTTTCAGCATTTCGCCCTCATGGAAATGCGGCCGCCGTGGCCGGGAAACGAACCCGCATCCTCGGGCTTAACAGCACAACACCTTACCCGCATAGCTATAGCCGATGAAACTATTTCTCCCTATATCTTGTGAGATGTGCCGAAGCTAATAACTAGCATCTTTGTATCCCATAAAAGACATGTTAGTATAGAAATTCTGTAATGTAACCCATGCGTGGCCGAGGAGCAAAACTTTACTTTTATGCTAAATCCAAGAGGAAGTTCATATCTATTTGTAATAAATGCATGCTGGCTCCCAGAATTCAGTAGTTTCGCAGGCTGAATCACAGGTCTACTACTGATTAGTGTTATGATTACTGTATTATTATTATTATTATTGGATATGCATACACAGACAAGGACACAGAGGAAGGAAGGAGAGAGTAGGCTGCAGTGGCGTAAATCATGGGGGGGGGGGTCAGGGGGGTTCTGACCCCCCCTGTGTTCAGGCTGGGGGGGATGCCCCTTGCAAGTGTCCCCCCCTTGAGATTTATCTTCCAAATGTCACATTTGAATTTCTTGCCAGTCAAGGACAACGCACTTTCCGTAAACCAAGTCTGAAATCTGAAACACTTTCAAGAACAGAGACGAACTACTTCTGGCCGATACACAGGATGGGGAATACTTATATGCGTTAGCACGAAAAGTGCTACCATTTTTATTGCATACTTTAACGCGAATGACGCATGCAAAAAATGCTAGCGACTGTCTACGAGTTGCTATTATAAACTAACTTCGCCATGCGATCTCGCTTACATACTATTGGATGTTCAGTGCTATTTTTTTCTGACCCGGCGCCGACTCTTGCTCGTTTTATTATTATTATTATTATTATTATTATTATTATTATTATTATTATTATTATTATTATTATTATTATTACTTCATGTCAATGCATAATTTTAATTTGATATGATTAGAAATAAAGCATATTATAAAAACAAAATGGCCGCCATTGAAAGAGGTGTGTCGGCCCCCCTTGTGGTCTTTATGGATTTACGCCACTGGTAGGCTGACAATTGCCATCTAGAGGGGGCTCGACATTTGCCTACTCTTTCGAATAGAGGGAAGAGATAGAGGAAAGAAAGATAGGAGGAAAGAAGATGGAAAGTAAAAGAAAAAAAAATGTCACACGCTCGGACAAGAATAAGTCAACACATTCTCGGTTGCATTCTCGATGGAGGCAAAATGCTAGAGGCTCTTGAGCTTAATATTTAGGCGAACGTTAAAGAACTCGAGAGAGTCGAAATTTCCGGAGCTTTCCACTACCGCGTTTAATACTGCCGCGTTTCCACTACCGCGTTTTGGGACGTAAACCGCAACAATTATTAGGACGCTTTTGTGAACGCGAGCCCAGAATAAGAAGAGCACGCCACTCACCGCTCGGAGACTGTGCTGCCGGGTGCCCACGCGACGAGTGAATCGGAATCGGGCGTGGAGAGCTGGTTCTCTTGCCCAGCAACAGGTGAGGCGAGACGAGGATGGCCAGACAAAAAAAAGTAAAGAGAAACCGTCCAGCCCGTTGAAGGTCAGCTACTGCTACAGCTATAGACCGGCGATGAGGAGGACGGGAAGATGTAATGGTTGGTGAAAGTATGAGTGGCTCTCCTCACTCACGGAGAGCCCCCGAACACATGCGGCGAGGAGGGTTCCGTTACATAGCTCTGAGAAAGGAAGAGAGAAAGCCGCCGCTCTGCGTCGCCACAGGCGAAACATTCGCGTTGCGCAAGGCACAGCGGTATATTGTGGCACGCGCCTCTGTATGTACTTCTACATGTCGCGCCGCTTCCGTTTTGTTCTCCAGTCAGCACCGTAACCTGTACCTGCTGCCCTTTGTGCTGAACAGACACGGACCGATCCACATAGCTGATCACTCAGAAAAAAAAACAAAAAAAACAAAAAAGGAAAATTGCGAGCTGCTATATCCTTAATCTGTATGAACTTACCTGCGTTAACAGCTGCGCGTCTGTGCATTGCTTAGTATGCAGGAATGTCCAAATAATTATATTTTCGAATCGAATGCAAATTTTCGAGAGTGAAAACAAAACCACCTGATAATGTCGAGTTGAATGTTTAGTCTTTCTGAATAAATTGAAATTAACGAGTTCCGTGGAGTTCGTTAGGCAACGATATACTTCTCCGCGGTGTTTGACGCATGCAATGCCACACGTATCATGCATACTCGTTTAGGTTTTAAGTGCAGTGCACTTATGGGGTCAGGGTGTCGTATGCTGTCGTGTGCTGTCGTCGCCGCTTGGCGTAACGCGTCATGTGTAGCATACTGAGCGCGTGATCGCGCCAAGGAGAAGTCTTTTTCCTCTTGTTCTTCGAGCGCCTAGATGATGATCACTTATCAGCAGCAAGAAAACAACTAGTGCGCTTGGCGTAACGCAGGCAAAAGACCACGTATAAAAATAGAAAAAAAAAGAAAGAGGAAAGCAAGCGCGAAATAGAAAGAGAGAGAAAGGGAAGGAATGGGAAGAAAAAATAGAAAGAGCAAGAAAGAGAAAGAAATAGATAAAGAGAGAGGGAGAAATAAATAGAAATAAAAAGAAAGAGAAAAATACAGAAAAAACGGAAAAGGAGAAAAAGAAAGAAAGAGAGGAGGAAAGAACGAGAAAACCGAAGAGAAACAAAGAAGGCTGCCCAGCTCCGCACTTTCTTCGGCGTGGCACCGAAGCTGCCTTAATTTTTCTGCTGCTAGTTATACGGCCCGTGAATATACCACAGTAGTATAATAGATCCTTCTCGATATGAATGTCTCGGCATTCAGGGGCGAAGCTTTTGTGATAGATGTTGTAATGAGTCCTCTACGATCATCAAACTACATATAGTTCGGAGTTCAATATTACGCCTAGGTACATTTCGACGACACTGTCAACGCAGACGTTTAACTCTTAAAGGCGCGATGTTATCTGAAATTGAATCGAAGCTATTTGAAGGCGAAAAACTCAACGCGAACCATGGACGGACTCCGAAGAAGAGATGGGAGTCCAGAGTTGCCAGTTCTGTTTATAATAAGTGGATTTGGGCTTCTTTGGACGAGTCCCTTGTATAATTTTCCAGTCGCTTGTCACGTTTTTTTTTAGGGGCGAAGCTCCTTAAGGTGTGGGTCTGTCCCTCCTCTGTAGTTGTTGTAGTAGTAGTAGTAGGTAGGTAGCCACGTGTAGGGGAATGTACCCACTCCACGTGATAAAGATGACGATGACGCAGTATAGTGGAATGTACCCACTACACGTGATAACGATGAAGTATAAGCGCGTTCCAGTATAGTAGATTGTACCCACTACACGTGATAACGATGCCGATGATGACCATGAAGTATAAGCGCGTTCCAGACCACACCGTTCTCTTTCTGCCATGGATGAAAACGATCGAGCTTCGCCCACTCATCATCATTTCACTTCGTGGATATGGCGTGATTTTTTGTTTGTTTATTTATTTGCATTTTCACAGCAAATATAGTTACCTTAGTGATCATCACGTTCACCAACAGCGCGTTTGACAGTGGATTTGAGTAGTTGAATGTTCAATTGTCGAACATACCTAGGGGGAAAAAATAAGTAACGTTAATCATGCAATGTCAAACGTGCATTGAACCGAATGAAGAGTATACCCTGGAGACAATGTTTAAAGAGTAAATGAGTGCTTTCGTTCATAGTTGCGCATATTTTCGCTGTACCAAATAATTAAATGAACTGTTTGAAATCTCCTTCGTATTTGAGTGACATTTTATTATATTTCAAAATATTTTCAAGAATGGGAAAATTCTTTAAATTTCCGCTTCGTTTGGGCTTCGCGAAAGTCACGCCGCTATTTTTAGGCTTCTTTTGAGGTGATTATTTGCTCGTTAGCTCGATAGCATCTGGCAACATTAGAGATGAGACAAGCACAGCGTCAGCGCTTGTCTCAACTGCAATACCTCCTTATATGCGCTGAAGTGTACACCGTAAAATTTATGTATCACTAGACCCAACCGAAGTTTTATTGAAGTGAATCTAACGTGCTTTGTCGTTCCGTCACCAATTTTCATGTTATGCGCGTCTTGAAACATTCTGTTTGTTCTTTTCTAAACCAGACTGCAATTAATTATTTTTCTACGATGCAATCGTCTGTAAATATGTAATGACGACGTGAAGTCACAGATGCCATTGATTTCAGTCGCAAAAAGAAAATGAAGAATGCCGAGCGCCACGCCTTCCTGAAAGTTTACAAGTGATCGTCTGACTTAAGTGAATCGGGAACGCTTCGGTATTCATGGATTCGAGTCAATTTTGTAGTCTTTTTATCTAAGTAAAGATTGCAGATAATGGTAAGCGTTAAGAGATCTATTATCCGAAGCCTTCGGGCAATCTTCGAAGATGCCTTAGTACGCGAAACGCACTCGCTGATGACGAAAGATCGGGTCACGATTGCAAATAAATGATTTACTCATGCACCGTGCGCGTGGAAAGTCGTGGTGGCCATCAAGAAGCCTGTCGATTTTTAATAACGTCGGCCCATAACGTGCGAGTACAGGCGATGTACTTAAAAAAAAATGCCCCCACCTCCTGAAGGGAATCGTGAGGAAATGCGAATGCATTTCGCGCCACTCCACGCAAGCGACGCTAACACAAACACCGCGTCCGACCACGGCGAAGAGCGAAAATCAACTGACGAGCGGGCCACTCCACGCAAGCGACGCTAACACAACCGCGTCTGGCCACGGCGAAGAGCAAAAATCAACTGACGAGCGGGCCACCACGCAAGCGACGCTAACACAACCGCCGCGTCTGGCCACGGCGAAGAGCAAGAGGTGCAAGCAGGCGCCCAGCCAGCGAACGGTCGAGAGCACGACATAGCACGACGGAGTGGAGGGCGGTGGAGCGCGCGCAGTCACGTGGGGCGTGACGTCGCTGCGCCGTTGTACAGACGCTCCGCTCCTCGCGCCGTTGCTAGGGGAGAGGAGGAGGAGCGCGGATGCCGGCGGAGTTTTCGGGGTCGCTTAAGAAGTGCATTCGCACTTAAAATATTTTACAGATGTTCGAAAGTGGCTTGTAACTATGTGTATGTACTCTTCACACAACCAGGTTTGACCACGACTGTCATGTAAGCCATTTTCCATTCATTCGGGAGGCGACCGCAGTCAAGGCAAGGTATGCTGTAGAATTAGAAAGGCAAGAAATGAATCACCAGTCTCAATGCTGCCGGCTGCGCCTTCTACGGGGAGGGATTTCGATTGGAGAATAAGGAACCGTTGTGAGTGAGTGCTTCAGTACATTATGAGGCACTTCAGCATAAAGTGGTGATTGAAAACTCGGGCGCCACCTGACTATAGGCGTCACACAACACCACCATCTCTGATGGTATGCTGCCTCCACAGGCCCCCGGTGCCCGTGGATGCGTGTGTGCCAGAGCAGTCAAGTATGAAATAAGATTGATGAGTAGGTTTGTGTTACATTCAACTGAAGATTTCTAAACATTCTGTTGAAATTAAATAAGAAACGACACACAGTGTGTGAAATTGTATGGCTGCTCGAATATAATTCAAGCGCAGAGCAACAACCTACATATTTTATTCACGTAAAAATATTATCGCATGAATAACGTCAAGGTACATGTCTTACATACATGCATATTAAAAATAACAGCAGAGCTGTCACTCACTATCAAGTTCGGCAAATTACACGCTAAAGAGAAACGAAAAGAAAGATTCTTCATCGCAGCTGGGACGTGGTAACTGCCACGATGTTTCAAGGAGGCGGAATTCACTCGAATGGCTCCGTGGTGTTCAACTGCGGCGCTGTCCAGTCGAGAAGGTATCCGCCATACGTGTTGGTGGCAAGCACTGACGTCAAGACGATGACCGTTTTTGCGACCGCCGCAATCAGCACCTGTGTACAGAGAGAAGCGAAATGTAGAAAGAAATGTTTTTTTTTCGCGGAAGTTGAGCGAAGAGTGATTGATTGATTGATTGATTGATTGATTGATTGATTGATTGATTGATTGATTGATAGTTTAAAAGGGTATGAACTTGAGTTTGTTGGCATGGCTTCATAACAGGAAACAGAGCGGGTAAACGGGACAAACTTAAATAAGACAGGCCGGACTTGGCGCTTCTAACGACGCTTCTAACATGTAGTTGTGACGTAACGCTTTACAGGCCTTTAATACGCCTTGAAGACGTGGCAGGGCACCGAGGCACCGAACAATCTCAAGGTGTGTCCCCACAAGCGATGATGATAAAGAACACCATGTGATGATGATCATGTACAGGTGATGAAGTACCTGATAAATGCCCACAGAAGCGCCAAGTCCGGTCAGTCTGTAATGTCCCGGGAAGGTGATAATTGCATCAGCCAGCCATCGTTAGCACTATCAGATACAGAAGTATCATACCTCATGGATAGCTTGTGTCACGCCCACGTCTCATCATCCACATAGCCTTGTGTTCTTTGTGTTTTTCTCACTTTGAACATGCGCGTTGGTTGTTTGTTTTCCTAGGTTTTCCAGATGCTATTTATTCTGCGTCTTTTCGAAATAAATTTCGGTTGTGAGTAAGCGCTGTAGTCTGTCGTTCCTCTGTCGTCCTCGTTTGTGTCGCGCTTTTAATGTTCAAGACAGTCTTTCTTGTCCCGTTTGCCCGTGGAGGACTGATTGATAGGTTGATTGATTGATTGATTGATTGATTGATTGATTGATTGATTGATTGATTGATTGATTGATTGATTGATTGATTGATTACTGGTTGACTGATTACTAGTTGATTGACGTCCTGAGGGTTCCTGGGGAAGACGTGTCCACCAGCCCCAACACACAGACATATACACACATCCACGGGCGTCAACCCATGCAGCGACGAGATAAATGTAAATACGTCATCGCCTTAGCATCCGCAATGTTGAAGTTAACGTTTCATTAACAGTAAAATATCCTGTCAGGGCAACATCATTGCGAACGGTGGCAACAAGTTGCTAAATACGGGATGGCACGCGTGAAAGAACCCGAAACGGGTGGTTTTACCGAGGGAACGTCGGCGACTGATATATAGAAGGCACGCACACAACCTTATATGACCAAAGAAGTACTAGTACTATCTGCTGAATTTCATTTCTTTTTTTCATTTAGTATAGCAAATCTGGCCGTATGAAACGCTGCTAGTAAGTGCCGATTCAATCCGTTCCATGCCTTCGCTTTCAAGCTACGGGAGTTTTCCTTCAGTACAGCAGTGCTTGTACAGCAGTTCAGGCCTTAGGCAAGAGTGGGCACTGGGTACTACTTGCGAAGTGCACTAGTGTAACAGACACTCCGCAACAAAAAAAAAATTATAATTTTCTAACAGAGAACACGCGTGAAGCTCCAAGACAACTGCAACCAATGCATATGAATTGACCGTCATGTACTTATGTTGAAATGGATGTATAGTGCACAGTGGAATACAAGTAAACTAACATATATTTGCAATATACTATTTGAAAACGCTAATCAGAGATTTCAACACAAGTTTTGAGACCTAAGCTCTGAAAAACTAATAACGCAAATTATAAAAATGAAATAGGAAAAGCCAGCGGTAATCGCGAACACAAGAAGACTATACGACGGAAACTTGGGCTGGCAAAGAAAACCAACATACTTGAGTATAACTCGTTGATGGGCTATAAGATAAGCACAAGCTTAAGTTCAAACACTCCTTAAAATGCGGTCACATAGCGAGAAGAAGGACAGGCAGGACGGGCACAAGCAAGGGGACAGCTTTTAGAGCTCCCTTCGCTTGTCCTCCTCCTATTCTTTTTATGCGCTAAGTTACCGTAGCTTTTATGCTGTTTGAACACAATGTATCTTCCGGCAAGCCTTCTTGCACATGCGCATGACACAATCGTCAAAAAGCAGCCTGTTCCATCGACCTTGTTTCTTTCCGGGTCTTGTGTTTTTAATTGGCAGCAAAATCTTTGTTTACATATACATATATATTTTTTCGATTTGCTAACAAGTACAGGCAATGAGAGATTCAGGGGATTTCCATGGCTCACCAGTTGTAGCATGGGCACATCGACCACTTCATGTGTGACGATCATAGGGCAGGTGGATGGGCAGGATCATGTTGGTGCAGGCGCCCAGAGCAGCCGGCACCACGTACACCCACGGCTCGACAGCGGTCATCTTGGCCTGCAGTATAATATATTCCTTATAATATAGTTCTGTGCATGCGGTGTGTTTTTGAGTTCGAATTAAGCAAGAAACTTAAGCTCGTCTGAGATATTCTTTTTGCAATCTTTTTCGTGCACAGCGTTGATAGCGCACCCCTAACTTCGTGACCACCCTTTTCAAATGTCTATATAACTAAGGTGGCGCGTAACCCTAGCAGAACGGCAAAAGAAATACCTTCACCGACTATAGTTATAGCATTTTGTATATCAGCCTCTCGCGATGTCACGAATCTGTGTAAAGGTAATGAAATAGCTGTTTGACCTTTTAGACAAGCGGAGATTACTTCTCAACTAATCGGGAAAGCGACGTAAAATGACAGGCCTTGCCCGGGAAGTTGAAACGAAGTATTCTTTCCACCATTTGTAGCTTTAGTTTGCTAGCTTGTACATGACACAATGATACTGTGAGTCGGCGATCAGCTATCTCACACAGAGCAATCTAATGATGCGTGGAAAACCTGCTTATTTCCCATGAACCCGATGCTATCGCATTTCGGCCTATGGGCCGCTCACTCACGACTTTCACGACGAAGGGCATGAGGTCGACGTTGAGCACTCTGTTGTCCGTGACCTCGGCGAGCACACTGCCGATGGCGCCCAGCAGCAGCTGGTTGGCCAGGGGAGAGTTGTGCATCCAGAAGTCCACGCCCAGCGAGTCGAGGCCACTCTCCACAAGGTTGTTGTTCTGGAGCATGCACAGCAGCCATACCCTCCTCACCATACGCTTCCGCTTCTGTCTTACACATATATTCTATAATGCGAATCCGTGGATGCTACGGTGCTAGTGGGATCGTGTGGCCAGCGTGCAAAACGAACCATGAACTATGCGACATCATGGCGGACAGAGGACCACAACAAGTGTAATTCCCTTATGAGGGTGACGGCTGTAGCCAAACGCACAGCTCACTGCCATTTTTTCCCTTCCGTTCAAAAGCCTCCGTTCTGCCGCTTGTAAAGTTTTGAAAATGGGAGGCTACATGACAGCGCATGTCAAGCTAACCATATGACGTTATATTCACCTTGAAGTGACCACATGGCGGCTCACCTGCAGTGGCTATTCGATTGCGCACTCCTAGGTGCACCGTAATGATCTCTGCCTGCCATATCTGCATGGTCTCTGCATCGTTCTGACATACGAGCGGCTGAAAGATGCAGTGAATATCTATTGGACACTAAATGATGAGCCAAGACCATGCCAGAGCACTAGCTTACAAGTGTACCGCCATAGCCTCGAGTCTTGATGTAAACATTGGCGAGATTTCTTGGAATTAAGAATAACACAAATCTATAGGGAAAGCCAGTACTCTCGTGCCAGCATGTATAAGGATGGCCGGCGTCAGCGTCCTCGTCGTACTTATTACAATCTGGGCATTTTAGGAGTTTGCTCGGCAAGCTTCTTATGCTCGCGCCTTGTCCGGCGGCGGCGGCGGCGGCGTGTACACTTCTCCGGTGATTCCAACAATGCTCACTAGATGGCGCACCGCCGCTCAAGGCGCCGGCTTTCCGGTGATTTCAAGAATGCTCACTAGATGGCGGCGCCGCTCAAGGCGACGCACACCACTCTCGGCACGTGCGCTTCCTTTCTCTTGGCCGGGAGCTCACGCAGTGAGCACTCTAGTTACCGCTGGGACCGTATGAACACCGCAGAAGCCAAGGCAGCAGCGCGGCGGGCTCGCAACGCAGCAGCAGCTCAGACTCGCCGCCAAGACCCTGCGGTGACAGCCCGGGAGGCCGAAGCGAAGAGGGCTCGCCGTCAAGCAAACCCGGAGCTGCGGGCCAGCGAAGCAGAAGCGAAAAGGGTTCGCACGGAGATGTGTACGGAGGATTCGCGGGTTACCCGATCATTTCCGAGCAAGCTCCTCTAACATCATTCACTTTGTGGATGTAGCGGTGATTTTTTAAATGCGAATGCATTTCTTAGTCGGGCTATGTCAGGCGCATCCGGCGGCGTCCGCGGAGGAGGAGGAGGAGGATAGGTTGAGGAGGTGTCCGCGCACCGGCAGGTGTTATCTCTCCGCTCTCACTCCATCTCCCATAGCAACAGCTGCGGGCGCGCGCGCTTATCCTCGCCCCTAGCAACCGGAGCATGTGGTGCGAGAGAGTGTAGGAGAGGGTAGGTGCAGTGCTTTGCCGCTCCTTCTTGCGCCGTTCGCTCTCTCTCCTCCCTGCGCCCCACTCTCCCGTCCGCTCGCGCCTCACTCTCGACCGTTCACTGGCTGGGCGCCTCTCAAGGCGATGGCAGAAGTCGGTGTCGGCGCACGAAATGCATTCGCATTTCCTCACGATTCCCTTCGGGGAGGTGGGGGGCATTTTTTGCTTTAAATGGGCCGAAATAGCGCATCTTGCCTCGACGACGTGCGTGGCTAGCTGCACGGAGCTGTTCATGATGACGACTCCCCACGGCATGTCCCGGGACACGGAGGCCCAGACGAGCATGCGCCTCTCCTCGTCCCAGAACCGCTGGATGGTCACCGGAAGCGCGCTGCTCGCCACCAGCAGAAAGCTCAAGAACGACAGCATGTTCTTGCTGCGAGGATGTGGACAATGAACAGCAGGGTGTTCACGCGCTATACGTGGAGGGGCAATTTTTGACACTTGCGACGCGCTGTTTGAACACGAAGAAAGACGCACGAAAAGCCACAGGTAGGACACAACACGAGCGCGAACTAGCAACTGTCTATTTGATTGAAACATGACACATATGTACAGGGTTAAAGAAAGAAAGAAAGAAAGAAAGAAAGAAAGAAAGAAAGAAAGAAAGAAAGAAAGAAAGAAAGAAAGAAAGAAAGAAAGAAAGAAAGAAAGAAAGAAAGAAAGAAAGAAAGAAAGAAAGAAAGAAAGAAAGAAAGAAAGAAATTTTCTTGTAACAATGACACTTCATCATCGGTCAAATGTATCGATGGCACACTAACACACGTCTTCGCCATCGATGCACTTGACCGATGATGAAGTGTCATTTTCGTATGGAAATTTAAATATTATACATGTACAGAGTTGATGATGTGACGCAGATGGTTGTTCTCCTGTCGTGTGCTTTGCGCAGGCTACCGCTTTTCTTCTTTCTTTCACACTGTACCTATGTGTCATGTTTCCATCAAATAAACAGTTGCTAGTTCGCGCTCGTGGTGTGTACTATACCTGTGGTTTTTCGTGCGTCTTTCTTCGTGTTCAAACAGCGCGTCGTAAGTGTCAACTATGTACAACCAACTAGCCCCTACTCTGGCCCTTCGTGCAGGGGGGAAGTGCATGTATAATGGCGCAGTGCTAGTTTGCGTTTCTACGCAGTTCAGTTAAAACTACACGAGCCTCTGTAGTTAAAACTACAAATATATACGCTTTCCCTATAGCGGGCTTCGTGATCTGCTGACTTCGTATGGCTTTTACTCGTGGAATTCAACAAAGACAAATTTCGGGAAACGAGAGCTTGATGTGATGATGCGTACAGGTTACGGGCACCGCAGAAGTTACTGTGAAAGGTTATGTCCCCAATCTTTTCTTACTCCTGCATTAATTAAAACCCGCAGATAATGAAGCCAGGGCAGTATAGGGGACATTAATTGTACTGGTTAAGTGTATAGTAAGTTCGCGATAGTAACTTCACAAGTGACTATCACGAGTCGCTTCAGATAGGTGAATCATTCTTCCTATTACTGAAACCATTACTCATTAACGTGCGAGTGTTCTCACAGGCACACCGACACGCAGTTCGCTGCCTTACCTCACGTTGTACCCCAAGACTGCGCCGATTGTGATGAAACCGATGTAGACCACCAGACCGTAGGCTATCAAGAAGGTCATTGGTGCTGTTAGAGGGAGAGAAAGAAAGGGAGAGACCATCGCGAACAGAGTAACGCAACAATTAAGAGGAGATTACAGACGTTCCGTTTAAAAATATCTTTTTTGCAATTCTTTTTCACCGCTTAAAAACCGACTATGATGACGCGATACAACAGCACAACTTTCAGGTTACACCGACCCGAACTTGCCTAAGCTCGGCAGCTGGTTCCCTCAGTGTAGCCGCCTTTGGATACACTTGCAATATCAAGTGCTATACTGTTCGTCTTCCGGCAGCGTGTTCGCTAAGTGAAACTCCAACAGATATACTGTGCTTCAGTAACATGTATGGAGTGATGCCGCTGCCACAATGGCACTCGTGGAACTCCTTCCTTTTAGCTCATTCGTCTTTATGATGATGCAAAATGCGCTCCGTTTCACACGGTCACCTTTGCGCCAGAGGGATAATTTAGTGGAATGTTGTCATGTCTGTCTAGTTTGGAAGGGAGCAATTTCGGAACGGAACACACACACACACACACACACAAACACACGCACACAAACACACACACAAACACACACACAAACACAAACACACAAACACACAAACACACAAACACACAAACACACACACACACACACACACACAGACACACAGACAGACACACACACACACACACACACACACACACACACACACACACACACACACACACACACACACACACACACACACACACACACACACACACACACACACACACACACACACACACACACACACACACACACACACACACACACACACACACACACACACACACACACACACACACACACACACACACACACACACACACACACACACACACACACACACACACACACACACACACACACACACACACACACACACACACACACACACACACACACACACACACACACACACACACACACACACACACACACACACACACACACACACACACACACACACACACACACACACACACACACACACACACACACACACACACACACACACACACACACACACACACACACACACACACACACACACACACACACACACACACACACACACACACACACACACACACACACACACACACACACACACACACACACACACACACACACACACACACACACACACACACACACACACACACACACACACACACACACACACACACACACACACACACCGTGTTGCCGCCATTTCGAATTAGTTCTTCCGTGCACACCGCAAGGGTTCAGTTGTGTGCACCTGGAGTCTGCGCTTCTTCTTGTAGTGTGCCTTATTCGCAGGATTTTCACGCAATTTCGCTCCGACATTATCAGGAGCCATTATAGCGGTGATCGATACAGATCCTTCACGTCTCTGCAACTTGCGCCGGCAGCAGTAGTGAATAGCATAGCTATTTCAAAGAAATGTCGCCAACGATTTTCATTTGAAGTGAGTCGCTCTACGCTCCACCAAAGGCCGAAATTTAAAAAGCAAACGCGCACCACATCACTGTGGTGTCGCTAGCACCGCTGTCAAAATTACTTTAACGGTATACTTAGTGGTACATGCTTGTCATAAGAACCAAATCAAATTTTTGGTTTGATTTGAGTAAATTATGCTTGATGTGAAATAGGCGTGATCCCGAACTTTTTCAGCTCGATTGAGCGAGATAACTGTGAACCTATAGGCGCAATAGGATTATTGAGGCTTATCCAAAACTCGTTAAGATCCGAGACATGGCCGCAACTCCAATGCCGCGAAACTCCTTTATGGAGTTCGAAGGAGTTCGCGGGTGCCCGAATGACAAGGGTCTAAAGCCCTCTTGGCGTATGCAGCTCAATTTCTATTCCACTCTGAACTGAAAATACCAAAAGCAAGCATCACCGTATTGATTACAGCTGATTGCACGTGATTCAGCGATCAGTTAGACAGTGACATGAAGTTTATGATAAGTCCACGCGCAGGTAAACGATGCGCTGCCTCACACAGTCAACAAAGTAAATTCGGCCCTTCAGGCCGTCAGCTATGCCCGTCAGCTTTGCGGCCGAATTAGCAGAATCGGAGCCAGACCAACGGCTTCCATATATGGGCTTGTAGCCTGAAAGGCGGATAGCTCGGTCATTAGTCTGGCATTTAATATATAGACAATGCTTGTGCTATAGCAGCAGATATAGCGAACGTACTACAGAATGTGGGACACGGTCTTCAATACAGTTTCCTCTTAGTGGATCTTAGAAGAGAAATTTCCGCTGAAATTCACTTCAGTCAAGCCTTATCGCCCTCAGTACCAAACAAGCACGTACTTGATGGGCCCCATCTTGCTCAGCCTGGTGGCAGCCGTGACGCAGACTTCGTTCATCTCCTCGGCCGACTGGGCTTTGCTGCAACCATTGTCCAACATATAGTGACGGCCAAGAGCATAACTTTGGCTCGGCGATCACATCCTTAACGGAGCCTGTCACTAGGCCTCCGCTACAAATTTCGATTTCACATTGGAAGTTGTATAAGGCGACGAATAGGCAGGGTCTTAGAAGTTTTCAAATCGGTTTTGTTATCGGGACTACAGTCGCGTAGCCAGGGGCGTGGCACATCGGGCCCGTGCACCCCCCCCCCCCCCCCCTAAAATTTTTTTTCGCCATGGCATACAGAGCGAAAAACGACAATTTCAAGGAGGTGCATGCCCACCCCGAAATCAAAGAGGTGCCCCCCCCCCCCCCCCCGAAAAAAAATTTCTGGCAACGCCCGTGTGAGACTAGCTCGAAGAACTAAACTGCTTGGTTGCCATGCCTCCAGAAGGCGGGCTTCACTGCTAAAGTGTAAAGTCCTTCACTAAAATGGACACTCACGTTTACGAAAACAGACGCGGCGCTTGCGTACGCTCGCATTCGCGAGCGTATACGCTATAGCGTTACTATTCCGCGCGCCACGATCACTTGAGGAGCCCCGCTTTTAACAGCGAAGCTGTTCCTGGTCAAGCCTTTCATGTCCGGGATCCGTGGTAACGCTTGTGGGTATCATAAACGGGTGTGCGCCACAGACATTGGGTAAATGCCACTACTCACCACTGACCCACTAAAAATGAATGCAACAGTTATCCCAATAAACGGTTATGTGCCACAGAAATCTGTGCGGCCTGACAGAGAACTATCATCATCATAAACGCGTGCGTGCCACAGAAATTGGGTAAAACCCACTAGTCACAACTTCCACTAAAAAAGACGAAGGCGGCAGTTATAAGCCCACCAAATGGCGTGCGCGTTACCAAAGTAACACACCACTGTCACGTGATACTATGTGGTTATAAAAGGTGGTGGCACGAAGAGTGTTTAATAAAGAGCAGTGATACAACATATCGGAGCATCTTAAGCGAAGGCTTCTTTGTAGAGTGCTAGGGTCAAGATGCAATAAAACTATACTACCTCAAAGCTTAACACTTAAAGCTATACTACCTAAACCACCTCAAAGCTTAACAGAGAGTTTAATAAAGAGCAGTGACAAAACATATCTGAAAGACTTGCAAAGCAAAAATGCATTAGCCTGATGAAGGGGACGCTACAAGCTTCGCCGTTTCATCGGTGTCCGCGAAGTGGAGCTGGTTTTTTTTTTCTTCTTCTATTTCTTTTCACTTCGCAGCACATGCATTGCAGACCCAATAAACGTAAGCGAGAGTGGCGTCTGTGACGTGTATAGTCATGCGCGCCTGTTGCGTATGCTCAACAGAACCCCAGAAACATACAGCCTCGCTGTATTGCACTCTTCTTTCCAACCAAAAGCTACCATGTACGACTAGATACGCTGTCAGTCGCTTTGCGACTTCAGTGAGCTGCAACATCGGTCGAAAATGTGCGAATGGACCGTTAATCTTCAGGTGCGCGTGGTTTTGTTATATAGGAAGCGCAATGCAGTGCTTACCGTCCTCTCAGATGTAGGAAGTAGAGCGATGCACAGCATGACACGGCGCACAGGATCGAGGCGGGAGTCGCCAGGACCAGCCAAGTGACCAGACCGCCGAGGTCTTTCTTGCTGCAGGGAAACAAGTGGGAGAGAAAATGTTTCTTGACGGCGAACTCGTCAAGAGGAGGTATCGCTCCGAAGGTTTCGCGTGAGTGCAGCCGTGACGCCTTCAATCCGCGCGAAGTGGGGCTACACCAACACAACTTCAAGCTGCCCATTTTGTCCTGCGCCAGTGCGGGAAGCAGACCTGAACCACCTCCTATGGACATGCCCTGGGCTTCAAGCGGCTCGTCGACGCCATCTGCGGCGTGCGGGACTTCAGCACACCAGGCCGCTGACTTGCAGCGATGGATATACGGTCCGAACCATAGGTCCCTCCTGGACTTCATGGAGGAAACGCAGCTACACAGTTTTGTGTAATACGTATTGATGCCGTAGGGCAAGCTCACGCATTAAAAAAAGAAAGTTCCCGGACGATGTTCTTCACATTGCTTGAACTGTGTTCGAACAGCAGCAGTTATAGGATCAAGTTTATCAGTGGTGATTGACTCCCTTCTGCACCAATGCGTAAAGGAGCCAATCACGACCGACTACAGTAATCCCTTGTTAACTCGAAGTCGTAAAATCCGGCAAAATTTTCGAGATAAGCGGTATTTCGAGTTAAACAAAAAGGCCGAAAATGTGTGGCCAGGTCACTCTAAAAGAAAAGCCAGTGCTGCTAGCAAAAGTTTCACTGCACAGGAGAGCTACCGTAATAAAGGCAAAACAATTCACAGTAAATTTTATTACCGCAGGATGCTCGCCTGCTTGGCATTCGCATTTGGTACGAGAAAGGCGTTCTCAAGTTGTTCCACACATCGCATGAACCGTTGGTCGCCACCGCTGCATTTTTTTTCTCCGACAGGAGATTTGCACTACTTTGGGCGGGAGATCATCTTGGTCGATGTTTGGAAGTGTCCGTTGCGCAGACCACTCACTACTCAGCAGTTGCATGACAAGGCGGATAGGAAATCGCAGCGACCGCGGGAATTTCAAATTCGCCCTTCACCACCGCGTTTGGCACGTATAGTAAGAGATAAGCGTTCGCACGGAGCTGTCATTGCCTGTTGAAAGTGGACTTTGCTTTCCGCCCTCCCGGTCAAGCTTTCGAGATATCCGCGGTCCCCTACGAAAAACGTTTCGAGATAAAAAGGGGGCAAATACATAGCACCTATGGGAGGTTAATGCACGGCGAGAAAAACTTTCGACTTATCCGAGATTTCGAGATATGCGAGTTCGAGTTAACGAGGGTTTACTGTATTTATATTCGGATCGGACCCGATCGCGAACAAAGGTGACGGTATTACATATTCGATGGACACACATACAAGCATATGTCATCAGAGACTAAAAAAAAATCGTACAATGAATGTCTCCTAATGCAGAGGGCACACATGAAAACAATCGTGCGAGCGCATGGCATAGTTACGTCTGGTCATTGGTTCTTGAAGATGAGTAGGCCCATGCCCTACTACTGGGAGAGCGATGGCGAGGGTGTGCAGTGACACAATATTAACGCGATGGCTAGAGCTCGTTTCGCAGAAATTACGGCGTCGGTGTCAGCGTCGGCGTCGTTGGTTGTGAGCGAAAAATCATCATCTTGTCCGTGACCGAAAAATCGATAAAGATGCAAACAAAATAAATAATAAAAATTTCCGGGCCCGAGTGAGGATCGCGCCCAGGCCGTATGGGTGGCAAGCAGGTGTTCTACCACACAGCCACGAGTCTGCTTGGAAATACAATGAAAACAATATACACGCGTTCTGTATGCACGCGTCACAATACAACATGTAATATCGCAGTAATATTGCGTGGTACAAGCGTACATAGCCATCGAGCGTCAGAATATGTGAATATCATAACGACATCGTGGTTTAAAGCCGGCCACCCATTACAAAAGGCACACACGCTACTGCGCGTATTCCCTTAAGACCACGTAGTGGGTGCATAGCAAGTTCGACAACATTTCACGCGCATAATTGCTCGTGATTTAAAGCATGCTACCCATTACATAGTATGCACTAAGTGGTATGCACTAAGTACGCACTAGGGACAGGATATCGCTATCGCGTTCAACTCTTAAAGGCGAAGCTTTAGGGTACCCCAATTTTTCTTTCATGTTTGTTATTTAGAGAGCTTCGATCATCTTCCGTATCAATTGATTACTGCATGTTTCGCCAAGCGCAGCGCACTTACCATACATTTAGCCCGACAACCGCATTCCTATCAGAAATATATATGTAAATATGCAGCAAACACCTACAGATGGCCACGCGCAGATATTTTGATACGTTGCATGCGGGAGCATGCTTCTCGTTCAAACATCAGGTCGACGCTGAAACTTCAAAGAGCAGCCGCTTCTATAGCGTATAATTCAACTCACACGATGAAATTGCTGGCGAGAGCGTCCTTGGCAGCACCGGTGATCATGCTGGACGCGCTGGCAGACACCGTCACCAGCGAGCAGGTCAACAGGCACGCCGTGCGCAGTGAGTTGTGAGCCCTGGACGATCGACACAGTACGTATACATAGATCCTCACTTCCCTTAACTATAGCATATAACTATATATACACATTCAAGTTTGTTCGGTATAGCTAAGGACAATAACTGCGTATTCGTCATCTATTACGTCACGGGTTTTAGCGGTTTCCGGACGTCGCTTGAATGACAGGCGAAATGGGCGTGACCCGAAAATTTCCAAACTGGGAAGAAAAACGAAAATGGAATAAACTCACGTTTGAGCAGTGGCGTAGCCAGGGGGTGGCACACCGGGCACGTCCCCCCCCCCCCCCCCCTAAATTTTTTTTCGCCATGGCATACATAGCGAAAATTTGCCTTTTCAAGGACGCCCTCCCCGAAATCAAAAAGGTGCCCCCCCCCCCCCCCCCCCCGAAAAAAAATTTCTGGCTACACCCCTGCGTTTGAGCCCTGCATTGCGTGGATGATCGCAAGCGTCAGGACCCGTATTCACAAAAAACTACTTCAAGTTAGATTTGTTCGTAACAGAACTTTACAGCCAATCGTAATGCTGGGCATACCGTTAGCAAGGGCAGCTAGCCAATGGCAGCGAGCACGCACGACCCAAGTGCTCATTCCCATTTTCATGTATACGGCGTCGTTGATACATACATCCCTAAGGGTAACCCCGACCGCTTTTGCTGAAAAAAGATGTCCGTCGTTAACCGCTGTCTGTACATAAAATCTAAAATCTTGAAATACAGCGCTGAGCATGCTTCGAAGGTATTAGAGAAGGCAGTGAAGCTTGTTGAAATTTTGCATACACTTTCAAGGCACGGATCGAGCCCATCGCATGACCGCATTGTGATTAGAAGATTACTGCGGCCACTTTGTTATATCGCCTTCAAGTTCCGAACCTAGTGTCGGGCTTTCCAACACATTTAAACACTATGTATTAAAAGTGAGACTCAAGAAATAGTCGCTATCAACTGCATCGTCTCTCTGTGTTCTAGTCACATAACTATGTTCAACGCCGATGCAAGATGTCGTTTGCGGGACGAACCGGTTGTAATTAAATACCCGAGAGATGTAAGTTTTGTCTAGTCGATTCAAGGATCGCTGACAGCCGTCCGCGCCGTTGAGAATAGTTTATTCACACATACTGCAGCCCGTTAAAGCTTTTGGCAGGAGTAGGTGTATGCGTATACGTAAAAATAAACGGAATATGCAGAGAGATGAAGATATAAATATAAAAACGTAAAGGAACTATGTATAAGCTATAGCGTTTAAAAACTGAGAAATTGGTAAAAAAGACGAACTTCGGCAAACGGCAAATAAATCTTAATGTTCAATTATGTTAGTGCTTGAATGGAATGATGTTTGAGGCAGCACACCGTGCTCTAGTTGATGTCGGGCAAGCAAGCATTCAAAGGGAGGGATCTGAGAGATGACAAAGGGAGTTCTTATACGAGTAGGAAAATATTCCGAGATTCTACGTGTCGCCGTGCGGAAAGAAACTGAATGTTTGATTCATAAGGAGCGCATGACGGCGAAAACTGTCGGCCGAAGCGGCGGTAAACAAAATGAATACCTATGAAGCAGCAATTAGGAATGTTGTAAAATTCGATACTTGCTTTTTGCGCTGTGCCGCAAGGTCGCTGCCGTGAAAGGCGGAATCTGCAGAAGTGTACAAAGGATCAGCTAATGTATGTACGTACGTACGTACGTATGTATGTATGTATGTATGTATGTATGTGTATGTATGTATGTATGTATGTATGTATGTATGTATGTATGTATGTATGTATGTATGTATGTATGTATGTATGTATGTATGTATGTATGTATGTATGTATGTATGTATGTATGTATGTATGTATGTATGTATGTATGTATGTATGTATGTATGTATGTATGTATGTATGTATGTATGTATGTATGTGGCAAGCATGTAATCATGATCGCGAGATTTAATCACAGTATGTGGCACCATGATATTTCAAAATACGCTGTTCAAAATACAACCTGATGAACACACTCAATATTTCAGAAAAATGTAGCTGCTTTCGTACGTACGTCCTATTCGCTATTAATCTATGGGCTGTCCTCTGCGGTTATGGCATCACGCTGCTGAGCATAGGTCACGGTTCCGACCTTCCGCGTGGCCATCGCGTTGCGATGGCCAGGTGTGTAACGGAAAAACGCTTGTGTACCGAGTATTCAGCGCCCGTTGAAGAAACCTAAGCAGGTCAATAACAATACGGCGCGCACTAATGCAACGTACCTCGTAAACAATTGACACTTACACATATGAAGCGATGTAATTTTGTTGGTTATTTAAGCACGAAATTGTTTCAGGCTGTCGCTCCACTATAAATTCACCAACGTCATTTCCGCCACGGAAATGACGCCGCAAATTACCTTGCAAGACCGCGCGCGTTTTTTACGACCTGTGTAGCGCGAAGGGCACTGTCTTTATGACAGGGACCTCCCCAGCCACTCTTACTGAAGGAATGTCGTAGTAGCCGAGCAGGTCAGAGATGACCAGACGGTTGACTTGACAATGTGGCGGTGTCCGACAGTGTGTATATGTACATCGGAATCTCGTTGATACGTTTTTCATGGGAGCCGGGAAATAAAACGTATTACACAAAAATCGCATTAACCAAGGAGGTTAAAAAAAGGGAAGAAAGTATGTGTAGTCCGTCAGCAACTAACTTTTATTGGGCAACGTTGAAGTAGCTGGTCAATTTGCGCTGCACTTTCTTCTTTTCAACGTCCACAGGACTAATTTTTTCTGAAAAGTCAAACAATAAAAAAAAAATGCGGGACGTTTGCGCTAAGTTGCACAGCGAAGTTGGTTGACCCTCAGCTCGTCGTGCTGCAGCACGGGAATCACAACGCCGGCGACGATTGCATCCAGCGTGCTTGGCCGAAGAAGCGGCAGCCAAGAGACGGCGACGGGGGGGATCCAGAATACGCGCAAAGCCTTGCCCAACTGAATGTGTTGAAATCGCTGGCACTGTCCGCCGCGGGGGGAGCAATGGTTATGGCGCTCGGCTGCTGACCCGGAGGTCGCGGGTTCGATCCCGGCCGCGGCGGTCACATTTCGATGGAGGCGAAATGGTAGAGGCCCGTGTACTGTGCGATGTGAGCGCACGGTTAAAGAACACCAGATGCTAGAAACTTCCGGCGCCCTCCGCAACGGCGTCTCTCAAAATCGTATCGTGGTATTGGGACGTTAAACCCCAGATATTAAAACCGCTGTCCCTCAGACGCGGTGTGAGAAACTGTGGCGGTTGCTAAGGCGATGGTTGCTCCTCGGCGCAACGGCAACTCGGCTTTTTTAGCACAGGGGGGCGCGCAGCTGTAGTGGTTGCTATGGCAACGGCGCAGCATAATTTTAGTTAACGGACGTCTTACTGCCCGCTTTAACAGCTTCGCTGTTAAAGAAGAAACTGCAGCTTGCTCACTCGGCTCTCCATTCACGACGAAGCTACAAAACGCGTCCAAGTCAAGGACCGTAGCCAGGGGGGGGGGGGGGGGGTGCCCTAGTCCCCCCCTCCCCTTCCACCCGAAATTAGGTTGGAGGTGATGTTTTACCTAGAATAAATAAGGAAAATATGGGGTTTTTCAAGGTCTTCAACAAGTGCCCCCCCCCCCCCCCTCCGAAAAAAAAATTCCGGGCTACGAGCCTGGTTCCAAGTGTTGGGAGTGCGTCGCTGCCTTTGAACCACCAGCCGCCTTGGCTCCCTCCGGCTTCTAACGTGTCGTCGCCACCGCAGAACTCCGCAGTAATGTCTTGCAGACAGACAGACAGACAGACAGACAGACAGACAGACAGACAGACAGACAAAGAACATTACTTGGTCCTAAGAAGACGAAGAGTGCCCCCCGTCAGGGGGTACCCTCTGCGGGCCGCACCCACGATTTAGCCGAGAGGTTGAGACCCTCGGCGACTTCGCGGGCTTTCTGGACAGCCCTGAGCTGCTCTTCCTTGGCGGAGCTGGTGAGGAACCGGAGCCAGTCTTCCTCCGTAGAGGGAGACCCATGAGCCCCCCGCGCAAGTCCGTGACACTGCCAGAGCATGTGCTGAAGTGTGCACCTCGGATGTCCACAGCGCGGACAGCCCGGGTCCATGCCTTCTATGAATTTTGAACAAATAAACGGAGATGGATACGTGTCCGTCTGTAGCACAGTGCCGTAGCCTGGGGGTTGCACACCGGGCCCGCGCCGCCCCCGAATTTTTTTTTTTTTGCCGTGGCATACAGAGCGAAAAATGGCCATTTCAAGGAGGTGCCCCGCACCCCCGAAAAAAATTTCTGGCTACGCCCCTACTGTAGCATTCGCAGGGTGATTGCCTGTGGTCAGTTTAAGTGTGGGTGTTGTGGGGTCTCGTAATGAGGGCGCCGCTCTCGGAGCAAGGGAGACAGCAGACACGGTCGTACCAATCCAAACATCGTGCACATTTATTGAACTACTTTACATGGCGAGCTCGCTAGCCGAATCATAAATCAAACGCTAAAAACAACCTTAAACAATCATTATGCCAATACACTCAATCAACATAGCAACAAACAACAAGGTACCGCGAAGGCGGCGTCGCCGACGGTCGACTCACCACGAGGGGGCCGCGGGAGACGACCCGCGCGGTGCCTTCCCCACGTACCCACCGCAGGAGCCGCCCGTCCACGCCAGCCGCCAAACGCCAAAGAGCCTCTTTCTTCCCGTGCGCCCACCAGCTTCGCCGCCCAGCGGCGCTGCTGGCGCTACCGTGCTAACTTTAACGATGATGATGATAATAATTACACGCGCGAGCACAACGCCACCTTCCGCTCGGCGGCCATCAACCCAAACTGCGGCTTATCCGCGAGACGCGCGCGCCGTGGGGCGCAAACGACCTTACAGGGGGGTGATGGCACCCCCCACATCCTCCCAACCTTAATTCAAAACATACCCCGGTAAAAAAAAAGAAAACAGCTACACAAGCTCTACGAAAGACAACAACACATGTCCGAATGTCCGTGCACTCCAACACAGCCGCTGGTCGACACCGCTGCACTGGCTCGACGACTTGACCTCAGTCCCAGACCCGCAACGACAACGTGGCCGTCGGCGCGAGAAAGCGTCACTCGCGCCGACACGTCTTCCGGTTGCGAGCAGCACTCACGAGGCCGCCGGTCTGCAGGCCGCTGCGCAGGTCCCAGGCATGTCCATCTCCCGAGATGTTTCGACCGCACTCCTGGCCAGCGGCGAAGACGACGTGCAGAGGACAGCCAGCCGCGGGTTACATCAACCCCGCTGCGTACACTCAAAACACATTCGCGACAGAACGGTGCGGTAGGACAAAGGAAGGGAGCTACGGGCTCATCGCCCTCGTGGTACGATGTTTAGTACGGCTAGCAAAAACATCGGCGGTGACCGAGACGCCCAGTTCATCTAAAACAAAGGTTGCTTTTCTTAGTTCGTGCATCGCAAGATAAGAGGGAAGCAGAGTGCAACACCTCAACGCCACGATCCAACGGGTTGTGTCCCGACAGGCAGCTCCGCAGAGCCTTAGGCCTAACGAGTCGCTCGACAACAACCGGCATCCACCCAGCACCCAGCATAGGCGCAGAAGAGGCGGCCGCGAGGAGACATCAGCTCTGTAAGGTGGCCCTAACCGCTCGCCGCACACAGCAGCTTACCGAGCGATCGGCGCCCACCGTCCCAGACGGTGTCACGACGCCCCGGCGTCGAGCCGCAATACAGGACAGCAACGACGCCCGACTCCCAGAGCCAAAGAGAAAGGAGAAGCTATTTACAGAAAACTCGGACCACCTACGAGGCTTCCGTACTCACTCGCTTCGGGCCTGGCCTACAATCCACGTGCTCTAAGCCTGCTCTCCCCAGGATGCGGACCACGTGGCTCTCGTACAAACTCAACGACGTTCTTAAAAAAACAACCACTTGCGAGCAGAAAAAGAACTCAACGTGCCGACAAATTCAAACACGCCTCAGCAACCGATCTCCTCGCTCTCAACAAAGCACGCCGCCGACGCTAGCGATGAAAATCCCTCCCTAGGCCTACTCTACACCGGCTTAAAAAAAAAAAAGGTTGTTCCGAACCGCGAAAACTGCCGTCCGATGCTCCAAGAGCCCCACGTTGGGCTGCCAGTGTACATTTATTTAACTGCTTTTACAAGACGAGCTCGCTAGCCGAATCATAAATCAAACGCTAAAAACAACCTTAAACAATCATTATGCCAATACACTCAATCAACATAGCAACAAACAACAAGGTACCGCGAAGGCGGCGTCGCCGACGGTCGACTCACCACGAGGGGGCCGCGGGAGACGACCCGCGCGGTGCCTTCCCCACGTACCCACCGCAGGAGCCGCCCGTCCACGCCAGCCGCCAAACGCCAAAGAGCCTCTTTCTTCCCGTGCGCCCACCAAGCTTCGCCGCCCAGCGGCGCTGCTGGCGCTACCGTGCTAACTTTAACGATGATGATGATAATAATTACACGCGCGAGCACAACGCCACCTTCCGCTCGGCGGCCATCAACCCAAACTGCGGCTTATCCGCGAGACGCGCGCGCCGTGGGGCGCAAACGACCTTACAGGGGGTGATGGCACCCCCACAGTGTGGAAGCGGAAACTTCCGACGGCCCAGTTGATATAAAAGTTTAACTGGTCTCGCCAGCCTCGTGTCTGCCAGCCTCGGTCTGCCAGCCGCGGCTGGCAGCGACCTTTTTTCTGAACAACTGACGCTGCTGCGGCTACAGCGGCTCTGCAACATGCAGACAGTGCCTTGTTGGAACGCTGTTTGAACTAGTAGTATACAGAGGAATAAACGTAGGATTTCTGATGTATCGGCCAAGATCCACTTTAGCGGTCATATTATTCAGATTTGGGCAAAAACGTGATCGTATAAAACGCATGAAACGCATCATTTCCAAAGAACGTTGGCCGGGAATAAAAAGAAAAACGTATTAGACAAAAAAAAAACGTATTATACGTAATTGTATCAACGAGATTCCACTGTACATGTTGTGCACCAAGATTCCTTCGAGTGTAAAAGCGCAGTGAATCGGTGGCACAGCTTCGGTGCGATGTGACCCTCACCTTAAAGGCCTGACTACACGTACGCGTTGCAGCGCGCCAGCGCGTGGCTTTTTGACGCGGCGCTGCGCCCTCTCCCTAGGAGAGAGAGGGCGCGTGGCTACGCGAAGCTGAGCGTCCTCTCTCTCTTTGTAGGGAGAGGGCGCGGCGTCCGCGTCAGAAAGCCTCGCGGTGACGCGCTGCAACGGGTACGTGTGGTCAGGCCTTTAGGCTTGCAAAGTAGCGACTGAATACTGCAGATCATCGACAAAGCTGCGCGTCACCCACCGGTCATCGAAGCCGAGGCAAATGGTCCGCTGGGCGACGCGGTGATGAACGACATGGAGCTGAACCGACCAGGGGCAAGGGACAACCGACGCTTCCTGGAGGGCGGCGCGATCGGAGACTTGGCGCCAGCAGCCTCCAATGGAGCACCGTCAGTCGCTCCAACGGCGAGCTGTCGACACAATAATTTCGGTGGTGATGTTAGCTTCTCGCAAGACAACGCTGCTCCATCGGGAGACTAACGATAAAAGAATATATATATATATATGCTCCAGCCATTGCGATATATATATATATATATATATATATATATATATATATATATATATATATATATATATATATATATATATATGCTCCAGCCATTGCGATAACAAATAAATTCACACTCCCAGTGCTTTTCCTGAAGTCGACGTAACCGCGATGTTTGGTACAAAGTTTGAGAAATGTTTTCCGTAGTATATTGACGGGATCCCCTATACTTGCAAAGAGTTAGAAAACAAGAAAATTATTTGTTCCTATCTACGATCCGATCTTACCATTTAACCAGTGTTAAAACAGCCCCTAACTGCGTTTAAAACGCACCAGGCTCGTTTTTGGCGGATCGCCTTCGACGAGTCCCTTCGGCGTGTGTAGTCCGAAGTCCACAGTCGACCGTCGCTCCCGAACATCGGCTGCGGCATGCACTGCTGCTCCGGAATGGCGTGGCTTCAGAATGGAGGGCCGTCGAATGTCGATGGGCGATGGGGCCAAAGGAAGCTCTCCTTCCTTTGTAAGTACCGCGACTTCTGGAGCTGTTGCAGTCACGGCCGCGCCTTCGGTCGCACTGACGGGGGGGCTCCGACAGGGGCGCTGCAACGCCATATAACACGCGGTGGCATGCGCGTAAAAGTTTGTGCGGTCATTACGACGTGCACAGGTGTATAACGTACAGTCGCGCTCAATGACTTGCAACACGGGAGCACGTGGCCTCACGGGTTCAAAGGTTGCGCATGGCTTCAACTTCTTTTTATTTCAACAACTAAAGTATTATTTTCTTATTTGAGGTCATACCCAAGTGAGAGAAACGCGTTTAGTAATGGAAATAAGGGCTAGTGGAAGCCATGCGCAATCTTTGAACTCGTGAGGCCCCGCGCTCCAGTGTTGCAAGTCATATTGAGCGCGACTGTACATCACGTTCGTCACGGCGTTCAAATATTTTTTCTCCTACCATGAGCCACGAGCGTGCAGCGGCTTCCACTACGTTCTACATCGGGTGATGGTATACCGTTCGAGCTACCAGAAATAATAATATTTTTGGGGTTTTACGTCCCAAAACCACGATGTGATTATGAGGGACTCCGGAAATTTTGACCGTCTGGTGCTCTTTAACGGGCACTTAAATACAAGCACGTGTGCCTCCAGCATTTCGCCTGCACCGAAATGTGGGCGCCGCTGCCGGGATACGATTCCGCGAACTTCGGGTCACCATCATCACTAGACCACCACAGCGGGTAAAAGGTATCAGAAAGATACCGGCTCAGGTCCTACGTCGTGGCTACCATCCAAAGCTTGATTACACGGCTGGTGCAAATGTAGAAGCATCCAACTTTGTTGCTACAGATTGCGACAGCTTTTAACAGCGTGAAGAACGGTCTCTACGATGCCCGTTTTTGACGCTCGTGAGTTCTTTATGAATGAACGTTTTCTACTCATGAACATCATAACACTACAATTATGTAATGCTTGAATGTAATTGTCACTGTTTTACGACGTCGCTTCCACGATTCTCGGCGGCGAAAGCCGGAGTTATACCGGAGCGGCATACAAAAAAACATGCGCACCGAGCTCTCTGTGCACTACAGTGTATAGCTCATTAGACATTAAAATTAATTTTGAGAGTTCCCACTATAGACCTATTCCACCGGACATACGTCACGAAGATGCGGTGGCGCTGTCGTCGGGCGTTTAGTTTCGCGTGGTAGGCAAAAGCCGCGGCGCCTACCGTGGTTGCTGCTGTGTTTTCGCTAGTGCGTGCGCTGTTTTTCGTCGTGCAAAGAAGAAGAAACGGTGTAACGACGGGCTGTCACGGCGATTTACGCGGGAAGGCACAGGAAAGATGGAATTAGTTTTCTTTTTTTTCAGTTTTCTGTTAACGAAGACCGTCGCAAGAAATTAGCCGCAGCTGTAAAACGCGATCGAGAACTTGTCTTCGACGCCGGTTCATCGGTTATGTTTTGGAGCGACTTCCTCAGCAAAAACGATTAGCTCTGTCAAGCGTTTTCACTGTAATGTGCCGCACCGCATTTTTTGTAATAAGCCTTCTGTAGAGGCATAGCGCGTTTACCTCAAAGCACGTTATCGTTGAGGATAGCATTGTGATATGCGGAAAATTCTTCGCTGTTTCTATTGTTGATATAACTGCAGAAGTCTTAGACGCGTCAAAAGGATTTCGTTATACTCGCGTGAACTAAAGGCGTCACTCGGTCACGGAGCATGTTTCTTACTGCGTTTGATTAAAGCGGCAGCGAACGAAAGGATGACTTCGACTATGCCTTTCCTGATTGTATGCGGCTGCGATGACACAAGTATGTCAGGCAGGGCTGTTCTGGCTGCGGGGCGCTTCACGAGGTTTTCACGTCTGTCGGAATTCACAGAAAAACAGCACCCGACCAGGAAACTTGCCGAGTCTGTTTACAACATGTACGCATTTCGCGGTCTCGAATTGAGCCTACGAAGGGAGCCGCAAACCTGACAGGTACGTAACCGCATTATCCATAGCATGTAGTTGAAGCATTATCGCAAGCGTCACCCGGATGAAAGTGTCGCCGAGATCGCCCAATTCGTTCGCATGAATAACATTCCCGGCACATTTCTTATATGCGAGGATTTAACGTAACGGTTCGCGTAACTATGCATTTTACTCCGTGCATTTGCGCATCGTACCCAAGAGCCTCTTAAATCGCTCAACTGGGTCGGTGGTTCTAGCATCAGTTGACAAATTAAAACGTACACGTGCGACCTAGACTGCCGCAACGGCGACGACATTTCGCAAATGGGTCGCATTCGCGCCGTGAATATACCTAACGTTCTGGTGAGGTTCTCAGAGCTAGAGCTCCACGTGAACATGGCTCATATATATGTTCATTTCAGAGTCCGCTTTACAGCCGCTGCAACTTCCTCGGTTGCAGCCGCCGCTTGTAAACAAGCGAAAGGCGCCCCGACGCGCGGTGCTCGGAGGCAGCTTTTGCACCTGCTGCGCCAGCGCTTATGGCGGCGCGGAGGCACGGAGTCAGCCTTTCCCGCCGGACACGGTGGGCGGAGCTTACAAGCCGGACGTCGCTATAATTTTCCCGTAATGTCGACGGCGCCTACCCCTGTTTACAAACATGGAATAGGTCTATAAGATTAGATCGTGGGGTATTACCTGCCAGAACCACGATACGGTTATGAGGCACGCCTTCAAGGGGGACTCCGGATTAAATGGGCTATCTGAGGTTCTTAAACGAGAACCTAAATCTAAGTACAAGGGTGTCGTTGTATTTCGCCCCCCATCGAAATTCAACAGCCGTGACCGCATTCGGGACCAAGCGCTGGTGGTCCGTCTCTCTCCTCTTTCTGTCCTGGACAGAAACGGACGGCGCTTGGTCTCTTGTCCTGGGGTTCACGCTGTTTCTCCTTTTATAACATGTACCAACCGGCCCAAATAAGTGCTTCATCTGCTGAGCTATCAGGGTATCTAGAATGTTCGCCATTTATTGTAGGCATGTTGTAGATTCTAGACGTACTGCTCACGCGGGTCCTGGCACGAGCTGAGGACACCATTGAGAAGCACGGCCTGGCAGCATACATAGCCTGAACCTCCCGTTACCCCCCACACCCCTTGATGAATAAAGTTGTCACTCACTCACTCATTCTACGATACGATTTGATGGTTGACTAGTGGCAAAACAGTACTTGCGAACGCTCACCACCCTCACTCGGGGCTGCGGCCAGAGCGACGTCCTCTCGGGCACTCTTACGGCGGCGGCTCCCACGGCGCGTAGTCCTGCGCTTGGAGGTGGAGCCCTCGCGTGGGCCGGCCGGTTCAGGTTCCATCGCTGACGAGCTGGCGGTGGTGGATTCCTTGCGCTTGTCGGGGCACTTCTGCATATTTGCGCTCTGCATAAAGTGCGAAGCGTCGATGTACGAGTCAAAACTGAGGGCTCAATCGCATTTTTTTTTTAGCTTTACTCCCGCAATTTGCACCAACAGTGTATATCAGTTGTCTCAAGCTCACCTCAGCTAGTGGACCATGGTAACGACATTTAATTCCGCAAGAGCCGGGACATTCAAGAGGGTTAAAGAAAAGGGGGAGGGGGGTAGAATGTCACCTAACGCTGGGATGTGAAAGATTTTGCTCATATCTTATATAGGGGTCATTTCTGAAAGGAATTTGGAGTCAGGATACGAGGAATGTATCGCTATTGATCTCCAGAATGAGTCAAATCTGGACGCCAATTCTGAAATACAGAGATTTTGTTCCACGGTTACGTTTTAACACATGGTGACCGTATAGGGTGCCTCGCGCAACAACAACTGCTTGATACCAGCCGCTTCTCTGTAGTTTAAATAAGCCGAACAAAAGCATTATTTATTAATCGCAATTGGGAAGTAAGTAATGCGCGTACTATTTAGCGAAGTCACAAGCAATTTATTCCGTGTGAAAACCGCTGGTTGTTCGATTATGAGGGGTGCCGTAGTGGAGGGCTTAGCAGTGGCGTAGCCAGGGGGTGGCACACTGGGCGGCCCATGTCCCCCCCCCCCCCCCCCGAATTTTAGGGGCGAAGCTCCTTAGGGCGTAGGCTAGTCCGGCGTCGTAGTCATCGTCGTCGTCGTAGTAGTAGCCAGCTCTAGGTCTCAGAATGATCACTAGATGGCTCTGCGGTGCCATCTAGTGATCGACCACATGCAACCCACAACCATCCGAGGAACCTGCATCGATCTCGTCTTTGCAAACTTCCCGCTACCGCCCATCCAAGAACCCCTATCCCTTCACTTTACCGACCATAAAGCAGTTATAATGAAGGGTGAACGAAAGCCACATCTAGCTACCATTTACGAACAATAAAATCATTTCGTTGTATATATACATAGTTTGTCACGTCTTTCATGATGTACTGGGTGAAATTCACGGAAGATTCACGGTTTACCGATGAACCTCCGGTGCTTCGCCCACTCATCATCGTTCACTTCGTGGATATGTTTTTTTTTGTTTTTTTTTTTGCCATGGCATATAGAGTACAAAATGGCACGTGACCGCATCTGCCTGCCCGGCCCCCCACTCAAAATCAAGAAAGTGCCCCCCCCCCCCCCCCCCCCGAAAAAAATTCCTGCCTGCGCCCCTGGGGCTTAGAAAACTTCGACCCCCATGTATTCTTCAACGTGCACCTAAATCTAAGTACACGGCCCTCTATAGCAGGGGTCTCAAACACGCGGCCCGCGGGCCGCATGCGGCCCGCGAGGCTCTCGGTTGCGGCCCGCGGCCCGCACATGAGTGTCTTCACCCCACATTTTTTAAAATTTTCTTATCAAGTATGTTCGTGAGCTACAGACCTGACTGGTGTAAGGCATCGTCTCCGCGAGGCATCCCATGTGTTCACCTTCTTTTGAAACATAGTCGTGAAGCAAAAGTTATATTTCACAATCGGCGTCCAGATTTGAGTCATTTTGGAGATCGGCATCGACATGTTGTTGGAACCCTGGCACCAAATCTCCTTCAGAAATGACCTTTATATGAGATATGGGAAAGTTTTCTTTCAAATAGCAGCGTTTGCAGGCAAATTGTACAGATCCCCCCCCCCCCCCCTCCCCTTCTATCTTTTGCACTGCCCCGGCCCTTGCGGGACTTAATTGCTTGACTGCGGCCCGCTGGCTAAGGTGAGTTTGAGGCCCCTGCTCTATAGAATTTCACTTCCATCGATATGCGACCGCCGTGGCCAGGATTCGATCCCGCAAACTTCGGCTCAGCAGTCGAGCACCATAACCAGACCACCGCGGCGGGGTGGAAGAGTTGCTTCTTTCTCGTAATGAATAGTCGACTATTCCGCGACTCACTACATACTGGCGGATATGTTGCCTCACCTGAGTGTTGGAAGGGTGTACTTCTCGTTCTTTCGAACTCTTTGACACGGAGTGAACTGTAGCTAGCGGCGCCTCCTGCAGGTCGGTTTCTCCTTTCACGGCGACGGCATGGGCACCGTCCTCACGTTCAATTATGGAGTCTGACGGTGCTTTCGGGCCGTCCTTGTTGACCGACGGTGCCGCAGGGGGCGCCGGCGACGCGCCCGAGGTGAACGCAGTAAAGGGCACCGTGGTCCCGGCTCCAGTCGTCTTCTCGGTCGCGGTCTCGTCCTGGGTGCCTCGTCGGAGCTTCTGGGCGCTCCCCCTCCTGTCGCGGAAGGGGAACAAGTCCAGCAGCGCCGAGGGCTCCTTGCGTCGGCTGACGTCCGCAACGCTGGCGTCCAAAGTCGTTGGCGCCACCTGGTCCCGCTTCAGTGAGATCTTCCGACCAAGCGCGGATATGACGCCCGTCACCTCTGTTGGTTTTTTCGGCTTTGGCGCGCTCGATCGGCGCATCAACTTGTCGATGAAACGCTGCGAAAAGGAAAGGGGTTTAAGGCGCCCACTCACCAGACTCTGTAGTGAAACTTTTAGATAAATTGCCAGTGCTGCGCGAAAGCTGGAAGCGAACGCTGGATTCACAGCGGAAACTGGAAGAGCGGCCTTTCTAGAGTTTTTTTTTAAACACTCTTGGGGCAATTTCTACAGGTACACTTGCATGGCACCCACTACGCCATAAATCAATTTTTGTAAAGTAGGGAAGCACCTACTACGCGATTGTTCGTTCTTCGGAGAAGCGTGGTACCCGCTCACACCTGTAAGGCATTGTGTGCACTTTGTTGATGCTGTGGCTGATGATGATGAAGAATTATGGCTCGGCCTTTTGTAACGAGTTGGAAGCATTCAACGACCCATTGGTAACTCAATTCGCATTGGGTCACTCCTGGTTGTTATTTTGCTCTTCTAAAACGCTCTATTTCACATGTTAACACGATTCCTTCCCGATATGAAGACTGCATAGGTTCTGTTTGCAAACCATGTCGAAGCACCGGCGTGGCTCTGTGGCAGAATACTGGGCTGCCACGCAGAGGGCCAGGGTTCGAATCCCATTCTCTCCGCGTCGTTATTTTATTTATTTCGTTTTTTTTATTTCGTGCGATAGCGGTTACGGACACCGGCGGCGGCGGTGGACAACTACGGATATCATAACAGCTTCCTCTGTAAAGCGGCGATGATGGAATTATCTAGGGGCATCTTCCCTTGAAGTCGTGGTGGCGACAATATGACCATGTGCTTAAGCCAATCAGCATTACGTATATTTTTCTTTAGTTTTCCCGACCTATAGAACGTGTTCAATTTCTCGACACAATTGCAGTCTGCGTTGACAGCAGGGAAACAAAGCTGAGCCACAGTTACCGGAGTAACGGAACGCCTCTGAGAGAGCAAGTGTGTGCGACATGACGCAACCTTGCACCGACCAGTGTTGCGGAATGGGCGCCTCCATTCCATTCCAATTCCATTCCGGGGAATGGGAACTTGCCGCAATTCCATTCCTTTCAATTCCTCGGAATGAAAAAACGTAGCCCATTCCCACTCCGGGAATGGCCGGGCAGTTCAAACCCATTCCTATAATTCCTCAACGTAGGAAAGGCATCTTGATAGTTTTATCGAGCTAAGAATGAACGCCCCATAAAGCTGATGAAATCAGATGCATTAAGAACTGCAAAAGTACGCAAAACATGTTACAAAGGTCGAGGGATTGTAGCTGGGGGGACATATCTCGTGCAGTACAGCCACCCTACTAATTCCTATAGGGGAAGTTCTCCCGCTATGAGGTGAGACGGCACGCAGTATGCCACCGGCCGTAGTTCCGCACGACGGGTACCAACGGCATAGAACCGCGGTTAAGCAAAGAATAGACAAACTTCGGAGCAACACAGTCTATATAAGGACAGAATTGTAGTAGGTACAATACTTATAAACGTACCGTGCTTGCGATCAGTCAAGCCATTTTAAAAATACTGCGGTATTGTTAAATTCGAGGCTCTGACTTACCAATGTGTGAAGTTTGAAAAACAGCGCGTAGACGAAAACGTGCTCTATTTTCGGAAAAAGACGTAATTCCATTCCCATTCCATTCCGTGCAAAAGGCGCTAAATTCCATTCCCATTCCATTCCTCCAAGCGTTGTCCCCATTTCATTCCCATTCCATTCCGGGGTCGCGAAAATGTGGAATGATTCCGGAGTCATTCCAATTCCGGAGTGGCAACTCCGCAACACTGGCACCGACACGAGAAAGCCAAGAAACGACGCGCACATCGTCGCAAGTTCACCGGGTCACAAACAACAACAACAACAACAACCAAAAAACGACGACTAGCGTGAATGCGCACCAATAGCCATAGTCGTTGTACATATTTTGTGCTTAGTAAACTTGGAGTACGTCACACCAACTTGACCAAAGCTTAGTACTCCTCAACTATATTTTCAAGACTGGAACCAAGCATCCGACAGGCGTGTACAATGCAAAGTGTCACTAGTCTTTCTTTCGAGTCATGACCAGAATTTGGGTGCATGTGCACGTAGAGACATCTCTCGTCGGTGACAGTGGTGGCTTGCCGTAACTGAATGGGAAATAGACGGGGGAAAAAATCATATCTGACGAAGAAAGCTGGTTACCAGAAATGACTCCCGGTTCTATACAGCGGATACGTTATTCTAACATTCTGGTAACATTAGTGTCGCACAACAAACCGCGTGGCTTCCCAGAGTGTTTATTATTTTACAAAAGGGCCCCATGTATTTAAAATGGGCGGCGTTCATTTGTCCAGGGATTCCACACGCATTGCAGGGCGATAGTGCGATTTTACCGAAATGTTCCGCTGGGTATCTGCTGCGTATAACCGGCGTTCATTTCGGTTACTAGCGCTTTTCGTCACATATAATTTTTCGTCGCCGATTTTCCATTCAGCATGGCCTCCGAGATAGCGCGCCGGCGGGTAGACCCACCGGCTATCTCCGAGGTCATGCATTCAGCTAAGACGCCGTTGCTGCCGTCGAGAGATGGCGCCGCGTACAGGTGTCCCCAAATCCTAGGAATGAGACGACCTTCCCGTCGAGTTTCCAAGCCTTCCGCTGAACCACCATTTTGTTTGTACATCAATGCAGCCTGCATCGTTTTTGATTTGGATGCTGTGTTCACGAAACTGCTCCATTTTGGTTGAAAGTCAGCGCTCGTGTTCATCGGTCCGTCTATCTGTTGTCTTGCGATGCGCTGCGGTCACATTCAATACAACCTAGCCTGTATCCACACCTGCCTCTCTTATTTGCTGGCTTCGTCACCATTGGAACTATGTTTAAAAATTGAAGGACTTTTTGTACAGTGTGTTTGGCGAAAGCTTGTGGCCTTTCGACTGACTATGCCATGTCTTTTTTTCTTTTACACTCTCAGTGGGATGGCACACAAACGGAATGTGTGCGTGTTTTCTTATTTAATTTTTTTTTTTTACAGCGAAACGCAGCGAGACGCGAGACTAATCTGCATCCGTTCGCATGCGTTCGTATTTTCTCGCGCTTTGCGCATCGTGCGAACGCCATCCGCGTTCCACCGCTTAAATTGACGGACACTTTGTAAATTCCAAAGTGTGTTCCGCGAACGCCTGTGTCCATTGAGACGGGGTCGGTCAGAACGGAACGCGATGCGCGCGTCTCCCTCCTTGCATGATTGGAAACGCTGGGCACAGCGACGCTACGCAAGCAAAGCGCGAGCGCTGTAGAGTCCGACGCGATCGGCGTCCGTTTGCGCACCCCGGCGCCCACCTGGCACCATGCCAGGGCTCGGACGGAGGGAAGGACGGACGGACGTGAGCATGAGACATTAAACGCTTTCGCCTTAATACAGTCGCTGTATGCTTCGGTGTCTGTTTAATCATCTGCAGTAAACATTGGAACACAGCCATATAGGGGACGCCGCAGTCGAGCAAAGATTGCCACTGGATCGTTGTGTTAATGCTCAGCTTGAATTCTCTCACATATTGTGTTGGTGGTGTTGAATCCCAATGAGCAAACAGCTTCTGCTGGCGAAGCAAATTATGGCCTATAGTTAACCAGGCGTGCGCAAGAGGGGGGCAGAGGGGGACGCCCCCCCCCCCCCCCTAGTCACCTAAGAAGGGGGGGGGCGCAAAGTCTGCCCCATACATTGACTCAATAGGGAAGGGCGGCGCTGCGACGAGCCTTCGCCCCTCCCCTGAAGGGGAACCCTGCGCACGCCTATGACTATAGGAATAATACATACGTGCTACTTGTCGCGTCAAGCCAATAAAAAAATTACACCATCTCCCGCTAAAGGGAACCATGTGTAGATGTGAAGCAGCGGGCGCTAACGCTTACACTGGCGGCGGCGTTGACGCTGGCGCTCATCGCAGCGTTGCGCAGGAGAGAAAACTGGGGAGGCGCAAAGCACGCAGTGATGGAGTGGTGTTTCCTACTGGAACATGCCAGTCGCTGCTAATGGGCAATGAGACGGAAGACTCCGATTGGACACAGAGACCCGCAGTCCGCTTTTAGTTAACGCGCACGCTGCGAATTTTTTTATTCTTCAACAACACACAGGAGAAATCTCCCACCGGCACCACCTTGCAGGTCAAGATCCATTGCCATATATACGGGGTGGCCAGTGAACGGTTGTGCAGCGCGAGCAGTCGGTTTTTTCAACCAAGAAACTCGCTAGCAGACGCTGCCTGCGTCGGCGTCGCGAGGCGAGAGAGGGGGGGGAGCGTAGGAGAGGAGAGAGTGGGCGGGACGCGCATGCGCAGTGGGAGTGTGGACGCCGCGGGCAGGGATGCCTAGAGGAGAGAGGGGGGAGCGTAGGAGAAGAGAGAGGGGGGACGCGCATGCGCAGTGGGAGTGTGGACGCCGCGGGCAGGGATGCCTAGAGGAGAGAGGGGGGAGCGTAGGAGGAGAGAGAGGAGGGCAGGCGCATGCGCAGTGAGGGTGTGGTTGCCGCGGGGAGGGATGAGGAGAAAGAGGGGGAGAGGAGGTTTTTTTTTTGAAAGGGTTCGCGCATGCGCAGTAAGTGAAGCACCGCGGCACACCACCACCACCACCACCACCAACACCACCACCACCGGATTAAGCTTCGCCATAAGATGCTTCACATCTAAAACACGCCTTTGTCGTCACTGCCCCGTGACGAAACGTCACTTACCATAACAAAAATAGCCTATGTGTGTCGGTGAAGTCTGAAATCAAGGTAGCTTATCCGATGAAAAGAATTATAACCGCTTCGTCTTCGGCATTGCCACTTGCGCAACGATGTCGGCGAATTCCATCGGACCAGAATAAACGATGAAAATGACATGCTTAATTTGTGCCACAGGGCCCCTTTATTATGTTGGCGAAGCATTCTTAAAATTATTGGTAGAGAACGCAATCAAAATTGTGGGCTTATGCAAAAGCATCGCTTGGGCTCTATAGAATCATTTTGCGTAAATAATCATAATCTTCAATTAAAAGGTTGCTGCTTCTAACGGAACGTTACAGAGGCATGCTATGCACGGGCACACGTCAAATGTGTAGCAATCGAGACGCTGTAGTAAGTACTTGTAGTAACAAGAGCGACAAATATGTTTCTGAGACTGTACTTGTGATTTACCACAGGCCTTGAGTGGCTCTTAGGAATTTAGTGCCAGAGCGGTTATTATCGGACCCTGAAGAGACTACGCTAATATTAGGGAGTTTTCGAATACCGTACGCAAAGCTTTGCGTTCGCTTACCGTTGCGATCGCTGCCACTGCGCATGCGTCGTAACGCTAACCACGGTTAGCGTTTGCGGGCCGCCCGCAAGAAATCCGAAATAGCGTGGGGCCCGCAAAGCCCCTTTGCGGCGTTAGCGCTGGTGGGTGACAAACGCTATTCGAAAACTCATATGGCGCCCTTACGCTAACGCTACGCCCGC
Organism: Rhipicephalus appendiculatus; assembly: GCA_030522465.1. Lineage (NCBI taxonomy): Eukaryota > Metazoa > Arthropoda > Arachnida > Ixodida > Ixodidae > Rhipicephalus > Rhipicephalus appendiculatus. The sequence continues at coordinate 266,500 of JALIZH010022382.1, forward strand.
AACGCCCGCTAACTTGGCGTACGCTATTCGAAAACTCCCTATTATCGCGAAGTGCCACTTTCTTGAGACTATGTGACAGCTGTTGAACATATATGGGATTACGGCCGCGCGCCTCCTTTCCGCCGTTATGCAGCCATGAGCGTTAGACTGGCTTGACCTAACCTAACGCAGCATAACCTGACGCACTTTGACCTAACATAACCCAACCTAACCTAACCTAACGCAACCAAACATAACCTAACCTAACCCAATCAACTGATTTTCTGCCACGTGCATGCAGACGCATTGTCACCTAAGGAGTTGGGTTTCTTGCGTAAGCGGTGAATTACGGCGTTATCTTTGTAATGGTTTCGCTCTGGTAGAGTGACTTTTTTCGCGCATGCTTCTGGGTGCTCCCACGTGTTCAACTGTCTGCCTGGCGAATGTGGTTTATAGGCTGCCTGATTTTGGAAATACAGATGTTGTTAGTAGCGATGTGTGCTGTCCTTATGTGCCTTATCGTGTCTCTGTGTCGTTTCGCGCTTCACCAAAGCTGCTCAGATGATTCATTAACAAGCCCACACTGCAATCCTAGTCATTGAGAGAAATATGCTGGCCCTCCGACAGAAACGGAAGTAAACTTACCTTTCGCAGTCGGGTGCTGTTTGCGGCATCCTCGTCTGGTCTGCATCAGTGAGAACGTTTGTATATGCTATAGAGAACCTGCATACGCGTGTGCGTATTTTTCAACGCACACACACACACACACACACACACACACACACACACACACACACACGCACACACACACACACACACACACATACAATATATATATATATATATATATATATATATATATATATATATATATATATATATATATATATATATGAAATACGAAAGAAACGTTAGTGATGTTATGTAGGACATGCATAAGAATAATAATAACTGTTGGTGTTTTACGTGCCATAACCACAGCCTGATCACGAAGCACACCGTATGGAGGGCTCCGGAAATTTTGACAACCTGAGGTTTTTTAAGGTGCATAATAATTGATGTACACGGGCCAAACTTCGGCTCCACCGAAATGCGACCGCCGCGGCCGGAATCGAACCCGCGACCTTCGGGTCAACAGCCGAGCACCGTAACCACTGATCCACCGTGGCTTTTTTTTCTTTATTCTACTGATCCGCCGTGGTGGACAACACGCGCACCTGCAGGCTTTGTTGTGCGGGGGTGCTGTTACCCCCTGTAAAGTCAATAACGCCTCGTTGCGCCCGCGCGTCTCGCGGATTAGCCGTGGTTAGGTTTAACAGCCGCCGAGCGAGAGGTGGCGCTCGTGTTCACGCGGGTTAGGGTTAGCGCGGTAGCGCCAGCAGCGCCGCCGCACTGCTGAGGCGGATAGGCCAGGCAAGCGCACGGGAAAGAGTAGCGAGGCTCTTTTTGGGTTTCGGCAGCGGGCGCCGACGGACGTCTCCTGCGGTGGGGTCCGTGGGTGGCGACACCGCGGGTCGTTTCCCGTGGATCCCTCGTGGCGAGTCAAACGTCGGCGACGCCGCATTCGCGGTACCTTGTGTTTGCTATGCTGTTTATGTGTTGTGTAAGGTTGTTAAGCGTGTCACTAGTGATGTATTAGATTCGACTGGCGACATCGTCGTTGTCAAAATGAATAAATATACACGTGTTTTGACGCCTGGTGCGATTCTACGCTTCTACCACGCAATATGACATGCGTTAAGGACACTCTTCGCACTGCATGACCCCCCCCCCCCTCCTTCCCCTGAAACAGTTTAAAGCACGGGGGTGGATCGGCGGTAGAACACCTGCTTGCCACACAGAAGTCGTAGGTTCGATACTCACTCGAACCAATGATTTTTATTATTTATTTATTTGCATCTATCTCCAGTTTTAGCTGACGGACAGGGCTGGTTTTTCGCTCACAATCAACGACGCCGACACCGAAATTTCTGCGAACCGAGCTCTTTAACGCTATCGCGCTAATAAAGGTATAATATACGAAGCATGCCGTATTTACCCACATAATACATAATAATAATAATAAAAATATCTGGGGTTTTACGACCCAAATCCAGGATATGATTATGAGGGACGTCGTAGTGGAGGACTCCGGAAATTTTGACCATCAGGTGTTCTTTAACGTGCACTGACATCGCACAGTACACGGGCCTATAGCATTTCGCCTCCGTCGCAATGAGACCGCCGCGATCAAACCCGCGACCTCCGGGTCAGCAGCCGAGCACCGGAACCGCTGCGCCACCGCGGTGGACTTACCCACATAATGCAAGCGCTGACTGGTGCTGGCTAAAGAGTGGCTAAATGTTGCCAGCTGTTGGCTTATGTCAGATAGAGTTGTTCATCCGTAGTTATAGCAATGCCATAAAAATAAGGAGTATGCCTCTTCATTCAATTAAGTCCTTCGGACACGAGGAATGTTCCGCTTGGGAACATTCGCCCCAATTTTTTAATATATTTAGCCAAGGGACTGTGCAACACTTTTTGACCATGGTCAGAAAAAGCTGCAGATTGGTGATGAAGGCTCCTGAGAACACGTAAGCCAAACATTATAACCGGCAGCATACGGCCTGGAATTTACAATGAATTCTCAAAGTCAGCTAGAAATCACTCACTCTTCTCTTAACATGTGATGCAATAAATCAAAATGTAGGCGTCATAAACCCAAAGTCCGCGGCCATTGGCTGATTTGAGCATCGTGAGCTGCATAGTTACCGCGACCGCCGCGGGACGCCGCCACTGCCCGCGCGCTCGCTCACGATCACAGTGAAAGCACTGAAAGTAAGCTGGCGTTCGAAGAAAAAAAGAAAAGAAAGTGCTCAAGGACATGACGCGCGTTGACGAACAGAGGTAGCTTTTCACCCCCTTGGCATCTCCTGCCTTGCGTAACTTCCAGCGCGCTCGCTGGTGCGGAAGGAGAGAGGGAAAGCGCTTTAAGCGTGCTGCGAATCTCGAACTCCGCTCGTACTTGACGGATTATAAAAAAATTGCGGTACTAGATTTGCGAGCTAATAAACTCCTTTCACGAGGCCATTCGATGATTACGTGGGAAAATGTTGCAGGGCCTCTTTCAGCACAGTATGACTGAAAGAACACGCGACCAAAGATGTATCCCGGTTTCGTATGCAGGCCTGTAAGCATAAGCGTGCGCAGGGTTCCCCTTCAGGGGGGGGGGGGGGGGGGGGCAAGGTTCGTTGCAGCGCCCCCCCTCCCCTATTAAATGGGTGGTGCCATCAAATTTCGAGGCTATAACAAGCCTGTTGTGTGTTTCCACTGTATGCAAGGACACTCCACACGAAGGGTCGGACATAGCAAACGTTCAGAACATATTTTAATTCACTTCCAAAGTGCACCTAAATGCTCATTCTCCCGATCGAAATCCATCGCTAGCGCGCCAAAACTGACGTAGCTCTATAGCAGGGGTCTCAAACACGCGGCCCGCGGGCCGCATGCGGCCCGCCGGGCTCTCGGTTGCGGCCCGCGGTCCTCATATCACTGTCCTTTGCCCCTAGTATTTTATTTTATTGTTCTTATTAAGTATGTTCCTGAGGTACACAGACCTGACTGGTTTAACGCATTGTTGCGTGAGGCATCCCATGTGTTTATTTTGTTTTAAAACATAACCGTGAAACAAAAATTATATTTTCACAATCGGCGTTCAGATTTTAGTCAGTTTCGAGATCGGTATCGACGCGCTTTTGGTATCCTGGCACCGAACCTCCTTCAGAACTTGCCTGTGTATTAAATATGGGAAAATTTTCTTTAAAATTACAGCGTTTTCAAGCAAATTGTACAAACTCCCCCCCCCCCCCCCCCCCCTTGCTTCTATCTTCTTCACTGCCCCGGCCCTTACGGAACTAAATTGCGTGACTGCGGCCCGCAGGCTGAGTTGAGTTTGAGACCCCTGCTCTATAGGAAGGGCAACGAAAGTTGTAGTGACGTCACACCAGATCCTAGTGACGTGGGTTGACCGCCGGACCTGTTTGCGAGAGCAGACAATACTCAGGACGACGTGCGTCACAGCCTTGGTTGGTCACGTGACCAAGCCTACTACACTGCTACGTCACTGCCCAACTTGGCGCCCCAGAAACCGAAACCGAAAATTGCCCACATAAATAAGGTGATATTAAATTATTTAGCGAGAATACGTGAATCTTGGTGCGTGTATCATGGCTTCCTAGAGCTATAAGAAACGCTTGCAGCGACGAACGCGCAAGCCACAAATTTGGTGGCACCACCCCTTTAAGTCAATGTATAGGGCCGACTTTGCGCCCCCCCCCTCTTAGGTAACTTGGGGGGGGGGGGGGGCAACGGCCCCCCTCTGCCCCCCTCGTACGCACGCCTATGCCGGTAAGGGCACATGCGAGACCGTCTGTTGTGGATTAAGTGTCGTTTACAAACGTCGCTTTCTTGTTCTCTCCTTAGGAGGCTCTCACTTGTCCGTCGTCGTCGGCGGAAAGCCAGGAGACGTCCGTCTAGACAGGGCTGCAAGAGATGCTCTTTTTCCCGAGGACTTGAGGGCCGCCTCGGTGTTTTTTAACGATCGCTTCCTCGGGCCACTGCGGGAGCAAAATAAGTAAGTGAGTCGGGTGGCATACATAGATTCCCGCGTTATTTGTACAGACGGCCATATAATTAACACCGCCGATACAGTGCAGCGAACAGGCAGCGACGCTTGAAGAGCCAAAGACAATAAAAAAATATTAAAAAAATGGCGAAGCTTGCATTAAGCCACACAAGCCTTGAAAGAGCGAAACTGGACGATTCTGAAGACTAATCTGGTTGCTTCTAGGTTGTTTCTGGGACTTATCAAGGAGACGCAGGTTTTTTCTGGGTTGCTTCTAGGTCGTTGCTAGGCTTTAGCTATAGGTGATGCTAGGTTTCTGCGCTGATTCTCAGCGCACAGAGGTTCGAGTTAAACCACAGACAGTCACAGACCCGACACGGGCACGTCGTCATTGGCGTAGGCCTTCCATCGCTTCGGGGCCTTCTCGCAGCCGCCGTTGCCTTTCCCGTTCCCTATAGTATATTCTCTCGTTGTATGTATTCTGGGTCTTTCGCACGACGCCGTCGCTTCGCAGCCATTAGTTGGGCTAACTGTTGCCTTCTTCCTTTTTAGTGGAAGTTGTGTGTGGTGGGATTTACCCAAATGCTGTAGCACATACCCGTTCATGATGATGATTGTTTTCTGACAGGCCGCACAAATTTCTGTGGCACATACCCGTTTGCTGGGCTAACTGTTGCCTTCTTCATTTTTAGTGGACCAGTGTTCAGTAGTGGGATTTACCGAATTTCTGTGGTGCATACCCGTTTATGATGATGATAGTTTTTTGGTACGGGGTGAATAAGGAACGATTTGCTGAACATCTTCGCTGTTAAAAAGCATCCCGCTTTTTCACGGAAAATATTCACGGGTCCGTAGTATTACAGCTGTTGAAACATCATTCAAGTTACCTGCACTAGGAACAGCGAAGGCTTATCTCACTGCTTTCTCACTTCCACAGGCTTTATTTCAGTCGATCTTACAGCCGCCGATTCAATCACCTCATCGCATTTTTTCCACGCTCGTATTATGCGCACAAAATACAACGCGTGCTTGCGCGTACTAACTTTCTTCGTGACGCACCACTCTTTATTGCAATTTATCATTCGAATAAACTACCAAGCGACGTAACAGTGGGTGATAACGACGACATATTTGAAAACAAATTAAAGGAGATGTGGAACGTAGAACTGTAACATTTTGCAGCTTTCTTTTGTTGAGTTTAGTTTCAATATTACCTGCTTATTTCATGCCTTACTTTGTATTACCATGTTTTCTTTGTATGCGGGACTTCTGCATATGGGATTTTTTTTTCATGTTTTGTATAAACATTTCTTTCGTCAACATAATCAAACAATATTGTGACCACCCCTCCTCCCTATGTAATGCCCACATGGGCCCTTAGGGTGTACGAATAAAAAAAAGCAGTTGCTAGAAATTTCCTGCGAGGGTGTGCTTAGATGGTGCGTAAGCATTACTTTGAATGAGCCCATTCAAGCAAAGTAAGGCAGCATTATCCCACATGCATAATCCATGTAAGGCCACATTAACAAGCGCTATTTTTGTTGGCATTCGACGACGATCGAGCACGCCTCACTACTCTGGCTGCGTTGAGGGCACCGTGCACCTCCCGGCAAAGCCGCCATATAGACATTGACCGCGGCATAAGCGTGCGCAGGGCCCTTCTTCAGGGGGTGCGAAGGTTCATCGCAGCGCCCCCCTCTCCCTAGTAAGTCAATGGATGGGACAGACTAAGTCAATGGAGATGGACAGACAGCAGAATACGAGTAAATACGGTAGGCTAGGACACCACCGCTCGCCGTTCACCAATCCCACGGAATTCACATGTCAGCCTTTCTTTATATGCTCTGGCGTATAAAAAAAAATAAATAAAAAATAATAATAAAACAAACAAAAGAAAACGGGTGCACAAGCCGACTTACTTCGCAGAGGAAACAAACGCATTTTGGGGGGCTTGGTGGTCCCGCAGGGTCCAACTCCCACGTCTCCTGCTTCGGCTGTTGCTGCTGCTGCGCCTTTCGGGGATGCACCTCGTCGACCACGTGCGTTTTGCGCCTGCGCGGAGGAAGGAACCTTTCACTGTCGAGGCTTAATGGCACATGTACTGCGACGAAATATTAGCCAACATCAGATAGCTTAAGACGTGCGGCGGACGCGTAGAACCGACGCGTTCAAGGAACTAATCGTGGATGTCACGGTCATGGTGCATTACTGCACTTTACCAAGAGCACTGTGAGAGGACAGTGATAGATATAAAAGGCGTGTTTTTAAAGCCTACAAAGTGTGCGACCGTGGCGCAATGAATAACGTGTCCGGAATCTGTTGTCGCCGACCGAGAGGTCGAGGGTTCGACTCCCGTTGACGGAACCTTTTTCCTTTGTCTTCTGATCATGTGTATTTTTTGACGTCATTTCCGTGACGGAAATACGTCACTGAAGTCTTGTTGGACCCCGGCATAAAACACTTTCGTGTTAAAAATTATGCCGGTGTCGTCTGCTCTGTGTGACCGTTGCCGACCTCAGACAGCTATGTGCCGCCGAGCGGTTTCCACCTCTCAACAAACATCGCATCGCCCAATCGGGTTGCGAACGGCTAAGACATCTCAACCTCGACCATCAATAGGCAAAAACGGCGCACAGTTTGCGAAGACCGACAGAAGGAGCACGAGTCATAGGCGCTAACTAACAAATAACGTTAGTTATTAACCTTTCAGTTGTCTTCCTGTAGTAGTTATCATTCACTTGTTAACTCCTCTGTCTCGTGTTCCTTCTGTCCTTCGCAAAGTATTCGCTGTTTTTGCCTTATGCTGCGCATGGGATCCGTCGAAGCGGATTCCAACGCACGATGTTGAATACTGAAGCACTTAAAAAAAAAAACGAGGTTATGGTGTCATGTTAAGTAATTTCGGGCGGCAAATTCGAAAGTCAAGTCGAAAACTTGCATAAACCAACGCAATTTACTATTTTGCCGAAAACGAGCAACAGGCGCCTCGGGCTGCATTGCGAGTCTCGCCGCCGCCTGTGATTGGTCGAAGCTTCGTGACGTCATCGACGGTATCGTGAAGACAGCTGACGGCGCATGCTAGCAGGCGATGTCACTCGGTCGCCACTCTAAGAGCGACGACCGAAGATGCTGCCGACGCCGATGATGCGGCCCAAGAAAGCGTGTCCCATTCGGCAACCTTCACCCGCGTCGAAGACATGTACTGGTACGTATAAGATGCATGTTAATGCTTAATGTCGCTGTAGTAAACTGATAGAAATGATACGTTCAGCCGTGGATATTAAACCCAATAAGGAATAGCAGCAATGGAACTCGCTTTTAGCTGCGTATTGGCACGGTCCGCACTGCGCGCGCATCGTGCGACAGCATAAGCTGTTCGTGACTTTCACTGATCCAAGTGCAGCGTTGTTCACGCAACCAGTATCACACTTCGCCGCGGGCAAGAAGCATGCGATCAGTCAGTGTGCTATCGCGAAAAAAAAAAAAAAGAAAGAAAGAAAGAAAAGAGGCCACACGAGAGCCGATCGACCTTTGCCGTTGTGGTGACATATGCTCCGAACTGCGCTGCAATCTTGTGCATGGATATTTTGGCTCCTGTATTGCAGTTCTGTTTACGATATCGTCGCTTTTTCGGAATTCTGGCCAGATTGATGGTGTGTTAATATGCAAAGCGGCATATTAGCTGCGTCATATTTATGCGGACTGTAGTTAGAGTACCCGATTTCGAGATCTTATCATAAGCCATATAAAAGCGTTTTTCTTCTTTTCGCGAAGGCAAGTCGGGGTGGCGGCGAAGGGCCCCCTCAGGTGCGGAAACACAATAGGAACCGCGTCGCTGCTCAGTCGCACGCACTTGATCGTCAGTCCCAGCGACTGCATCAGAGACGGGCTTCCTACGTAGTCGCTGTCACGGAAGTGCTTGGGGCACAGCACACTTGCTCTCGTAGGTTCGAAGTCTTTTCCTTTAACTGCAGAGACCCATTTTGCAGCCATCTTCTGATCCTGAGGAAACTTATGAAAAACGACCTCATCGCGACCGAAAGAGCTGTAGCAGCCATATGCCGCGCAGTACTGCGGCATCGCGAGTCCGCTTCAACCCCGCACAAACACAGCTAGTGAATGTCGGACCGCAAAAATCTCTTAGGGTAGGAAACTTTTTGAGGCGGGGGGGCCGAGTTGCATGAAGTCGACGTGGCGGGGGGGCCAGATGGCAAATCGATGGGGAGGTGGTGGTGGGGGGGGGGGGGGGGGGGGGGGGGGGCTTGCTAGCAAAAAAAAAAATATTGGGCTAATTGACAGCAATGTGCAAAACTGGAATATAAATCCTGTTTGTTTAACACTGAAAGAGCCTCTTTACAGTCGAGATAACCAGCTACAGTCTAGATAAGAAGTGACTAGGGGAAGGGGGGTGGAGGTTCTGACGTTGTGCCAGAGTCCGCATAATAGTGCCCCGCGGGCCGCGTGTGCCGACCACCCTTGCTTTAATCGAAACAAGAGAACGGTGCAACGGCAAGAAATCCCCATGAACTGGAGCAACGATGCTTCGCTAGGCAAACAGATGGCAGCAGAAACAAGGCAACAAACCGAGGCCAACAGGCGCAGCGGCGCTGCTCGTTCCTGTCGATGACGTCATCTCTCCACGTTTCTCTCTCTACCGTCCTCCTCTCCTGCGCTCCGCACGCGCCGGGGGGGGCGTTCCCTCGGCCAAAGTTTGCTCGCTTATAGCGCCGTTGTTTAATCGACCATCGCGAAAAAAGCCTTCGCAGGCATGTTGCTTTAAGAGGTCGCAGATACCGAATTTGCAATAAAGTCCCTAGCGGTCCATGTACATTAATATTTATGTATAGTCCCGAGTGACCGAGTAGACGCCCCCCAGCGGTTCATGCACATTCATATGTACGTATAGTCCCCGCAGATAACGATCAGCAGAAATGACCGTTCCGGTCAATGGTCGCTTGCGCTAGCCTTTATCTGCGGCATTCGTTACACTCGTGACCACGACGAATACAAATTAATCAAGCAAAATTGAATGGCTGCGGCTACAACGTCGGCAACACAATCGTTCTCGTCGCAACAGTATTGTTTACCTCCTGAGCATGACCGCCTGTGCCGTATCGTCGCTGAGGTAGCCCACAGTCTGCGCCAACCGGGCGAAGAGCTTCTCAGTGTCCGGTCTGTTCGTCGCCCCGGGCACGAAATTCTTGCTCCGACGAAGGGGCGACAGCTTGGCCACTGGCTCCCTGCGCACAAAAACCGTCCTGTAGTGCATAATATTCTAGACATTATATATCCGCACCGTGGTATATCCGTGCATTCATTAGAATAATTAAGGCAAAATACCTATGTGGCTCATGAGAAGCGGAATGTGACCGTCCGGCGGTGTCCGCCGTCGGCGACAACACTTATGGTAACAGAAGTGACACGTGACCCACGGTGCTTCGCGATGTGGAATCAATATATCTCATCGCAAAAGGGTGTCTTTAAGGGCCAGTTGGTACACGATATTGCCTGGAAACACCGCGAAAACTGGACTAACTAGAAGGAACACACATCTTGACTCGTGGTGAACTTTTGTTGTAATTTCATCACTGTGACCATGTGGCGGTTCAAGTGTTTGTCCTTATTTTTGGTGCATATTTTCCGATGCAACAAACTAGTGCACCGTTGTTCGTCAGCGCTTTGTGTTGCGAGTTCCTTCTACATAGTCCCGTTTTTGTGCTGTTCCCACGCAATATCTAATCGACTGAGGAAGAAGAAGGAGGAGGCTTTCGCCTTTGTGGTCTTATAGACGAATGCATAAGAGACCCTACGAGTTCTTTTAGCCACTTTGCCCACTCCTTCTCTGAACTCAATTGTCTCTTTATATTCGCGATATTTTTTTTCTTGAAGGAGCATTAAAGAGAAAGACTGGTTTCTATATAACGCGTCGATGTATTGGCAAACTACGCGTACGCAATCTAGAGAGCCACGCTACTGTTGCCGCGAGAAAAAAGCTTGGTAAGCTGCAAAACACGAGGGAATAAATATAAATAAACAAGTGGCGACGCAGCTTTGAGGTTCCCGCTCCGACTTTGCCGTGACTTCAGAGACTTTGAGAGCGTCTGTTGCTGTCATTGTTAGGTGCAATCGAGACACTGACGACCCCTGATGACACCGTAAGCTTATGATGAACGCCACTGTAATCTATCGCGTACTCCGTAAGCTTACCTACAGCCGTTTAGCTGTGGCCTGAACACTGTAACAATGTAACATGTACAGGGGCGGATCCAGCCCCTCATTTTAGGGGGGGGCTGGTCCCTTGAAGCAACAGCCGGAGAGGGGGGGGCGGGGTCATCACCTTTCTGTTTTTACTAGCACAAAAACCCCATCATAGCATAAATACTGTTCATGTGTGCTCACAGTGGTCCCACTCATTTGTCCTAATTGGTGATAGGAAGTGGACGGCAAACACTGAAGAGAGGGGGGGATGCTGACGCAGGCTTTGGGGAAGGCGATCGCCCCCACCGCCTTCCCCCCCCCTCCTCTCTGGATCCGCCACTGAACATGTAACATGGCCATGCAACATGATTATGTAACAACCTTATCTCCCGTTTCTAGGGCCTACATATTCATTTATCGATAAAAAATAAAACTCCGTTCTAGGAGAAGGTCATAACATGACACGTTAGAGAAAATTTTATTGAGTGAAAGACCGAGAAAAAAAAAATAAAGACTTTGGAATTCGTGAAGTCGCACTGATATTCAGGTGAGATATTGGCGCGAAATTCAAAAATGAAACCTTGACGTTAATTTCATCTTCTGATGATCAACTTACTACGGTGAAATTAACGACAACTGAGTTTTCAAGCAATAATTTGTCAGTCTACAGTGACTTGTCGTGACTTTATCGCGCTCTTTTCTTTCTCTGGCCAATGCTTTCATCGACCACGCCTCACATCAATCGTTCACTGTTCCCTCGATTGATAAAACTTCTTTGCTCGTTTCATTATGCCTATCTTACTCTGTTCTAGGCACTTCTTTAACATCTTTCTGCTTTTCGACACTCAATTAACGGTCTGCACTAACTTAAATCGAACCCGTTATGACGATAGTATGTCACACTGTGTTTTACATTATTGGTGATCACATTTGTGGAACTATTCACATTAGTGGAAGAATTTTGCTCTTTAGCATGAATTAGATATCCCTGCTCATTTCGCTACGATCCATTTGGACGTGCGATCACCCCCTCTCCCCCTCCCTCCCCAGCTAGTAATCCTTTTATAGGGGTACGAAGAGCGGTCGGGTAGTCTGGTCAACAAGAACAAGCTCAGTTCGTTAGTTGATAATCATCATCGCCGTCATTATCACAATCATTACTTTATCCGGTCATCCTGGAGACTTCCCTCTGGGACCAATCTCCCGGTGTCGTGACGTTAACGTGATAGAGGTGACGCTAACATAATGGGCGCAGCGTGAACGAATGCTCATTTTCGTGTACAGGTGTACTTACTGGAAGTCATGATCCTCGATAAGCGTTTTGTCGAGCTCGCTCTCATGGACGCAGCCGAGAACCTTATCGACGGCCACGACAAACAGAACGGCCAGCACGCTCTTGTTCACGAAGATGGCCAGCACGTACGTCGTGCACGACAGGGACAGGTACAAAGCGCGCACCTGCGCAACCGAGGTCACGAATCACGCAATTATCTAGAACAGTGTCCAGTTATAGCTCCCTTCTCGATCTATCTATCCATCCATCTATTCATCCGTCCGTCGATGGACTGATGGAGGGACTGACGGGCGGACGGATTGATGGAGGGACGGACGGATATCTAGAACAGTATCCAGCTAAAAGCGCCCTTCTTGCGCTAGATTGCATATCTATCTATCTATCTATCTATCTATCTATCTATCTATCTATCTATCTATCTATCTATCTATCTATCTATCTATCTATCTATCTATCTATCTATCTATCTATCTATCTATCTATCTATCTATCTATCTGTCTGTCTGTCTGTCTGTCTGTCTGTCTGTCTGTCTGTCTGTCTGTCTGTCTGTCTGTCTGTCTGTCTGTCTGTCTGTCTGTCTGTCTGTCTAAGAATGAAAGAATGCTCCGAATTGATCGCATCGGCTCTGTCTCCGAGCGCACTTACGACGCACCTGCAGGCCGTACTTGCTGCAGAACTGGTAGCTGAGCCTCCGCAACAGGCTGCCGCTGCTAGAGTGGCTCGCCGTCACCAGGGCTAGGAATGCGACCACTTCGAGCGAGTCCGACTGTGGGCCAAACCAGAATCGGAATCAAAACCAGGAATTTTGTTATTAAAAGTTCAGTAACACATTGCAGAGTCTGAGACTGTATGGGGGACCTCCTGCACAAACTGCTGTTATGTTAGTTAACAAATGAAAGCAACAGTAGCACAGGGTAGTACCATAGACCTTCAATACTTTCTACTAAAATACTAAATACTAAAAATACTAAAATACCCAATACTAAAAAGTATTGAGGGACTATGGTAGTACTTAAATGAAAAATATAACATTAGCAGAACAAAGTACACAAGTGATTACACTTCAATGGAACGATTTTATCTTATCGCATGATAGCAAGGAAAAAAGCAAGTGAAACACTTTATGTCATGGTTTAAAAGTGTGATTGCGGACGATATATATACGTTCGTGATCACGTACGTCTGTAGCATCGTACGTATAGCAATGCACTTACATACATACATACATACATACATACATACATACATACATACATACATACATACATACATACATACATACATACATACATACATACATACATACATACATACATACATACATACATACATACATACATACATACATACATACATACATACATACATACATACATACATACATACATACATACATACATACATACATGCTAGAAAGAGACCTAAGATAGGAGACAGTGTATGCATATACTTCGAAGAAGTGCGCGGCCGTCTCGTCGGGGCTCATGAGCTGCAGCGCCGGCAGAGTGAGCACGGGCGCAAAGGCGGCCACGCAGCGGGGAATCGACGCCGTCAGCCACCAGCACAGAGGCAGCAGCACCGAGAACAGGCACAGGCTCTCCTGCAGGTGGACGTTAAGTGCGGGGCACTCGAATTGACATCACATTTTACACTCGAAATAAAGAGAGAAACAGGCGCACTGAAAAAAAAAGAAAGAAAGAAAGCCGACTGATCCCAGAAGTGGAAATAAATGTTATGCGAAGTAGTCTACGAGAACTCGGCTTCGTTTGACGTTGAGCCAAGCATTACGATGGGGGACCGGCGGCTTTTGTAAATCGGGTGTATGGGCACAACATATAGTTGCGCGCGTGACGCAAGCATACCGACACGATGCCGTGACTCCTAAAGGCATACTGAAACCGGTAAGCACACCAAGACAGGGACTAGGGAAACGGACACACAGAGCGCTACTTCCAGCTAATATTTATTGCGACACAGCACGCCATATACGTAGTTCTTTTTTTTTCGCTTATCACGTGGTAACAGTGCACGCTTGAGTACGATGCTATCTTAGGAAAAAAAAAAAGAAAAAACTCTTCATACCATGCAGGAAAAGTTTTTCACCGAGCTCATGAAAACTATTCCTGCATGGTAGCAAGAGATTTTTTTTCTTCTTCTTTTTTTGCTTTGTCGCCCTGTTTCCGTGCGTACGTTAACAACGCCTTCAATTTTTAGCAAAAAAAATAAATAAATAAAAAAAAGCATAAGAAAACATTCGATAGCCTTCTTTTCAACCCACGGCAACAGCTCAAGAGCCAGCTCGTACTTGACAGCGACGTCTCACTCACGAACGCGACAACGTCTTGGCGTAGCTTCTACTCACTCGAGTGGCATGGTATATCAGGGGGGGCCAGATACACGGGCATCATCAGGCCTATGCAGTGGTACGACGCGGCTGGATTGTGAGCCTCCCTCACCGGTCGCAGTGAGGTCGGGTGCACCGGCCCTTGCAGCGACGGGTTGCCGCGACGTTGAGGCGCCTGCAGGAATCGTTAACCCCATCAACGCCAAGGAAAGCAACAACGAAGGCAGGTAAAGAACAGGGGCGTGCAAATATTTCTCGAGACGTTAATCACTTTACTAAAGTGTATACCGTTTCGGCATCGTGAAAATGTGCAACGTTCTATCTCGAATAGTAGAACATTTTTACGGCGGAGCAGTTAAGCTTCTCGCTATGCCGTGTGGCGACACCAGGAAACGATCATCATCATGTACCGGCACGCGCTGTCTTCGTCCTCTTCAACTTCGTCCACTTCTTCGTTTTCTGCTTCGCTCCCGGAACACGTGCGCCGTTTTGTTCGGCGTGGGGTGCAATAACTCTGATGGGCGAGTGAACGAGCACAGAGACAGAGAGAGCAGAAGAAAGGGAAATAGAGAGAAAGAAAGGGAAGAACGAGAAAAACAGATAGGAAGACAGAGAAAGAAATAAACATGAAGAGATGAAACGAAACAGACCCCCCCCCCCTCCCCCCCCCCCCCCCGAAAAAAAAGAACAAACATAGCCATGTATTGTATAATATAGCATGGTGTGGTACAGGGAAGCGAGGGTGAGGAGGGTGGTGGGTGAAGCATAGCATAGCCTTGTGCACGGTGTTAGAAGCATTTTCAGATTTTTACGTCAAGACGGAGCCATATTGGAATGCGCGCCATCTAAGGTGAAGTTTGACGAAATCGCCATCTTGGGCTGCGCGTATACTCGAACCGGCGCGTTATCCCTTGGTGTGAGATCCGTGCTAAAGCCCGTGTTCGCCGATTTTTCGTTCGCTTAGACCGTTTTGTTTGATATCATCGCTGCCACTGGCCGATTCGTCGCTGTCCTAACCATTCAGCGGCGCGCATACGCGCTTGCCACACGATAATGAGCTCCGATTCTGCGAACGGCAGTGCCTAGTCGTCGGTACCAGCAGTAGCAAGCATATTACCTGGCCTGTCACGGCGGGAAGTGCTAATGACCGATAACTCCAGCGTTCTTGCAGCTGTTTATCGCTTTCCCTTATTGGCGTATTAAAATAAATCCCTCGACCGAACACGTTGTAAAATCTCTTGTGGCTACTAATACAAGTACGCTTACAATGTACCAACTACGTGCCGATAATCATAACTTTTGTTAAGTTGGGAAGCCCCCAATACGCCATTATTCGTCATTCTGCGGAGAAGCGAGGTACCCGCTACGCATTTGCAAGGCATTAAATGTACAGTGCCGTCTACTGTTAGGGTGAACGCGCGAGCGCGTGGCCGCGCTCCGCAGAGCGCCGTTGCCGCCAGCGCGGTCGCGCATCGAAGCAAACCTGCGCAGGCGCGGCAGTGCCTGCGGGCGTGGCTTCGTGTCGTCTGCTACATTGCTCGCGCTCTTGGGCGCGCCGAGCTTGCATTACCGTGAAACAAGCTTCGCTGACAGTGGCGTGTTTGCTGCAGCAAATGCAAACTTTTGTTTTAGTGTCGAAACTTGAAGACGTGTCGGACGCCAAGTGAACTTCACTTTATTGGCTCAAATAAAATTATCCCTTCGATATACAGGCACATATGTCGCTTTTAACAGCGAAGCTCTTCTTAGTCGAGCTTTTCTTGTCCGGGTTGTGGTAGCACTGATCACGTGGCCTCGTATTGTGGCGAGAGTGAGCCTCGTGTAGGTATGGGATTAGTGATTCTTATTCTAGGAGGAAGAAAGAGGAGGGAAAATGGGGGGAAGAGTGCTCGATAACTGTCTCTGTATAGGACACCTCAACCGAAACACTCGTGGGGGGTGGGGAATGAAGGAGGTAGGAAGAGGGATGAGGATAAGGAAAAAGGTAGTGATTCGAGCGGAGGAGGTAGGTATGGGAGGGCTGAGTGTGCTACGAGCGACGAGGGCGGAGGAGGTCGAGGAGTGAACCTTCGAGAAACGTGCCAAGATAGGGTGACGGTGAGGCACAGTGGAGTGTAAAATAGCGTGCCGGTGTTATAAGTGTTCAGGAGTTTGCGCCTTCAAGATGGCGAACATTTTTCATTGTCCCGATGAAGAAGTCACATGACATGAGCGTCAGCGTGAGTTGACACGAGAACGGGCATGTCGTAGCCGAGCCAACCACGATGTTCGCGCAAGAGAGGACGGCGCTAAGCGCCAACGAACGGAAGACATAAAAAATATAGAACTATGATATAGCCTGATGAAGTACGGGCATAAGCTGCTGTTTTGACAGTGTTCGCGTAGTGGAGCTGGCTGGATTGTTTTTTCGTTTTTTTTAGCTGCCTAAGGTTACGAACACTCACGGCATGTTCTCATATTTTCAAGCTATCCGACCCTGTAGATAAATATTACTCGATATTCATGTTTCTTTTGAGGCGAGGGGCGAAAGGGAGTGAAGTGGCACCCAAAATATCGATGACGGCGAATAGTATTTTCTGCAAAATGAAAGAATGGAAAGAAACGGGTGTAATTTCACGAATGGCTATACAGCGCACATAAATACAGGGACAGCAGAAGGATGCACAAGACAAAGCGCTGATCAGCGCTTTGTCTTGTGCATCCTTCGGTTGTCCCCGTCTTTATGTGCGCTGTAGCCATTCATGATGCATTAGCAACTAGCCCACCAAGCCATCTTCGTGCAATTTCACGTTCTTTTGAATTGGTGCATTAGCAAAACGAGGGCTTCTATTACGTTTCCGCTACCGCCGTGGGCGTAATGGGTGCTCCTAGTCGCGCTTCTGCAGCGATATCGGCTACCGAAATTCTTACAACCGTATTACAATGTGATATCGCCCACAGTTGTAGTAATTGTGTTTCACTAAAGCAATATATGATTATGAGCGACGTCGTAATGGAAGGCTCGAGAAAGTTTGACCATCTGGTGTTCTTGAAAGTGCACCTGAACCTAAGTACCAGGCATTTAGCATTTCGCTTTCATCGAAAGGCGATCACAACGGCCATGCATGATTCGATCCCACCACTGCTCGAGCTTGACCAGCTCTAGGTTAAACATGTATGCCCTCAATTGTGTTAGTAGAGTGCATAGCAGGCCATGCCACCGCGACACTGTCATCCGAAACCACCGATTAAAATTGTTTTTATACAGTTGTTTCTTCACATGCTATAGCGGCGATAAAAACGCGATTGCAGTTGAAGCTCAGTTCTTTGGGACGAATGTGTGAATATTTGGGGTGTGTGTGTGATCAGGCGATGTCACGCATTCCTGATGAAGAAAGAAGGTGTAATGTTCAGCTAAGCCTTAGAGAATATTCACAGAGGGCAATTTTGAGAATCACGAATAGGCCGTTAAAAAGTGAACAGAATCGTTCACGCCTACAGGACCAAGCGCAGGATCAAGGATGCTCCCCGGAACGGCCGTGTGAAGGTGACTACGGAAGATGAGGACATATCAGTAATATCGGGGGGCGAATGACTTTCCTGCATCATCTATGAGAGAACTAAAGCAAATCGCGGGGTTGTCGGCTGCATCGGACACCACTGTAAAACGTCGTCTACATTCAGCGGATATCAGTGTATATAACTAGACATTAGTGTCTATAAAACACGTAAATACAGTTTCTGTTTCAGTGAATTGCACGCGAGGCAGTTTCATTCTAATTCTTGATCTCTACAATTCAAAGTCCAACTGTTTTATATATTATCGGAAGACACAAATCACGCCGTCGCACGCCTGTGTTCAAGACCGCAAAAGAACGGCCAAAGAACACCCCTTAAAACGTTCCCTGTAAAAATGCCCGCAAAATTTCCATACTCACTATACTCAGTAGAGCCGGAAAGTAAATATTTGTGCTAACGTTGTCTTGTGAATTATTCTTAAGCAAATTAATTTGCAGACACTTACGCGAAAATAACTTTTGTTATTACCTTGAATTCATAGCAACGCAACTGATATTTTTTTGAAGTACTTCAGTTATGAAGTGCACTTCGCTAGCGTTCTTAATCGGCCGGTCTCCAAGCTGCCACACTAAAATAAAATACTCTATTGGCTGCAGCAAACACACGCCACAGTCAGCGAAGTTTGTTTCACGGCAATGCAAGCTCGGCGCGACCAAGAGCGCGAGCATTGTAGCAGACGACACGAAGCCACGCCCGCCGGCACTGCCGCGCCTGCGCCACGGCCGGACTGGAGGAGCGACACGCGCGCACTCTCTTACGGCCTGCGCACCCAAGGAGGGAACAATAGGGCAGATTCTTGCACGGCCGGGCTCGACTGCGCGCGCGCAGTCGAGCGCGCGCGCAGTTGAGCCCGGCCGTGATTCTTGACTGCTCGTTGCAGGGATCGCCGCGTGGGGGGAGCTTCGACCCGACCCTCTTCCCTCTCACTCCTCCTTTTTCTCAGTCGACGCCTCGCTTCTGACCGAGTCAGCCGACCACGCGTGCCGTTGTCAGATGGGAGGAGACGCGGCGCCCGGGAGCGCTTTGTCCCAGAGTCACACATAACTCATCAACCCATCATCATCCATACGTCTGTCCCGGCACGACCTCTCTCCCAGGGTTGTGTGGGAGAGAAGATTAGTTTCGGGCAGACGGTCCTTCCCCGGACGAGGGGGCCACCGCTTGGCGCAGAGCGCCAAACAGACGTAGCCTGCCTCACGGCTGAAAGCCAACAAGGCGCAAACTGTCCTCTACGGACAGACGGACTACCGTTCGGTGCAGCAACTTGAGTCGCTGCACACGAATCAGACGTACCCGGCGAGTACCGTGTGGCGCGAAGCCAGCACCGTCCTACCTGGACGCATGGGCTACCGCTTGGCGCAGAACGCTTTACGGTCACGGCCCGTCTCACGACCACCATGGTCCTGTGAGATTCACTGAGTCCTTTACGGACTGAGGGAGTACTGTTTGGTGCAGCAACCCGGGCCACTGCGCACAAACTAAACGTACCCTTGAAGTACCGCACGGCTGGGAGCCGGCGACGTCCTACCCGGACAAGGGGGGCCACCATCTGGCAAGGCGAACGAAGTCGCCGTACACAGATCGGAAACAGCCGAGGCCGGCCTTGTGGGTAAAGCCCGACAAGGCGATTCGATTACCTGGGTGCATGCAAAACACAAGTAAACAACAGCACGGACTACGGCCGTCATAACCGCGGTGAAGCAACAGATGTCGCATACACTCAGAACGGCTCGGGTCGTTGGTTCGGCAAACACGATTGACTGGCCCCTGAGGCCGAGTCGAGAAAACCTAAAGGAAGCCATCATTAAAAGTTAATGGTGATCTGCCCTCCTGACTCACTGAAAATCACTCCCGGACGGCGCCAGGTTTCGTAAAACTTCTTCGCTCCGAGGCGCTGCCATTCCCGGTGAAGAACGAACCAGACCTCCTTCCGTACTTTTGCAAGTACTTCGTGAAGCCCGGGCCGCCTCCCATCAAAAACAGCAGCGCACCGTGCCACCCAAACTTGGTATGAACATTCTACTAGAAGAAGCACGTACTGTTTGACTGCCCGTCCAGGCAGGGGGTGAAGAAATCGAACGGTGTCGAATGGGACACCGGGATGACCGAACAAACTAGCTATCCTTTGAAGGAGGGCTACTGGTAGCACACACTGGGATAATATGTGAACCAAGTCCTCCCTACTGCCACAAAATGGACATTTTCCTCTCGTAGGGATTTTCGTGAAGGGCCTGAACGTTATGGGCAGGCACCCTCTGGCCAGGCGGTACATGAATGTAGCGCGCTTGGCGTCCAGGAAGCTGGCCGTGATGAGCTTCCAGCTAGGACTGTGGCGGGACAGGTCATGTATCTTACAGTTGGCTGGTAACTCGGGTGTGAGACGATCGACTAGCTCGTGGAGCTCGATGGAATCTAAATCTATGTCTGGGTCGACCTCGCGGAGACGAGCCAAAGTGGAGGCGGCCCCGGCATAGAAGGGAGAAGGCGTTCCCGCCCTTGGCACCGAGTTAGAAAATGCCTCGGGCGAGAACAACTGCAACCGTGTGCTGAGGAAGTACGACGCAAAACTTCGAGTAAGTACCATATCGGATTCGAGAGCTACCCGTGTCCACCTAAGATGTAGCGCGGTGGCCACGATGCCCAGGTCGGGAATTCCGAGTCCTCCCTGATCTCTGGGCAACTTGATCACAGGTCGCGATACATACATAGATGAGCCACTCCACAGAAACTTAAACAAGAGACCCTCCAGGCGTAGCCTGTTCCGGGTTGTAACTGGCATGACAGACGCGACATAAGTAAGGAAAGTGAAAAGTAACGATCGGATGATCGTCACTCGAGCTGTCAATGGACACGACAGGGCACTGAGTTCCCGAATCCTGGCAGTCAGCTTCTCCTTAGCCAACCGCCAGTTTTCGGTAGTCAGGCCCCCTGGTTCAAAGTAGTAACCTAGTATACGAAGCCTTTCTTGTACGGGTAAGCCGTGAACGGGACGTGGACTGGAAGGAGCTGAGTTCAAATACATGATTACACTTTTTGTCCTGTTTATCCTGGCACCGCTCGCCGAGCAGTACCCCTCCATGACGTCCAAGACAGTGCAAACGCTTGCCTCGTCAGGTACGACAATGGAGAGGTCATCTGCATAAGCAAACAGTGCGACAGGAGGGGAACCTGGTGGAAGGGGAAACCTACCGATGCTGGTGTCACTGGAAAGCCTCTGTAGAAGCGGTTCAAACGCGAGCACGTAGAGGGCAGGTGAGAGTGGGTCCCCATGCCTAACTCCACGACACACGCTGAAAGGCTCCGAGATGCGATCTGCCGCGGAATATTTCAAGTGCGCGGGCGCCGCTCCTCCCTGCAGCTGTACTGGCGAGGGTTGGGCCGCAGCGCCGCGAACTTGCGGTGGTGAAAGGTGGGAACTAGACACGAAGCGCAGGCCGTAAGAGAGTGCCGCTCCTCCAGTCCGGCCGTGCCTGCGCAGGTTTGCTTCAATGCGCGGCCGCGCTGGCGGCAGCGGCGCTCTGCGGAGCGCGGCCACGCGCTCGCGCGTTCACCCCAACAGTGGACGGCACTGTACTTTGTTGATGCAGCAGCTGATGGCGGTGAAGAATTACGCCTGAGCCCTTTGTAATTGAGCCGGAAGCATTCCATTACCCGCTTGTTACGCAATTTGTATTGTGTGACGCCTAGTTACACAATTCGCATTTTGTTTCACCTGGTTACTATTTTACCCTTCTACCATGCTATATTACACATGTTAACGTGGTTCCCGACATAACGCCGGTACAGGGTCTTTTTGCAGAGGAGTTTCAAGCACCGGCATGGCTCTGTACCAGGTTCGAACCCCGTTCCATCCGTGATATTTCCTCTTATTTAGTCTTTTTTTTCTTATTTCGCGCGACAGCGGTTACGGACACCGGCGGCGGCGGACAACTACGGCGCCAAAAACGGCCCTTGTGGTCTCATACAGCTTTCGCTGTAACATTTCGAGAGGGGGGGAGGGGGCGGGCCCACAGCTCCCCCCCCCTCTAACTACGTGCACGAGCCTGAGAAGAACACTCATGCTTCATGGCAGCCTGAAGGAAACCCGAGGGAATTATGCCTGTCGACTAACAAATGATGGCGGCAAGGCCTGAGGACACCACACTCACTGTGGATGCTGTAGGAACGCCCCACCTTCCGGAGATCGGAGCCATCGAGCGCATGCACTGACGACGTCCTCCCGTGGGACGTGCGCCTCGGATGATTCAGCGTGGCAGAGATTGCGGCGTGACCTGGTACTCGGAAAGAGGGCATGGTGGCCGCCGAGTGGGCCGACGGCTGCTCTTCTTCTTCGTTTTATGGTTAGCGCTTGGATGACGAGGATGATGATCCTGTAATAGGTCTCTTAACCTCAGTGGTTGATGGCCAAGAATTGGACATGCTATGGACTTTTAAATGGTATTTTGAAATATTACATATTGACATTGTGCACACGTGCCGTCGACTTTTCCTTCGTCTACCCCATTTCTCGATTGCCTAAGCCAGGGGCGTACGTAGCCAGATTTTTTTTTTTCGAGGAGGGGGATTTAACCACCCTCTTTGCGTATTCGTGTGTGTTTGTATGTGTGCATGTGTACATACAGATGCAAAATTTAAAAATCGAACATCCAGCGATGAAGAAAATCATTAGGCGATAACTTCACAGATCGCCATAGTTTGTGCCGTCCTTAAGACGTCGTCATGACGTCCCTGGGACGTAACGCCTCATGATGACGTCGTCACGTGACATCATAGCCTGGTCAAAATCGTGCCGACCACGAAGGTAACGAAGGCTGTGCAAAACGAGATGCGGTACCTCCGATCACGGAGGCCATGGCAAAACCACGTTAGGTGCAGAAAGCTGTCGCAGGGTGGCGGGGCAGGACTGAGAAGAAAAAGATGGCTATCGCATTCGAAAAGCGGTATGCCCGCGCATCTAGATTATGTTCGGGTCGTTATCAGTTTTCATGCAGCTTAGTCGGTGCCTCCTTATATGGCGCTATGAAAAGCAGGGTCAGTCGTCTCGGCAGCAACACGCGAGCTGCTGATTCGGCGTCTTTTTGCTGGCATGTGCGGCAGCGCTTTTTTTTTTTTGGCTAGGCCTTCTTGTTCGCGTGCGTTTTATGCTCTTCTATCGACGAAGGTGGCATCAAATTGCTGAGATGTGTCTAAAATGGTGTTCTGTACCGAACTGTCGTTCTCGCTGTCGGACTTGTGCGGAGCGTGCTCCTTTCTTCAAAGTGCCGTCTGACAGAGCGCCATGAGCAGTGGCGCCGTGTAATTCCGAGGGCAGACTGAACTCTAATGCCTACTGACCATGTCTGCGCTACCATTCTTCAAAGGACATGATTTCAACCGCATATGACGGTGAAAGGTCTGAAGGGGGGGGGGGCTGTAAGGTTCATCGCAGCCTCCCTCCCTTACTAAGTCAAAGTGTCAGCACCTGAATACTGAATATTCTTACGCAGTGGGTGACTGCATAAGGGACCCCGTGAATTTTTCTTATTTATCAGAGTGATAGATACTCCATGTCTCGCAAGGTCATTCATCGCGCCGCAATGACCTTGAGCCACCGAAGCGCAATCGCAACGACGTTGCCAAAAACGTTGGCAATGTCTTTGACACGACACCCCATGTGAAAATGCGTTAAGCTGTCATCCTACCTCCCCTCCCACCTAGATCCTCCACGTTACCCAGTCTGTCTGCAAACAGACTTGTATGTCTACCTGCATATGGCCCGCCAACAGACATACAGGCTGAGCCTCTTACGCGCTTTCCTGCCTCCAACTCTCCGTGACATTATCAGTGGCGTATATGCGTCCGCACCTTCACCGGTATGAGACGTTACACAAAGGTCAACTCTAAGCGTAGATGTTCGAAATCTTCGAACTCGCTTCGCCTGATCAGCGTGATTTGTCATCGTCATCATGTACGCATATGCGAAATCTCCCACACCTTCCATCACCGCGACATTTTCGGTGTTTTGACTTCTATACGCTTTCGGTCACGGTTCTGGTGCATGTCATAACTAAAACAAGGTATTCATGTCACATGACCTTTTTACAGCAGAGCTGTTAAGGTCGAGGTTGGCCGTGTGTCATGGAATACAAAATGGTAATCATGAACCTCGCTCGCCATATTCGTTTTTAGGGGCGAAGCTCCTAAGGGTGTGGGTCTGTCCCTCCTCTGTAGTAGTAGTAGTAGGTAGGTAGGTAGATAGCCACGTATAGTGGAATGTACCCACTCCACGTGATAAAGATGACGATGACGCAGTATAGTGGAATGTACCCACTACACGTGATAACGATGAAGTATAAGCGCGTTTCAGTATAGTGGAATGTACCCACTACACGTGATAACGATGACGCTAATGACCATGAAGTATAAGCGCGTTCCAGACCACACATTCTCTTTCTGCCATGGATGAAAACGATCGAGCTTCGCCCACTCATCATCATTCACTTCGTGGATATGGCGTGATTTTTTTTTTCTGCATCGCCTTCCTCTTCTGCTTCCCTACCAGATCATGTGCGACGATTTGTGCGGACGAATGATGCAATAATTTCATGGGCGAGAGAGCGAGTATAGAGAGAGAGAAAAAAAAAGAGAGGAAGAAAGAGAGAGAGAGAGAAATAAATAGAAATGGAAAGAAAGAAAAAGAGAAATTATAGGCGAAAATAATTTCCTATGCCGAGGCGAGATTCAAACCCACGTACCCACGACCCGAAGGCAAGCGCCCTAACCACTCGGCAATTCAGGCTTTTTTTTTCTTCTTTCTTTCACGATATATATTATAATGCGTATTTGAAATTATCACAAATGTTATGACGTAAGTGATGCATTCACTCAGCGACGATAATCGCACAAGCAGTGCACAAGCGTTCAAAGGCTTGCATCCACATATACTGTGCAAGTCCAGAAAAACGAGAAAAGTTCTTCAAAACTTGTCGCACAGGGAGGCTGGTAAGGATGAGCACCCCATCAAGATGGGGTACCAGTCTGGTGTGATGTCAAGTTCTTCATAAATGTCTTTTAGATGGAGAGCCATATGCATGAAATGCATATTTGGTTGCTTCTGACTTACGGTCTTGCATGCGCGTTTTCCACAAACTGTGCAGTCCCACGAGGAATAACATGCCAAAAGGGCACTTCATCAAGAGACGTTGGTAGAAGGTAACGTATAGTATGAGAGTGAATGTAATGTTAAAATCTTTTTAACAGTTCGTTGAAGGGTGTCCCAAAACAAAATGGCGTCTTTGCAGCTAATAAAGCAGTGTTCTATTGTCTCTGGTACTTCGCATAGACGACAGTTAACTAAAGAAACAAAAATACCTTTTCTTTGCAACCATGTTTTCACCGGCAGTGTATCAGTATCGAGTTTATAAAATAAAGTTTTTGTATCAGGAGAAATATACATTTTCCGAACTTTATTTAGTACATCATGTCCTGGAAGGTCTGAATATAATGAGCGGTAAACGTGGAGGTGGAAAAAGCATGGATAACAAATCCTTATAGTCTCCTGTGTGATACTGCTTATAAATATTCCATGGAAAGCCGGACTTTGAGGAACCGGACAGCGATGAAAACTTCCTGCATAAATCCACACAAACACGGGCGTACGGAGAAATCCGAAGAAACAATCAACTGAGGTAAGGCATTAACAAATGTAATCTGCAAGAATGATCGAATTGTGGGATGGGAACTGTCGCGAAAAAAAATAGAACCGTGAAACTATTTGCCATAGGCATACATGGATTATTCTCAGCCCTCCCTCTCTTACTGGCCTGAATAGATTGCCCCCCGTCTCATTGGTTCAAAAAATCGAAGACCCCACGAAAGTTGCGAAAGTCCGATGGAATCGCTGTATACATAGTAAAACGTTTTAACTAAAAAAAAAAGCCGGCAGATCCCACGCACTGTGGGAATCGATGTAATGCGAAGCAGCCAGGAAGGAGCAAATCATGCTTTACATAATTTGCATGTCATGTTTTACACGTTCTTTCCAGTAACGTGCGCTCTGAATCTGTACGCATATAGCGGTACACCGAAGTACTTTGGTGGAATACGAGTCCAATTAATTCCTGCGAACTTGTCCGGCGTACTACCCCATGATCCAAACCATAATCCTAATCTTTTAGATGAGTTTAAACGAGCACCTGATACAATGCCGAATATACTTATTGTAGATACCACATTCTCAACACTTCGTTTAGTCTGAGCAAAAGAAAGCTACGTCGTCTGCATAAGCCAATACCTCAACTCCATTGAAACGGCCGCGAGCGCGCCATGAGCGTGGAATGCAAGTCATGTCGCTCATGACATGTCATGATTTAGAGATTAGGAAGGAAGAGGAAAGAAAGAAAAGGCGGAGATGTTAACATAACCTTTATAGTATACTACAGCAGGTTGGTGGGGAACAGAAGTGAGGGTGAGGAGGAGAGATGTGAGGGTTAGGAGCAGGGAAAGGAGGATGGGAGAACGGGTACAGAATGATAGATAGATAGATAGATAGATAGATAGATAGATAGATAGATAGATAGATAGATAGATAGATAGATAGATAGATAGATAGATAGATAGATAGATAGATAGATAGATAGATAGATAGATAGATAGATAGATAGATAGATAGATAGATAGATAGATAGATAGATAGATAGATAGATAGATAGATAGATAGAGAAGTAACAGAGAAAAAGATGGGAGGGACAGAGCGACTACAGAGAGGAAGAGAGGGAGAGAAAGAAATAAGAAAAGGACGAATAAGAAAAAGATAGAAGGTGAGAGAGACTACAGAGAGAGAGAAAAATTAGCTGACGTCAATCAGTCCATTAGTCACAGGCGTCCTTAAAACGTTCGGTATGGCGCCACGGTAGCTGTTGGAAGCCGATGCGTCGTGGCGAATGAACCACGTTTTCAGATATCCCCCCCCCCCCCTCTCATGTTCGTTTATGAGCCAGCGTCGTCGCATTGTTTAGGTCAAAGCTATGTCCCGTCCCGCAGTGTTCTACAAGCTCCGTCTAAGAACGCGCTGCATGATTGACTTCAGCAACCTTTCCTTTCCTGACCCTTTCCTGCCGCTTCGCCGATGTAGTTATGGCATTTTGCGATTCCCGTGTCGTACTTGTAAATGATCCCGCTCTGATCGTCCGCATGTGTGCGGTCTTTGCTTTGGGTTTCGCGAACACGTGTCCCAAAATATAGCGGGGCTTAAAAAAGGTTGGTTTGCCCAGCGGACGCAAAGCTCTCCGAACAGGGTCTGATATACACCTTGAAGAACACAGGGAATAGACTCAATGGACGTCGTCTTCACTCGAAAGGAACTCCCCGTTCCTCTTCGTACGTTTTTATTAGATAAATACTATCATTTGATATGTAATCAATTACTTATTTTATACGGTAACGGAAACGTAACGACGTTACTTTTTCATGGTATCTGTAACAAGTTACTTTTGGAAACTCGGTAACTGTAACTGTAATATTCGGGTTTAAAGTCCCAAAACCACGATGATTGTGAGAGACGCCGTAGTGGAGGGCTCCGGAAATTTTGACCACCTGGGGTTCTTTAACGTGCACCTAAATCTAAGTACACGGGCCTTCAGACATTTTCGCCTCCATCGAAAATGCAGCCGCCGCGGGCGGGATTCGATCCCGCGACCTTCGGGTCAGCAGTCGAGCGCCACAGCCACTAGACCACCGTGGCGGGGCAACTGTAACTCTAACAGAGTTACTTTTTTGGCTTTGGTAACTGTAACTGTAACACTGTTACTCTTCACTGGTAACGTGCCCATGACTGGTTGAAGCAATAAAACCTTCAGTTGTTGGTCAGCGCTCGTCCTGTGTGTCCATTTCGCTTGTGTTGCGTCTCCTTCGCTCTGTTTTTACCTTTTACAATGTGGATTTCGTGTTTCGTCTCCTTTGGAAAGTTTTGTATTATTATCAGACATCATTAGGCTATCCAACGAAATTCCTATGAGACATCCCCAGCAACATGTGCTGGTAATATGTTCATTTAACCTTGATGTAGGGCTTTGCGGCAGTACGAATTTTTCCTGAAAAAGTGTATTCATGGTATAGCACTTCTCTACTGCAGTGAAACCATCTTTACAGAAGGTTGCATGGAGACTGATATACACCTATTCGTTTATTTTGAATACTTCGAAGCGGCATATGGCAGCGCACACCGGGTGAAACAATGCACACGCACACAAAGGGGCAACACAAGCGCTGAACTTCAGCTGACTTTTATTGCTGGACAGAATCGCTTAAGTAGGTGCTTTTTTTTTTTTAAACACATGCGTTGTTTTAGACATGATGTGTGCCTAGTGGAACGATCAATACCAAGAGCACCTTATAATACAGCAGCGACCAATTCGCTTAAACAAGAGCATCACACAGCAAAAAATAGACGGGTATATGTAACAGTGTCACGTCTCGATACCTAAAAACATTCTTTTTTTCAGAGCTAGAGCAACTGATGGGCAACTAATGCATCCTTCCCTCCTCTCGAAAAATTCTGTCGCCTCTACGATGTCCCGAGCTACTTTACTTTTTTCTTTGCTCACCATCTTTGTGTTTTCCAACACGGGTGCGCAGCCGCAGTCCCTTCAGTGTAAGGCAAGGTGGCCAGCATCCTTCTTAGAGCAGTGGTAGTTGTGCTCTGTAAGCCTCGTGTTGAGGCATCTCCCTATTTTTCCAACGTACATCTTGTTAGACGTCAGCGGTATCGAATATACGACACGCTCCACGCAGGTGACGTAAGGGTGTCTGTGCTTAATCGAGCAGACTTCCCTCGGTTTGCTCTGCGGGTTTGATTTTTTTTGCAAAGTGCGGACAGCCGCACAGGCGCAGAGAACACCACATCCACACCAACATTTCGACCAAGTTTACGAAGGTTGTGCGACACCGTGTGGACGTAGGGTATGACAGTTAGATTTTTTGGGCGGGTGCGGGCATCGTCGCGGGCATCGTGTTGTGGGTTTCTTCATCTGTCGTGTGTACTGCAGGGCCGCAGGTTGCGGACTCCTGCAATACACGATAGAGGAACAAGCACGGATAGAGATGCAGCGACTTCCCACAGTTTCAGGGGGCTTAAATGGAGAGGTCAGTCAGTCAGTCAACAAACTTTAATAAGGTCCAAAGGAACTACAAGTCGTAGTTGCGGGCCGCGCCCACGTTGGGACCGGAAGACCATGGTCCTCCGCCCGTTCGCGGGCCCTTTGGACAGCCCTTAATTGTTCCTTGGGATCGCCACTTCTGAGGGCTTCCTCCCAGTACTTGTTGATTAAAAGGCGCATTTCGTAACGCAGAACATTGCCAGAGCATGTGTGTTCTAACGAGCAATACTCTGCATTTGCACTCCAGCTTCTTGAATCAGCACGCACGTCCACTGGTACAGAGAAAGTCACGTGGTCACGTGATATAAATACCTTATTTCTACTTATGACATGCACCAGAACCGTAGCCGAAGGTGTAAAACGGAAATGAGAAAACACCGAGAACGGCGTGGTAATGGAAGGTGTGGGAGGTTTCACGTATGCCGATGTGATGACGATGACGATTCACTCGGATCGGGTGAAGCGAGTTCGAAGACTTTACGACGTCTATACGTTTAGAGTTGACCTCTACGAACCGGTGTAAATACGGACGCGTATACGCTACTGATAATGTCACGGAGAGCTGGAGACAGGAAGGCGTGTGAGTAGCTCAGCCTGTATGTCTGTTGGCGGGCCATATGCAGGCAAGCAGAAAGGTCTGTTTGAAAGGCTGGGTGTCGTGGCGGACAGGAGGTAGGGGCGGCAGGACTGATAACTCAACGTATTTTCACATGCTGCGTTTTATTGGTTGACATTCTGCGTAACTTAAGATCGGCGTCAGTTCATGAAGAATCTCAACAAAAACTGTTCGATTTCAATAGTACTGATAACTGCGTGATAAAGCTTGTGGCCATTCGACACTATAGCCATG
Source organism: Rhipicephalus appendiculatus (assembly GCA_030522465.1). Classification (NCBI taxonomy): domain Eukaryota; kingdom Metazoa; phylum Arthropoda; class Arachnida; order Ixodida; family Ixodidae; genus Rhipicephalus; species Rhipicephalus appendiculatus. The sequence continues at coordinate 296,462 of JALIZH010022382.1, forward strand.
TCTTTTTTTTTCTTTTACACTCTCAGTGGGATGGCACACAAACGGAATGTGTGCGTGCTTTTTTAAATTTTTTTACCGTGAATCGCAGCGAGACGCGAGACTAATCTGCCTCCGCGTTCCAGCGCTTAAATTGACGGACACTTTGTAAATTCCAAAGTGTGTTCCGCGAATGCGTGCGTCCATTGGGACGGGGTCGGTCACAATGGAACGAGATGCGCGCGCCTCCCTCCTTGCATGATTGGAAACGCTGGGCACAGCGACACTACGCAAGCAAAGCGCGAGCGCTCCGACGCGACCGGCGTCCGTTTGCGCGCCCCGGCGGCCATCTGGCACCGTGCCAGGGCTCGGACGTAGGGAAGGACGGTCGGACGGGCGGGCGGACGTGAGCATGAGACATTGAAGGCTTTCGCCTTAAAAAGTGTGTGCTTCGGCTCCCTATATAGCCTTGGCTGTGCTGCCACAGACAGTTGTCGCCAGATGTAGTAGTACATAGATTGTTGAGTTATTTTCATCGCGCATATTTTTTTAGATGCGAAGCATCTTATGCTCGGGGCTATGTCCGTCCCTCCCGCGTCCGTCCCGCGTCTGTCCCGCGTCCGGCCACTTTCATGAAGTAGGGAAGCACTCACTATGCGAACGAGAACACTTAGTCCGTCCGGCTTAGTCCGTCCCTCCTTCCCGCGTCCCACACCACCACAGCGCATGCGCATCTCCTCCCCCTCTCTCTCTCCTCTCCTACGCTCACGCCATTTCTCTCCTCTAGGAATCGTCTACTCTACGGAGCAGCGCCCGCGTCCCACAGCGCATGCGCGTCCTCTGCCTCTCTCTCTCCTACGCTCACCTCCTTTCTCTGCTGTAGGAGTACTCTACGGAGCGGCGCCCCCCGTCCGACATCCCCACAGCGCATGCGCGTCCTCTCCCCCCTCTCTCCTACGCTCAGCCCCTTTCTCTACTCTACGGAGCGGCTCCGGCGTCCCACACCCCCACAGCGCATACGCGTCCCCTCTCTCTCTCCTCTCCTACGGTTCCCCCCCCGCTCTCTGCTCTAGGAATCATCTACGGAGAGGCGCACGACAGGTGGTGCGACAGCTGCATACTCCGCTGGGGGGCACCACGGTAGTTCCGCTGTATAAAAATGACGGAGTGGCGACGTTTCTCCCGCTGAAGCTAACCATCTCCCCGCTGCTTCGCATCCACACAAGGTTCCCTTTAGCGGGAGATGGGGAAGTTTTAGGGGCGAAGCTCCTTAAAGCGGCACCCGTTCGTCCCTCGTCGTAGTCGTAGTGCGTAACCAGTCTTACGCTTTGACCTCCAAGGTGGTGCCGGTGGGAGATTTCTCCTGTGCGTTGTTGAACAATAAAAAATTCGCAGCGTGCGCGTTAACTAAAAGCCGAATTCTTCTGTCTCTCATTCCCCATTAGCAGCCATTGGCATTTCTCCTGTGCGTGATTAAACAATAAAAATTTTGTTCAAAACGCCGTTGATTGATGAAATAAACCAACGAAAGACGCCAGATGTTTTCTAAAAGCAAAACGAAAAGACGCCAGATGTTTCTAAAGCAAAACGAAAAGACGCCAGCTGCTTAACGAAAGACGCCAGGTGTTTTCTAAAGCAATGGTTTTATAATCAAAACCATATCGCGATACAGGTTTGTAGTTGACGATGCTCGTTGCCGTCGGTGTGTGCTCGTATGGATAAGGATGCCGCTGCAACCAGTGCAAGAACCACTTAGCTTACATTTCACCTACCACAAAGCGGTCATAATGAAAGGACAACGGAAACCAGCAATAAAAGTTTGATAAAACATTTAATCAATCGTTTCACGTCATTTTTATCGGGCGAATTAACGGAAGAAATTTCACGGTTTAACCGATGATTACTTCCAGGAGCTTCGCCCAATCTCATCATCATTCACCTCGTGGATCTGCCGTGAATTTTTTTTCTCCTTTTAGTTTCCTGTACAGTGAAACCTCGGTGATACGAATCTCAGGGGATACCAAAATTATTTCGTATCATCCGAAATTCGTATCACCAGAAATCATAGAAAATTAGCTTGCGACAGAAGAAAGCTGGCGTACATTTTCATTTATTGTTTTTTGGGGCCGCAGCAACGTCAGGAAGAACTCTGAATGATTGTCAGATAATCTCAGATGTCGGTAATCACACCAGCAATCGTAAATATACGGCCCGTACGCGTGTATTAATGAACCAGGTGTGTTGCGACCCTCCACAGCAGTAACCCTTTCCAAATTTGAGTATGCTTTCTCGCGTGACACTGCAGTACTGCGGTGAAAGTAACGGAAGAAGCGCTTTGTCGCGATATATCCATGCCACAAAATTCCAGAACCATGGTCCTATGTTATGATGTTGTTATCACGGAGGTTTTGGGGATGTTTTTTGGGAGAAAGCATACTCAAATTTGGAAAGGGTTACTGCTGTGGCGGGTCACAACACACCTGGTTCTACGCGCTAGCCATCTGCGGCCGTGCCCGCACTTGCCGTCATTCGGACGATTTGGCGGTGCGGCGCGCATGCCCGCGCTTGAATTCCCGCACTCGCACTTGCTTGGCGCGTCTTCCGCGACAGCGCGGACAGCACCTCTTCGTACCTGGATGGTAGCGTACGTTCGTATCAAACGTCTCCAGGTGAAAAAATAGGTTCGCAACAACCGTACTCCATTACATTGCAGGCCAATGGGCCTTGGCCGGGACCAAAGAAAAATTCGTATCACCCCGAAATTCGTATGAGCTGTGTTCGTATCACCGAGGTTTCACTGTATATCTTACTTTTGTCCTGGTTCTAATAAAACGCTTGGTTGTTCTTCACGTTAAGTATCCGTGTCCGCTCAATGAGTACGTCAGCCATCCTGAACATCGCTACGAATTCAAACCCCGCGCGGGTCAACCGGCCAACAAAAACTTGAAATGCACCACTTTCAGGCTTCTCAGGCATCGCAAGCCTAAGCGTAAAGTGGAAGTGTGCGAGTCTGCCGAGACGCCGCTGTTAGATCGGCGGAGCCTCACAAAAGTGTGCGACAAGCTTGCATCATTGTCTAATCGCAATCAAGTCTTTCGAGAGATAAAAAAAAAATCAAACATGAAAGAACACTGCCCAACATAGCGACTTCGTTATCAAATTGCGATAGTACAGAAACACGATTCGACTTAAAATCAAAGTATAACAGCCCACGCGTGGACAGGGTGTTTCCCCCAAGCAGTCCCAACGAGACAAGTCTCTTATGGTTAAAGAAATGTAACGTGCGTCAAACACACGACGTGGCGTCTTCGCAGTCCCGCAAGTCTCGAAAAGTCTCGCAGGTCATTTTAAAAATACATACACTGATATATATTGCATATAATCCGTTCTCGTTCCGAGTTGATCGCTGCGTTCGCGGGATCACCGTCACGGGCAAGACATGGGGCTGGTGCGTCTGACCCTGGCCGCGGCACGGAAGAAATACTCGGCGCTTTGGTCGAAGCGGTTGTGGCCCCTGATGTCGAACTCCGGCTTCCTTTCCGCGTTTCGGTGATCGTCACACCGCTTGCTCCAGTCCTCGCAGTCGATATCGAACAGGGCGAGGCCGACGTCGAGGTTCCTGTGTTCGCGCATGACAAGGCATATCTGCGAAAAGAAAAAAGATATCGTACAGATGAAAGAGAAAACATTCTGCAGTTGTGTAGCCAATACTCCACTTTTTAGGGTGTGTCTATATTTCTTTACATATCCTTATCCAATAAAAATGCCCCCCACCTCTCCCCGAAGGGAATCGTGAGGAAATGCGAATGCATTTCGCGCGCGCTTCACTCCATTTATATATGGTGGTTGTGGTTCGAAGAAGGAAAAGGCGCCTAAAATCTGCAGCCCGGTCGGGAGCACGGCGCAGCGCCTGTTTTCTTCTCTTTTTTTTTTTTGCTTTTTTTTGTGTTTTTTTATTTATTTTCTTTTTTTTTAATTTTTTTTTTCATATATAGCTCCGCCGAGCTCCCGCGATGCGAGCGCCCTCACGCACGTCAGAGCGCGCTCCTCCTATCCACTCAGAGCGGAGAGAAAACACCTGCCGCGGACAACGCCAACGCCGCACAACGCCGGATGCCTGACATAGCCCGACTATGAAATGCATTCGCATTTAAAATATCTGGGGTTTTACGTCCCAAAACCACGATATGATTATGAGGGACGCCGTAGTGGAGGGCTCCGGAAATTTGGACCATCTGGTATTCTTAACGTGCACTGACAACGCACAGTACACAGGCCTCTACCATTTCGCCTCCATCGAAATGCGACCGCCGCTGCCGGGATCGAACCCACGACCTTTGGGTCAGCAGCCGAGCACCCTAACCGCTACACCACCGCGGCGGACTTATATCCTTATTTTGACCACAATGTAATTGCACAGCCATATATGCGATCAGTAGATGAAAATTGAACGTTATTGCTCCTGATGGCTTCACACTGGATATTTCAGTCATGCGTGTGTCTCAGGAAGGGGCGGCAATCTCTGTATCTCCGGTTCGTGAAGAGATACGCTCACCTCCGTGACACGTGCACGAGAACTTGCGAGACTTCGCCAGACCCTAGGGACTCGCGTAAGTCCCGTAACGCCTCGCGAGTCACCGTCCCAAAAACCCACGTGAACCTTCTCCAAGCGACGACGCCACGTCTTCAACCTATCACGTCATTATGACTTCATATATCACCTCACTATGTGACGTCACCATACTCCTCGTCACCTAGGCCTGTCTTCCGTGGACGGGGAATAGGGGGCCTCCTTATCTGGCGGAACAATGAAGTTGTTGTCATCATCATCATCGCTTGTTAAAAGTTGAGCGGAATTCCGGAGGCAGTGCAAAACCACGTTAGGGGAAGAAACCTTTGGAGGGGGAAGGGGAGGTTCTCAATACAATCGACAAAGAAGAAAAAGATAGCTTTCGCCTCCTCAGGCGAATTAGGCGAATGCATAAGGGAGCTTGTGGCAATGTTTTGTTATTTTTTTCTTTTTCTGGAAACCGGGATTTCCGTTAATGCTATTCTGCATGACGAATACGCGTGCGCACGGGGGAGGGGCAACAGGGGGGGGGGCGCCTCCCTAGTTACCTAAGAGGGGGGTCGCAAAATCTGTTCCATACATTGACTTAATAGGGAGGGGGGGGGGGGGGGCTGCGATAAACCTTTGCCCCCCACTGATGGGGAACCCTGTACACGCTTATGGTATGACATATGGGCAGATGTCAATCATCTTCTTTTCTTCTTTTTTTTTTTGTAGACGTCGTCAGTGCTAAACCGCGGACAAAACTTGGAAGTTATAATGAGACTTCGAACCTTTGTCGTTATAGTGGCGGACGTTTCAAAGGTCGCTAGGAGGACGTCACTGCCTTCTGGCTGGGATATCATAGTGAACTGCTTCCCGTCCATGGTGCGGTTCACGTAGACGTTCAGCGGGTCCTGGCAGAACTGCAACAACGCGAGGAAAACGAAAACAAAATGTACGTGATGAACGTGATGACGCTTGATCCAGACATTGGCATATTGTACAGGTTGCACCGCGGTGTCGATCGCATTACGCAATCGTGTTACGCGAGTGCATTGTGTGAATAGTTGTATTATATGCTAACAAAGAATAACTACACCTAGAAAAAAGTATTACGTAATCGTGTTACGCGAGTGCATTGTGTGAATGGTTGTAATATGCTAACAAAGAATAACTACACCTAGAAAAAAGTAATATCAACGTTTAAGGTCAGAGCAAAGATGCATTCCAGTGTTTCTTAATTTCGACAAGTAGAAGTAAACCTACTTCTTCACTATTCATTGGATATGACACTATTCTACAAAAAGCATGGGAGGATAATAAATGATATCTGGGGTTTAACGTCCCAAAACCACGATACGGTTATGAGGGACGCCGCAGAGGAGGGCTCCGGAAATTTCGAACAGCTGGTGTTCTTTCACGTGCACTGACATCGCACAGTACACAGGCCTCTATCGTTTCGCTGCCATCGAAATGCAACCGCCACGGCCGGCATCGAACCTGCGACCTTCGGGTCAGCAGTCGAGCCCCGTAACCGCTACACCACCGCGGCGGTCAGGTTAAGGAAGGGAAACCTTGCCAGCATCAATGATAGTTGTTGTTCTCACAATCTATAGCCACTTCGCAGAACTGTGCGTTGCGGGGCCTCGATGGCTAACTGCCGTCGCTCTATATGACAGGTCAGTACAAGCTTACACCCATCGATATTGAGGAAAGAACCTTTCCGGTGAACGGTTTAATTTGTATATCCGAAAACGTTTTATGCAACCGGCGCACTGCACATACGCTTGACTGAGGTAGCTGTAAAACATGATTACGTAAACCAGGCCAGGTGATTACTTGTCGCCGTGTACGATGAACAAGTGATCAGAAACATCAACATAACTAGATAATTAGAGGAATTTCGAGTGGACAAGTAGTTTCTAAAAAAATTACACCATATTCCACTAAAGGGAACCATGAGGGGATGCGAAGCAGCATTGGGGGGTGCGCACCAAGTTTCCGTTTACGTTCACTCGGCCGTCGAAGCCAAGCGTCGGCGTCGAGCTACCGCTTCCGCTACAGAGAGACAACGCGAGTCTGCGGCGAGGGTAGCGAGGCTTTGGAGACAACTGCTGCGACCGGGAACCGACGGAGCGACCACACGACTCAAGCGAGACTTCCTCGAGCGAGCGCACGCGCTTATCTGAAATGGGGGGAGGGAGAGGAGGGAGTGGGTTTACAGGCTGCAGCGCGGGGGGAGGAGAGGAGAGAAGGCGACCGAACGCCTGCGTAAACGCCCGCGTAAAGGAGGAGAATGCGCGGCTGCAGCGCGGTAGAGGAGGAGAGAAAGCGACCGAACACCTGCGTAAAGGAGGAGAGAGGGGGAGAGAATGGGCGCATGCGAAGTAAGGGTGGTCAGGACGCACACCACCACCGAATTGAACTCCGCTCTAAGCTGCTTCGCATCTAATATAAAGGAGACAACTAGGTCATACTTCAAGCTTTATGGAACTTGATTGTGTCGACTTGTCTTTCCATCAGGTATAGGCTGGGACATGTAGGTACGGCTAGAGATACTCACGGCGGACATGGTGTTCGGGGGCTGCTGGTGGTCTAGGCAGGCCGCGTACAGGTTCCGCGAGGACTTGACCATGTACAAGCGCGTACACATCGACACCGACACGGCCAACGACGGGTAGGCATTCCACTCCGTCTGGTTCCCGATCACCTCCATGGTCTTCTTCTGGGGGGTGTCACGAGCAATGTGGTCGTAACAAAATTCAGCCTGATGCATGCAAGCAGAGAGAGCTCTGTACCGGTATCACTGCTCAACTGAGTACAGTGCTCAATCGGTCAACTGTGAGACCGTTGAAACGTCGTATATAGTAAACCACGTAAACCTTGTATGGCTTATAGTCGTCCGCAAGTGTAGCGTGGACACGGAAGCGCATGTCTCGAGGTGTTATCATCGACGCATGCGCAGTGTGTTAGCGGTGATACTATCTTAACATCGCGCGCACCGCGTCATCTGAGCTCGCCTTCGTCGAACACGCTCACCGATGACGCGATAGCAAAATGACCACGCCGTGACTGAACTGCGCATTTCCCCAATAGGGGAAGAGCTCTTGAATTTTTCCCATTGTCTTTCTTATGGTCTCAGTGTCTTTAAATGTTGTCGCTCACCATGCCCAACATGTGGAACTTGTCCGTGTTCGGTGGTATGTCGTAGGGCGCCGCTCCCGTCACCCAGCAGCCGGGGTAACGGTCAACGAACTCGTCCCTCGAAATGTGCGTCAGAGGTATCAGGCCGTCCACCATGAATGTGCTGTGCGGAAGCAATTTTGCAAGAGCGTGCAATCACAAGGGGCAAATAGTGTCAGTCGAGGAGAAAAGAAAAACACCACGATAAATTACACAAAAGACATGCACAGGACTAAAATTGGAGACGTATGGCCTATAAATATAATAGAGTGCATATTTGACGCAACAACATTGTGCGGCAGTCTCTCGGAGTGTTTGTTTTTGTACATGACATCAGTAGACAATTAGCAAGGTCATTAGCCAATATGAACACTGCCCGGATTAAGTCAGTGCGTGTGTAGTGAACCTGTATATGCTCCCGTAGTGGTCATGGGAACATGTACAGGAACACAGTGCGCAACGTGAACAGTACTCTGTTGTTCGTCATGTCAGTCGTGCCTACTTTCGTTTGCAAACCATTAGCAAGCAAACCAACACGCGAGCGAGGCTGTTCTTAACGTCCGTAAATACTAAAGGAGGCTGCTCGCCTACCTGGTAAGCTCATATGGGTCTCCTGTCTGTACGTTTCCATGCTACTAAACTTCTTTTGTTTACGTTACAATAATCCATGTTTCTCTATATACAACCAGCATTACATTATTACCACCAACTGACCTCAACTCACGAGCGATAAGCCTGAGGAAGGGCACCATGTTTTGCGGCCACAGGCGGAATCCCAAGACTATGAATCCTCGCTCGGAGGATGCGGGCGTCGTGTCGTCTTCCTCCAGCCTCTGCTGCTCGGCCCTCAGCTCCTACGCTTGCAAATAATGAACGAGAACACATGTCGGCCTTCCGAAAGGACATTTCTCCGAATTAACTGTGATGTTGTTGTCGTCGTGTGTGAGAGCATATCTACTCGCACCAGCCCGCCATATGCGAAAGGCGAAGGACGAATGGCGTCCTATCCTACCGTGTTTACCAGCACACTATCACCTCTGGTTTACACTGACTTATATTGACTAATTGGTCGTTACTTGTGATTAATCTTAGCTAGATACGGTTAACTGACTCTTGTGTTGGCTATCGTTTGCAGCCCAATGTCGACTGGTGCATAAGTTGGCTAAGTAACGGCTCGTGTTGTCTGAATTATGGCTAGCCTTGTCCACTGCCGGTTAATGCAAGCTATCCGTTGTATTGACAATGTTATCCTCGTTATATCAAAATTCAGCATCGCTCTCGCACGGACAACAACCTGAGTTAGGTCTGCCTTCATTATTGTCGTGGCGTGCACATATTTCCACAGATCCTTACAGAAACAATCAAGGCACTATTCACGTGCCTTCAATGCGCATTCCGTTCACAATATGAGGCGTGCATTAATGAACAGTGGCATAGCTGCGAGGTCATTGGAGCAGCAGCGGCATTACACTCAGGGTTGCCGTTGGGTGGACATGAAAAGGCGCCAGAGCTCACGCCAAAAGTAGCCAAAGTAGCCACGTCATTTGATATTATCGCCGAATTTCTAGCCAAACAGAACAGAAGCGGTATTATCGAGAGAGTCTTCACTATTGATCACGGTGTGCTATTGATGAAAAAATAAAGCCATTTTGAATAAGTAAAACCCACAAGCTTATAAAAGAGCCATGGCGCCAACTGGAAATTTTCGTCGCCAACGGGGTCTAAAAGTAGCCAATTTGGCGCAAAGTAGCCACCAACGGCAACCCTGATAATACTCTGCCTCTCGCACTATATTTTCCAGCATGCAAACACACACTCACATTTGCCCCCCCCTCACGCGTGCGCTTCCGTTCGAAAAGTATCCAGTAGCAGTAGCCTACAATGCAACCAAAGAGCGCACCTTGAGCAAGCTGAAAACCTCGTTCACTCTCCAATGAGGGATCATGTTGTCCGGCCTCACTTCCATGTCGAGCACCCCGTAATGGTACACGTGAAACATCGTCCAGTACTCGCGCACTTTCCGCTGGCCCCGAGAGCTCGAGAGGTCCTCCGAAGCGCGTAAGTGTTGTCTGTGGTGAGGAGAAAGTTGAGCCGTTTAATTATATCTGACTACGTATAAGTAAATTGTTAGCCAATGCCCCAGTGGTAGACTTGTAATGTGGTTTCATTACAGTTTGAAATGAGTACCAACTAGCCCAGCGTTGCCGCCAAGAGTACTCGCCTCTGGGGTATGCTGATTGCGTAGGCCGTGGACTGGGCGGTGGCCGCCAGGCGGAGCATCTTTTGCACCACGGGGTGGCCGTCGTCAAGGAGCGTGTCGCCTCCTCCGCGCGAGTAGAAGGGCATGAAGGCGAAGTCGCACACTCCGTCGATGTCGATCCTCTCGTACTCCTGCTCGTACGGTGCCGAACGTGCACAACAGCGGCCGCTTGCCCATGGGCCTCCTCGAGAGCCTGGCTGCGATGCGTGAAGAGTGCCAATAACGGCTACAGCACTAACACAGTGAGGGTGCTTGACCCTGCGCCCTAAATATTAATATTACGAGTGAAGTCCGGCCCTCTTCCACCCCGGGACGTATTCGTCGGCCTGCCACTGATGTGGCACGTCCATCGCCAATTATGATCATATATTTTTCTCATGCCCGGCACGCTTGCCCCCTGCCTCTTGGCACCTGCAGCAACTCCGAAGCAGTGGGGGCGCTGCTTTGGGCAGCACCAGGCCGGATCTCAAATTACGGCCGGTAATCTTGGCGGAGGACGTCGCGACTATAGGCACGGCCTGGACGCCACCACCCGGCAGCCTGAAGGCCACCCACAACGCTTATCGGCTCTTGGCCTTCTCACAAAAAAAAGTTTTGCACCACACACACGCACACACACACACGCGCGCCCACACGCACACACACACACACGCACACACACACACACACAAGCTTGTCGCAGGGGCATGCTCACAGGGGGGAGGGGGTGATGCGGCAGCTCTCCCTAATCACCTCCAAGGGAGGGGGGGTGTAGACCAGGTTTACTTTCCACCTTCGCCTTCGAAAGGGGATGGAGGGTTGGGGGTGAGGGCGCTTAATGTGGTGAAACTTCAGTAACGCTCCCCCAGACGGAGAACCCTAAGCACGCTTATGCTTGTTCGCAAGAACTACTTGCCATCCACAGTTCGCTTCCACCAACGTTATGCTTAATTCCGTACATGACTTCCGAAAATCTCGAAGTATTATCGGGAGAACGCGCCCTATCTCGTACGTATTTGAAATGTTATCATATGGAAGGCGTACCTTTTCTGGACGAGCTAGAGGTGGTAGTCGTTGGTGCGGCGGCTGACGTGGCCTTGCTCGTTGTGGTGGTCGCCATGGCGCTTATCTTGGGGCGCTTATCTTGGGGTTTATCTTGGGGATTATCTTGGGGTTTATCTTGGTGCTTATCCTGGTCCTTATTGTGGTCTCTTCAATGGTGCTCGTGGGACGTGCTGGTGTCCGTGGTCGTGGTGGGGGCCTTCAGTAGTACTGGGCGTCTTAGCAACGCGGGCCACACCAAGAGGCTCGGGCGTCTCGGCATCCGCTGAAAATGTATGTAAATCGAGGTTCTTACGAACTGTCGCGCCTGGACTGTAGGGAAGAGTTTGCCATAAAAGGTTGCGAAGAAATCGAAATACTGAGTTATCGACACCCGAAAAGGATACGTAAAGTAGCCGCGCACCATGATATCCTCCAGTTTGCAGCTGCCACAGTCAAAAAGTAACATATGTCCTTAAGCCTCCTGCCAAAGTGTAAAGTGTGGGAATCCGCCTTTTGCATGCCTCTACAGCGCATGCGCGGCCACCTGGCGGCAAATCTGGGAAACTGTCTGTGGGGCGCCGTTGCAGACGCCGCCTCTTTTTCCGCGGCGGCATTGGTGGTGAGAGTAGTGTTGGCACGTGCGGGTGGCACCGTTGGGTGGCACAACAAATATATTTATCTATATATCTGGTTCTGTGATCTCGATGCCGGCAACTAATGCCGCTTATGGATGCACTTCGTGAGGCGTGCCCAGCAGCAACATTCATTTTTTCCACTTCCCGTCGGTGAAACGCGATCATCAGCACCGTGAAGCGTGGCACGATCAGGGCTGTGAGGCGCCAAAATGAAGACGGCAGTTCGTGGCAGCCTTTCGATTCTGCAATTCAGTGCGAAAAGCAGTTCGTTAACGGTGTGTTTGCTAACTAAATGTTATACGTGAATAACATGTCACGTTTCATGCAGGGCGCGGAAAAAGGGTGCGCTTTGTGTCTGTCTCGTCGCACAGCAGTTCAGTAGCGACGAAGCTTGAGCTACGGGTTTTCTTTGTACGACAAGCTTTCTGTATTTGTTTTGGAATGACGACAACAGCAAAGTATGGTTAATTGCGCCTTGGTTCGCTTTGGTCTCAATATAACTACGCTGTTGTTTACTTTGGCGTCTTCTATAAACCGGAAAACAATCGCCGTAAATCGTCCGCTGGAACATAATGAATGCGAAAGGGTACACTTTCGTCGCCTGTCATTCACCGACGTTCAGCGGTTCATATATGTTGTCAAAGCACATTCGCTGTTCGGCGAGAAAGGAAAAAAAAAATAAAAGAAATCCGCCTGTGTTCACTGTTGACGTCACTGCCGCGCACCGATTCATAAATCTTGCGAAGTTTCCACGCGCGTGCCTTTTTTTTGGTCGCCATAGTGCGATTTTCACAGATTTTGCAGGTTCGCCGGCCAACTCTCCCTGCCACGGTTAAACGACAATCGCAAAAATACATAGCTCAAGACAGGTTCAGCGTGCCGCGTTCTATCGGCGCCAGCTGTTCTGGTGTGCTAAAATCGTGTAACGCATGTATCGTAGGATCACGTTCCCTCAATATGAATGTGCAGGCCAGCGAACACTGTGGCCCAGACGCGAGGTACTCGCGATAGACGCTTCGAAGCATGCCATTCCGTAAAATCATTGCTCCGCGGTCCCGTAGTAAAACGTTGAAGCAACAAGGGCACGATACGGCCCAAGCAGAGGCCCGGTAGTTCATATGATTAGTATGACTGCGACAATAAACAAAAAATATATTTACCCGGCTGCGCAGAGGCAGTGACATGCCACTACCTCGCATGTGGTCTTCCTCACGACTGCATGCACAATGTAGCAGCCACCCTTCATTGACGGGAGGCAAATGCTTCTCGGAACTCCGCACGTGGACGCGGCAGTCAACTCATTCAACATGAGGCTGCGCACGTAACCCTCATCGCAGAATTTCTGCGCTTTCGTGGTTTGCCGGGAGCACCGCGCACCACTTGTTGCCATGAAGGCATTCAACTGCTTCTTGCTCATCATTTTCACTGATACTGGCCTTTTCATCCACCCGTTGGTCACAGAAAAGAACCCGCCGGGTATGTGAATACCCCCCAGGTGGCTCCATGCCACAACACAACACTCAGACGGGGCTATCGGCACATGTGCCGCTGCCAAGCTTTGTGCTATGCAGCAGCAGTGGCAGTGGTGGCAGAGGCAGCAGACGCGCGCGACTTCCTACGGTTTGTTTCCTGAAAAGTCCGCGAGGGGGGGCGCCACACAGACATGCAAAAGGCGGATTGTCCACAGACAGGGAGCTATCAGTGGTGATTCCGGTTGAACTATATATGAGCTCCCTTCCGTTCAAAAGCAACACCTATGTGTCTCAATCAACGCGCAATCGTTTCCTACAAAATTACAACTGCGTTTGCCGCTTCCTTATGATTTTATGGCTACATGCAGACATACGCTGTTAACGAGTACCGACTGTCACATAACAGAAATTAAGGAGACAGGACACGGCGCCTTTCTGTATTGTATTTTAGTGGTAAGCAAAAGTTAACACGAACACGCACTAACTAAAACGCCATTGTATTGTGTAGGATATCACATATTAAACAAAAATGTACTATTGAAGGTTGCCTTCTTCTCAAGCTAACTCTAGCTGGGACAAAAGCAAATTTACAACTTTCTGTCTTCTGACGCCAGGACCATGCATACGTTAGAATGACAGGTTCAAGTCGTGCCACGGTTTCAATTCGGTTTTTGGAATGTGTAGGCCAGAGCGAGGAAGGTCAACGTGCTGTTGTGTTATCGCAATAGCGTTATACAGACAGTGTCGAAATTGAAACAACATGTCAGCTAACATTGCCATTTCCGAAGGCCTTTCCTATGTCTCATTTATGGGTCCATTTCTGAAGGGAGTCTGGCGTCAGGATTCCAGAAAAATATCTATACCGATCTCACCGATGACTAAAATCTGGACGACGATCATGAAGTATGCAGTTTTTGTTCTGCGGTTATGTTTGAACAAAAAAGTGACCGCATGCATATGGGGTGCCTTACGCAAAAGAAAAAAAATAGTCCAGTCTGTGTAGCTTTAGCCGAACAAAGCGTTCATTAATCGGGATAGACGAGAGAATAACGCGAGCACCATTTAGCAATGCGACCGCCGCAAAGCGATAAAAAATTACACCATGTCTCGCTAAAGGGAACCATGTGTAGATGTGAAGCAGCGGGCGCTAACGCTTACACTGGCGGCGGCGTGGACGCTGGCGCTCATCGCAGCGTTGCGCAGGAGAGAAAACTGGGGAGGCGCAAAGCACGCAGTGATGGAGCGGTGTTTCCTGCTGGAACATGCCAATCGCTGCTAATGGGCAATGAGAGACAGAAGACTCCGGCTGGACACAGAGACCCGCAGTCCGCTTTTAGTTAACGCGCACGCTGCGAATTTTTATTGTTCAACAACGCACAGGAGAAATCTCCCACCGGCACCACCTTGCAGGTCAAAATCCATTGCCATATATACGGAGTGGCCAGTGAACGGTTGTGGAGCGCGAGCAGTCGTTTTTTTTTCAACCAAGAAACTCGCTAGCAGACGCTGCCTGCGTCGGCGTCGCGAGGCGAGAGAGAGGGAGCGTAGGAGAGGAGAGAGAGGAGGGGACGCGCATGCGCAGAGGGAGTGTGGACGCCGCGGGTAGGGATGCCTAGAGGAGAGAGGGGGGGGAGCGTAGGAGAGGAGAGAGAGGGGGGGGACGCGCATGCGCAGTGGGAGTGTGGACGCCACGGGCAGGGATGCCTAGAGGAGAGAGGGGGGAGCGTAGGAGGGGAGGCGCATGCGCAGTGAGGGTGTGGTTGCCGCAGGGAGGGATGCCTAGAGTAGAGAGAGGGGGGAAAGGAGGTTTTATATATTTTAAAGGGTTTGCGCATGCGCAGTAAGGGAGGCCACGCCGCACACCACCACCACCGGATTAAGCTTCGCCATAAGATGCTTCACATCTAAAAAAGTAGGGGACGAAGAGTATCATGTGCGGGCCGCGGGCCGCTAGCGAAAGGTCGGCGGGACGCGTGCTTGGGACCCCTGAGCTAGAGTTTACACCGGCCATCGTCCCACGCGCAGGCTTTCCTTCCCTCATTGCATGGTTGATGTGTCCGGCGAGAGGCGAGGCAGGGCTAGAGAACGAGAAGACGATGCGAACGGGGCCTCCTAACACCACCGCGTTCCACTATTAAAGGCGAAGCTTAAGAGACGTTATAATAGCTCGGTATGCCGATATAACACTACCTCGGTATGCTTGGATAGTATGTCGGCATGCATCGGTGACATTTCGGCAACAGAACCCAAAGCTACGCGGCGCTCGCGTCAATCAAACCGTCTCACGACATCCTGCGGAGTGTTCCAGTTAGTGTTGCCGAGGACTGTACAGCGTGTACTCACAGGTGATAAAGAGGAACACAGCGTAGCACAGCATGGCCAGCACGGCGACGAGAAAGATGAACAGCGACGACATCACGCAGCCAGTTGGCCTGCGCCATAGAAATGTAAAATAATTGACACTAATGAAAAGGAAAAAAAAATTGTCATACACATGCTTGTATCACAAATATACAAGAAAATCTGTACGGTTTTCCCATAACCAGAACCTTAGCTGATAGAAAAATATTCCTGGTCCTAAGGAGTTCCTTCTGAGGAATCCGTACGAAGGTTTGTGCTGGAAACGAGTGAATGACAGTTTTTTGCTTTCATGGCCGGTCATCCAGCTTGTGGGATCCCGTCCCAACTGATTAACCATGATTGTCGCTGAAACAGTTGAACGTGTTTTTTTTTAAAGAAAAATTAATAAAAACAGCGGGGCCATTTAGAATGATAAAGCGTCCTCTGCAGACTCTGCTATGGTTAATGTAAAAGTAGCGTTTGCAGCAATATTTTTTCCGACACATCTTGCAAGGAAATGTTAGGTGACGGGACCGTAAGTTCAATTTTGACAATTCGCGCATGTGCTTGCATACGCAAGCGAGTTCGTGTGCGCTGCTTCGCATTACATACTTACACGTCCACTGAAAACAAACAAAACATACGCTTCGCGTTAGAGTGACCCGACATAAGAACACTAAGGCGGTGCTTAAACTGCAGTAAAAGCTCGTCAATTCGGATTTCACCTGACCGGAAAAATCGTCCGAATTGAACCGAATTCCGAATTATCGGAAAGTATCACGCAAACACTAAACAAATATCTACTACGTCAATGCGCTTTAATTTTCCCGATGAATGCGTAAATCCCGTACTTACGTTGCGTAAGAGCTGTGTAAAAAGCCGCAATTTTCTCGCCACTCGCGACTTGTTCACAATGTAACCGCGGATGAAGACCTCCCTGTCTTAGGCCTAATAACCTGAAACTCGCTGATGCGAAATTAACCATAAACGTCGTTACCAGACTGCGCTACCCCGTTTCGGTTGTCCGCGGTGAGCGCCGTTTTCGCTCCTTTTTTGCGTCGCATATTTGCGGCGCTCCGCGCTCGGCCCGCTCCGAGAATTATCCGAATCAACGAGAGTTTGATTCCATTAGACAATACATATCGTCGGGACCAGAGAACGCGTCTGAATTATCCAATTTTCCAAATGAAAGGGTGTCGGATTAACGAGCTTTTACTCTATTATTAATTCTAGTAAACGCACATAATGTTCCTGCTCGAATGCATCATTTACATCATCAACCATCCGCCCACTAACTTCGTTATTGTTGCGAGAGCTACAATGGCCGTATTCTCGCCGTTTCGCTGTGGCCGGTGGCCACACCGCGAGCTGAGCGGTTTACTAGCAACCGCCGCAGCTGGCAGCACCGCTCGCCTCGCCATCTGGCATGGCGTCAGTGGAGGAGCTGGTGAAACCGCGTTGCAACAACAGAGGAAGAGCCGGCGTTGCATCGTATATATAGAAGGGGGGAGCTCGGTGGGATTCGTCGACATATATGGAAAGTGAGTCGGAGAGATTGAAAGAAGCCAGGCTTCGTCGTCTGAACGAAACCAAGAGGAGGCAGCGAGCCGAGGAGACGGAGGAAGAACGAGCCACACGCCTCGAGAAGTGTAACCGTACAGAGAACCCAGCTAAACAATAAGATTAACCGTACCTCTCGCTACGCACACCCAGGCATAACTGAGTAAAGCCACAGCCAATTTTTACCATTTAAGTTAGCCCTGTGGTCTTAGGTGGCAAAACCACAATGTGATTACGAGGTACGTCGATCGTAGTGAGGAAACCCTGATCAACTTTGACCACGCGAGGTCCTTCAATGTGCACATAAGCATTCTAAGTACTCGGGCGCTGTTGCACATCACTCCAACGAAATGCGGCCACCGCGGCCGGAAATCGAACCCGGCGCCCTCGTCCTTAGTAGCACAACACCATAGCCGCAAAAGGCCCACGGCGGGTAACTTTAAGTCCATCCCTCGTAATGCATTTGATAAAATTAATTAATTCGAAAATAAATAAATAAGATCCAGAAAGATTACAGGAATCATCGGTAATCACCAATCCAGCGCACATGCACCTATACGTACCTCTTGTATCGGGCTCCATTAGTGGGGGTGCTGCCGCTCTCTCGCCTGCGAGGTTTCAGTGAGACAAATGACAGGCTACAAATCGAAACAAAGTCGACGACTAGTGAAGCTCATCAAAACATGTTTGACGACTTACGGGAGCTTCTCGTACCCGCACATGTTGTGCAGGACGGAGACCTTGGAACCGTGCGAGCTGTTGAGAACGTAGGTGTGTAAATATTTAATAAATCTGCTCCTGTTCAAAACATGTAAAAACAACTAAAATGCGTAGATTCGTTCGCAAGATCTCTTCTGTAAAATGTGTTTGCTCCCAGCACCTATTTAGGTAAGTTGCACGCAGAACGATTCGCTTCTAAAATTTATTGTTCAAGATCAGCGCATGTCTGTGAGCATTAGTTTGTATACTAATCATCATTCGTGTAGCACTGCAAAAACGGACGCGTCGATGTTATCAGACTAAAGGCTTTAGAGCAGACGCGTTGATGGCTCCATCTGTCTTCGCACAGTTTAACGAGAAAACACGTAGGATATTTATTGCAGACCGCCGCAATGATCCAATAAACTGCTAGTGTTAACAGTGACTTGCTAATTTGCGTACAGCTCTTTTATTATTGTTTTTTTCCTTCGATGAGAACATGGAGACAATGCAAGGCTTCTGACGTGCGTATCAACATGTTGTTGTACATGTACTGTTATAATTAACCGGCATTCGGCGAAGAGGGATGCGCCACACCGACACGCTAAAGCTATCTATAATTTATCCGCCTTTCCTTGTGATTCGCATTTCTATAGAACTCTTTCTATTTGAGAGAGAGGGAGAGTTGATAGACAGAGATAAACAGATTACTTGTGACTTGATAAAGCAGGGCGCACAGGCTTATCACCTCGGAAGCTTTACAGTTTTATCTTTCTCTCTCTCTCTTTCACTAGGCTTAGCTGATGCTTCCTTGGTCTCTCGTCGCGCAAGACGCCGGTGGCATGCGGCGTTGCATGGTGCTTGCTGGCGCGGGCGTTCATTTGCTCATTGATTCTTTGACAATAACAATTTTTGGGTGTTGTTGTTCTTTTGTTTTCGTATGAACAAGTGAAGCGCAAGATGATTTTGTGAATGCAGGTCCGGATTCTTCCTGCGATCGTTTTGTTTTTCGGTGCAGGACGCGAATTTCGTGCTGCCACGTTTCTTGACCGAGCCCTTCGCGACGTGCTAGTGCCCTACTATGGAGGCCACGACCACGTCAGTGTGTACGTTCCGTGCACAAACTCTATTATATTCACATTCAGAATTTCCAGGCGTCTGTTTCCGCAAGAATTGTAGTATCTTACTCAGCTCTCGTCGGCACCCATAGCATTCCCGTTACGGTCATGTATATGTCTAAGTGTTCACGGCAAGGTTCCCTGAAGGGGCGCCTTCGTTAGCAGACACACATACCAGCGTACACCTATGACAAGCAAGACAGATAATACTTACTTTTAGCAGAGCAGCGTGAATCACATCCACTCTCCTTACTACACGGACACGAAAGAGAGTACGTAGACATCGGTCTGCTTTGTTTCGGGGCTTTCGAATGCGTTGAAAACTGAAACGCGATCAGCGCAGACCGACGGTCTTCTTCTTCGTCCTCTTCTTCTCGCGCTGGCGGAAGCTTGGCGTGCGCGTGTTTCCAACGGTGTTTCGAATGATCCCATGTGTGAATATAGCTACACTGCATAGGTCGGCACTTTAAGGGAGTACTCACTCAAACTCACTCACCACAATTTTTTCAGCCTTCGCACTCACTCACGTTCACACTCACGTCCACTCACACTCATGAGTACTCACTCACGTTCACACTCACCTCCACTCACACTCATGAGTTCTCACTCACGTTCACACTCACGTCCACTCACACTCATGAGTACTCACTCATACTCAACTCACAACGTTCAAATGAGTGTGAGCGAGTTAGGGCACTGCACGGGCCCGGGCCGGCCCGAAAGCCCGGGCCCGGCCCGGCCCGCGGGCCGGGTCGGGCCGGGTAAGTAATTGTTAGATCGGGCCCGGGCCGGGATCGGGCCCATGAGCTTCGGGCCCGGGTCGGGCCCGGGCCTGGGTCAGGCCCGTATCAGGCCCGACTCTCATACACTGTCGGCAATGGCGCGTAATGCTGTTTGGCTTTGTTGTTTTTGGGCATTTAGCGTCCCGAACCTATTCAGGCTATCTGAGACGCTGCAGTGGAAGGCTCCGGGTAATTTAGACCACCTGAAGTGCATTAGCGTGCACTGAAATCGCACAATGCAAGACGTCGCGCATTTTGCCTCCGTCGGTATGTTACATATAATTTCTGGAAATTGTCTCATATATGTTCCCGCCATTATATTGAGTGAAACACGTACTTGGGTACCGTGTATCAAAAGAAATGGCATAAGTGAGCAGCACTGCGGCAAGAGTGAAGCAACGGTGCACTGCCCAGATTAGTGCATATAAGATGTGCCCATCGGCATCATGGGAAACATTTCGAGTATGCAGCTACGCTCGCATGCCCGCCGTGCCTGCTTCCGCCTTCGTGACTCTGTAGACCGGTCAACGCGACTACGAAGGTACGCATGTTCGGTCGAACACAAAACTACGAGACACGCAACAAACGCAACGAATTTTAAAAGACCGAGGATAGACAGAGAGAGGAGGCGTAGGCGCCGAGCTACCACGGCGCCCGTCTCCGTTGGCGAGCCACGGCGCCGCAGCGGCGCCGAACGCCGAACGCGTGATATGTACGGCGCACACGGCAGCGTCTTCATCACGGAAGCCAATCACGCACGCTTCACGAGAGTCACGTGATTCCTGCAGAAATATCAACTCACTCTCTCTCTCTGGCTCGACATTTGAAAAGGGGCCAAGTGGATAACCAGAGTCACGGGGTGCCGAGTGTAGTTCTGCAAATATGTAAATGAACTGCTCGTTACATTAAGAAAACCTCAGCGTCACCGAGCGTTATTGACGTCGATTACACTGTTCATCGGCACCACCGGCTCTTCAACTGGGCTTGATTTCATAGCCTCATGAGTTGCTAGGGCTACTTCATCAGTCGATGACATATATATATATATATATATATATATATATATATATATATATATATATATATATATATATATATATATATATATATATATATATATATATAACTGGAATTGACTCTGAGGTAAGTTAGCAGTTTTTTAAGCTTTCTTCGCTCTACTACAGTCGCAAAGCTTTACTATCACGGATGTACAGTGCGAAAGGAAAGTCCAGGACACTCATTTTAATGTTTGTAGACAGAATGTCGTCGTGTTTCGTCAGGTCACTAATTTCCTCCTTTCGGTTTAATACGTCCGACTGAATTGCTGTGAATGGGTATTGGTTTCGCGCCTTGTACACTTTTTTCTTTCTTTTTGCATTTTTGCTTTCTTTACCAGCTGTCTTACCGAGCGCCTCTTTTGTAAGACGCAGTGCTAAGGTGCCGTACGTTACCACGCGCGCTTTCGTATTAATCTTGCGCTTTGTAGTGACTTTTCTGTTGCAACACACAAATGCAGTTAAAACTCGATTTAACGAATTTGAGGGGAGCCGCGATTTATTTCGTTAAATCGAAAACCTCGTTAAACCGAAGGACGGCATTTCGCGGTTACTTAATTCGGTACATTCGATTATATGGTGTAGCGGCATCCGGAAAGCTACCATGGCATCATATTTGCGTAGCTTATAAAGGCGCGAAAAATGAAATAGTGGCCTTAGGAAACGACCGCCACCTCCAGGGTGTATGAAGCAACAAAAATTGTTAGCTCCCACGTTTAAAGTACACATATATATCCTATAAAGTGGACGGGGGGATGACCGCCACCGTAGCTCAGTGGTAGAGCATCGGACGCGTTATTCGAAGGTCGCAGGTTCGGTCCCTGCCGGTGGCAAGTTATCTTTTCGTCCACTTTCTTCACATTTACATTACATTTACTTCTAATAGCTTCCCCTATACTTTCCTTGGCATCTTTGTCTGTTAGTTCTCATTAATACTGTGTTTAACAAAGCAAACGAGCCCTTAAGTTTATAATTCTTTCCTTCTAGCTTAAAATAAAGTTGCTTCTCTCAATAAAGTTGCTTCTATCTCTGTTAGCCCAACAATAAGGGCCACAGGTGATAACATATTTATTTCCCAGCAAAGAAGTCGGTGATCTTGGCTTGCTTGCGTTTTGTTAGCAATGGCCACGCAGTTTAAATTGGACAAAGGTGTTCCGCGATGTTGCCGTTTGCTCGCAATCAATAACTTTTGGGGCGTTATCTAAAAATAGACAAAGAATGATCAATTCTCTATCTCATTTTCCGAAAAAAAAAAAAGGTTTGTTAAATCGGGACGGATCTCGAAATTTGTTTCGTTATATCGAGTTAGTCAAAGTACGGGACCCTACGGGTGTCTGAGGGGGGAATCGGGTATCTTCGTTAAAGATCAAGAATATTCTACTAAGGCCGCGCTAGAAGGCATCCCGCGCCTACACGCACACGCACCTAGGCATTCGTATGTGTTCTCGTAAGTGCGACTTGCTCGCGAGCTGCATGTTTCAGGTTTGTTAAGCTATAGTTTATGCGGCTCTTTCTCCACCATCCTCTTATATATATTTGGGAGAAATAAAAGTTCGTTTCATTGCCTCATGGATTTATTCGTTTTAATTTTATGTAAGGAAATTAAGAAAAATATTGAATTGGCCCTGCTACAGATTTTTAGGTAACCGTAATATGACCTTACTATTGGACTCCCCTGCGTCACGATTTGTTTTCGGACACGGCGAGTTTAAGGAGAGTGACAAGTTATGCAAGAAAGGTGTACTTTCTTCCTCCTTTAGTCGGAACAAGCGACCCAGCCTGGTGAACCTAAGCGTAGTTAGAGCACGTTTTTTTTTCTCTCTCTCGTTCCATTGCGCAATAAACCAAGTTTGCAGGATATGTTCTGCTCTATTTACTCAATAGTCCCAGCTTGTCAGCAATTAATGTAAGCTCGACTATAAATGTCCGCTGTTTTTCCACTTTATTTGGGCGCTGTATGTTGTAGTCGTTCTTTGAAATGCAATAATAACATTGCATGGTTAGCGCTGCGTGCATGGACAGCCAGCTGTGCCTCCTCATATATCCTCCTGCAATTCTTTCGCAAAAGTGTTACGGGCGTAATTAACCGATGGTAAACACAGTACCAGTGAAAATCGTGACACTGTCATAAGTTCTCACAACACTGTCCAGGAACTATCTTGTGCGTGGCTGGTATCTTCACTATAAGCGAAGATTGGACAGCGCCTCGTTTATGCTCAAAAAATAATTTTTTGAAATGGGCCGGGCCGGGCCGGGTCGGGCCGGGCCCAATCCTTTCGGGCCCGGGCCGGGTGCGGGCCGTATTTAAAAACACCGGGCCGGGCTCGGGCGGGCCTGAGCATGGCGCTTTCGGGCCGGACCCGGGCCGGAAAAAGCCGGCCCGTGCAGTGCTCTAGAGTGAGTGTGAGTTGAGTGCACTCATGAGTGAGTGTGCCGAGCTCCATAGGTAGGCCCTTTTGAGAGTACTCACTCAAACTCACTCACCACAATTTTTTCAGCCTTCGCACTCCCTCACGTTCACACTCACGTCCACTCACACTCATGAGTACTCACTCACGTTCACACTCACCTCCACTCACACTCATGAGTACTCACTCACGTTCACACTCACGTCCACTAACACTCATGAGTACTCACTCACACTCAACTCACCACGTTCAAATGAGTGTGAGTGAGTGTGAGTTGAGTGCACTCATGAGTGAGTGTGCCGAGCTCCATAGGTAGGCACTTTAAGAGAGTACTCACTCAAACTCACTCACCACAATTTTTTCAGCCTTCGCACTCACTCACGTTCACACTCACGTCCACTCACACTCATGAGTACTCACTCACGTTCACACTCACGACCACTCACACTCATGAGTTCTCACTCACGTTCACACTCACGTCCACTCACACGCATGAGTACTCACTCATACTCAACTCACCACGTTCAAATGAGTGTGAGTGAGTGTGAGTTGAGTGCACTCATGAGTGAGTGTGCCGAGCTATGAGCTACAGTGTACTAGAAGCATTTCTAGTAGATTCTAATATAGCTAAGGCCCCTTAGAGGTTCATGATGTTAAACAGCGCAAATGACAAGGGACCGCTAAGAGACAGCTGTTTTACGATGCCCTCTGTTGGGCCCGGGGGTTAGAGGAAGCATCCCACCGCTGCCGTCCAGTTGTTGCGACTCCGGGTCCTGCAGGTCTCATTTATGGTAGCTGGCCCCCCGTCCCAGGATCCATCGTCCAACAAGTCAGAAGAGGCGTCCGTAAGAACGACAAAGATTTATTTACATACTGAGAAGAGAGTAGCAAGAAGTGAGATGGAAGGACAAGAAGTGAAAGATACAAAAATGTCTTCGGCTTTTATATCGCCGCGTTGCCAACCCTGGGCGCGTTGTCCGCATCTTCATCCAATACGGTGTCCGGTGGCCTCGAGGCTCCACCCACGAAGGAGGGGCAAGACACCACAATGCACGTGGAGAGGGCACAGTCCCAAAACGATCTCCAAATATGGTCACGAAAACAGCACCAAGGTTTTGCGCACAGCACCAACTTTTGCACGCGTTTGAAGATCTTGGCTTGGGCTGGTTCCAGGAATTCTTCCGGCCACGAGACAGAGTCTCTGTGCCCGTGCCGAAGAAAGTGGACGGCTCGACAGGAATGTCTTCCATCAGGCCACTCCACGCAGCAGGTGCCACGGAGAGAGGGGGGAGTGAAGGTTGCTCATTCAATCCCTCGTTGTCGTTGCCTTCTCTAATTTTCCGTGACTTCGCTCCTGTTGTGCAGCGGCAGTCGGATTAGTCTTTTTGTCGCCCCAACAGCAAATACCTCAGTGGCTTGGACCTCGGGGCTTGCTTGAATGACAGTTCGCAGTTGAGGTCACAATGGCCTTCCCTGTCGCGCTGGTCTTGGTGGTACAGAACCGGTCGGCTGAACCCCTTTTGTTCACGCCAGGCCGGGAGATAACCACGCCGGTTTCGACTGCCTTCCTCGCTTGGAACGGGACGATGAACTGTTTGGCGGGTTCGCAGCAGCCGGAGGAATTCGACGCCGAAGACGATCGTAACACCTCTAACGCCCAATAAAGACTGACTATCTGTTTAATTGTGCTATACGCTGCGTCTGCCTGCGGGGGTCGGCTGTGTTATGTTAACCATCACCACGACGTAGCTTTAGGGCTTCACTTCGCGGCGTGTGCAGTGCGTAAAGTGCCACATCTATTTTGACAGCATCTGAGATTCATGACCATGTAATTTCACCGCCTAATGACCCGAGCACTCTGAAAATCATGACCATGTAAATTGTCAGAAACACCGAGACAAACCCAAAAAGGAGGCGTCTTGGTACTTTCAGAACATGCAACATTAACCCCTCTTAGTGATGTCATAGCAAACGTGTACGCGCACGGCCTTCGCGTTCCGATGGAATACAGGAACCGATGTAAGAGTGTAAGGAACGACGCCGCTTACTCGACGAATGGAGTCAATTGACCACCTCCGGTTAAGGTATCGAACGGGTCTCGAGAGGTCGGGTCAAACTGAAGCTCCAGTTCCTTACCTAGAAACACCAGCCGAGTATTGAGAAAAGCTCACTTTTCTCTGCAGTGGCATTCTGTAATCTTCCAGGCTTCAGTTCGTGTGCCACTTAGATGTATAACCGTTGCACTATACGCTTTTAAGGCCACAGAGTCATTTGCTACCCCACATGTCGATTTACTCATTTCAGCAGACCTCGTTCATCACAGATATAAATATAAGCCGAGGGGGACACCAGTGCGCACACAATTTTATTTTGCGTTGCGACTCGAGTGGTGGCTATGCGTATGACATTACCTTAAATAATATTAAGTTGACTTCAGAGATACGTCCAGCAAGCGTTCCGCAATGGCTTAAAGGTCTATTGATATGCTTCACCAAAAAAGGAAAAAAAAAAAAGTCTGGTGCACTTTGCCCACCGGGAAAATAGGGGCGAACGAAGCTTTGGCGTGTGTGACGTACTACTTTTCTTTCTTTCGATCGCATTGCGCAATGCTCGATCCTGCTGTTTCCGTCCTCCATGCCAATAATTGGGCCTTCACCCATGTGCTTCGCAGCGCAATACTTCAGTTACTACAGGCAAGAGAGACGCTCGCGCGTTCATATCGATGAAATGTGGCGTCGTGAAAGACGTGCAACCTCGATGAAAGATCAGACATCAGTATCACAAACGGCTAATCGCCGACAAGCGTACGATCGTTACGATACAAATACGCATATATGACCGGCGTATACATCCGAGGGTCGCATTTCCGTACGCTTGCAAGCGTCGGGTGTCTCGCGTAAGACTCCGAAATATGCTAGTTACGTAGCTTTTACTATTTTGCTCGTATAATTGTCCAGGGAATGTGACGTCCCTGTTGATCTCGCAATCTCCGAACGGCCCACGAAGAGCCAGCAATCGACGGGTTGCGGAGCAGTCTAACACGATAGGTGCTTATATCGCAACTTAAAATAGACAGAGTGACAAGTACATATAACATGACACGTGAACTTTATTAAGGGACGACCACGACACGTAAACATACAGAATATTTCACACGCATACTTGCACAGTAGTTACACCAAGACATAATGAAACAAGAAACTGTAAAAACCTTCTGGAATTCATAACAGCCGAGCGCCGGAGCACAGTTCCTTGTACGATGCCGCCTCACCGGTGATTACAACCACGGCGGAGATCACAACTCAACGATACTCAAGTAAACGAGCACACGTACCGGGTAGCACTTACTAAGTCAGTCCATAGGACTAATTCGACAACTTTACAACTTTAAACATCCCGCTGCAGGCGGTAACATTGATTGCAGGTGCCCATATTCGCAGATGACCGGTGCACTTGGATTAGTTTTTTGTTTAGTACGGAAGAAGCATTGCTCGTGCCAAAGTCATGTTCATTTAACTTGGTCGACACAGGTCACGTGGAAACTTGATGCTTGCTGTGGAGTCATTGGTGGCTCGCTTGTGTATATAATTTTCTCTTGACCTAAGCTTTAAAGGACAATGGCTATATTACGGTACAATATCCCCGCGCTTTATAGCAAATCGAAAGCCTGTTACTCGTGGCTAAAGTGAACATGGGCACCTTCACGAAAGTCACAACGTTACAGCAACATCCAAATACTCGCACATCCGCTTGCACGCAGGACATCACTGGTCGGGGAGGTAGATTCGCGCGAGAATATCCGGATCCTCGCAGACTGCTAGCACCCTTGGCTGTTCAGGCAGCGGAGGGCCTTTGAGCAGGCGGTCACGTGTCGTGCGGTTCAGCTGTTCCTTGGTGAGCAGGCAGCCCCGGAAGATGCGCCGACACAGCTGCAAGCTTCCGTGTGTCTGGCCCACGCGCGCTGACAGAAGGTACGGCTGCCACGGGGCCCCTCCGTCGTGACGTAGGGACCTGCACGCAGTGACGTCAGAGTGAGCAGGCTGCTTATGCGAGGTGAAGTAATGTAACCAGGCGCCTGAGATATGCAAGCAAGTAAAACAGCAGAATAAATTAAGTATAGACAAAGCAGACGCAGTAATGAAGGGGGGGTGAGGGGGGGGATTAGGACACGACTTACTAGAAAACAACTACATTTTTAACTCGTCTCTTAAATTATGAATATGATCGCGGGACTTCGATAAAATTTGCCAGACTTGACCAACACTTCGGTTACACATGCGGAAATCAAGGGAAATGCCCACACGAGATTGAATCACAGATAGGGAGACGTGGGAAGGATCGAGGCATCACGTGGCACGCCTTTTTACATTTACCCACTGATTTACGTTAGCCACTTTTATTTCGTAAAAACGGTCGGATAGTCAAAATTTACCTTTTCTTACAAATTTACGTTTCGGATGTCCATACTCAACGGCCGTATTTTCTTTTTGTATGGCTTTCAGGCGGCCATATATCAGCTGGTGCGAGCTTCGCCCGCCTTTATTGACTTTTATTCATCTTCAAGAGACAGCATTACGCTGAAGCGTTGAAGTGAGTTGCAGCCGTGAAGAAGACAAGTCCACCTGTCGAGACAATTGTCTCCATCGACACCTCTTGTTGACATTCTTCATATCTTCAGGATTCCATCTGCTCCTGAACTTCCTTTTTTAGCATTATGCTGAGTAACGTGCCTATTACGGTATCGTATATTAGGGCACCGTAGCGTATCAGAGAAAAGTTGGTGAGAGGATAGGAGATGGGGGAAGGCAATAGACATGTACACTTACTAACGCAGCTTCCCAGACTATACCTTCGCGATGCGGGTATACCTGGCTCCCAAGTATACCGATTCAGGAGTGCGCCGAATCGTGTACTCACAGGATGAACTGTACGGCGAACTCTCCCTCGCTGCCGTACTCTCCGGGGCTTGCGGCTGCCTCACAGCTGGCTCGCATCACGCACCGGTCGTTGTCCTGACGTCGCACGAAGTAGAAGCCGCGCGACACCAGGTCCTCGGGGTAGGGCGCCTGTCGCCGCCAGCGACGAGACTGCAGGGGTCTGAACAGCGAACCTCGGTGGCCGGCCGCCGAAAAGGGGAGCATGCCATTGTTGAACATGGGCCGGGGCCTCACATTGCCGTTCCTGTATAGATTACAACGAAGGACCATTATACGACTGTAATTATTAATGGGTTATATAAGGGCAAAATGAAAAAAAAAAGCGAAAAGTGAGATAGCGTGTGCAACCGATTGTCTGCATGAGGCTCGGGTACTGTTTACTCACGCACTATTGGATAATGTGGACAACTGCTGGATATCAAGGTAACCACAGCTAATCGTAGTGCATTTATCGTTAAACGACCACTAAATCTTCTACTGCATCACTGTTTTACGAACAAGTTCAATGACGGGCTTGAGGTTCAGAGTTCAAAATGAATTATGCGCTTTTAGTCTAGCGAAGGAGCTAATAATCGGCAGCCAAACTCTGAAGTCTGTACAAGAGTATGCATACCAAGGGCAATTACTGACAGGGGAGCATCCTCGTGGCAAAATAAATCTACAGAAGAACAAGGATAAAGGATAGGCTGGAGCGCTTACGGCAAACATTCCTCCATAATGGCAGGCAATATACCGTGCCACGTGCTACATAAACGTAGGACAACATGTCATAACGACTGTGATTCGCAAATAAAACCGCTACTAACCCTGAAGAATTTCTTCCGAAGGAGTGCGCCGGTATACTGACGCTTATTCATGGCACAACAAAGAAATTACAACAGGCATCTTGCTTAGTGGTTTACATACGTGGTATAGACAGAAATTTAGGTGGGTACATGACATCCAATATACCGTAGTACTGACAACTGGGACAGGCGGTTTTATGTTCAAGATGACATACCGAAGTTCGCGAAGATAACGTAGCCTTAGCAAGCACGGGACATGCTGAGTCGAAGAAACGCGGGAAAAGCCTTTACCCTGCAGGGGTGCATAGTAGGGTTGATGATCTACTCACATTGGCGTTCTATAACCAGCATAGCCCGACGACGGATGATGGTTTCCGTACGGAATGGCGCCTTGCTGAACGTAGGCGGAGTTCGGGTTGCCGTAGCGGCCACCTCCGCGAGCGCCGAAAACTCCGACCAGCATACGCTGCAGTCCCGAGCCAAATGGGTTCATCTGGCCCTGAACCACGCACGCCGCTTCCAGGGCAAACACGAACAGGAAAGCGATCTTCATGTCTGCAAACTGAAACACGAAGAAAGACTTCGTTGATTGCGAACAGCAGGCGATTTTCGGGAACGTTCTTTAGTACGGAAACAAGGAATTCCCCGATACGGCAGAAGACAAGCGCATATATACGACGTATCAACTACTCTATTCCAGAAAAGGTACACTCAAGGAGCGACTTACCTGGCGTACTTCGAGCCCGAGGACGTACCTTCGCGATGCCACGTGAAACACTGCTACAGCAACGCGCAGCGCAAACTGACTGAAGGAGCGCACACTGTGCCGTCTATAAATGTAACGCGGGGTGAAGCTCCGCCCCCCTTGAGGTAAAAAGAAAACCGGCAGAGCGCCGCTGAATGGTCGAAAGTCCGGAGGTGCGACGATCACGTGGTCAGAACGTCGAATGACGTCAATGGTACGTAGCCACGCTTTGTGGTGTCGTGTGGCGTTCGGGAGTCGATGGAATCAAAAGGACAGGGACGCGTGGGTCGGTTGCTGTCAGGTGACTAGCGAGCTGATGACGTCAGCAGTACCCCCTCTCCCCCTCAAGCTTTCTTTGGCTCCTAAGAATGCCGCTCTGTAAAGCCACTGTGAGAAGGAAAGCTGAAGAATTGAAGTTTACGAGGGAAAAAGGAAGTGGGGTGGTTGCAGTGATAAGCCCAAACTCCATTACTTGGGCTTCTGCAGAGGGATGGGGTGACTACGACCACTCAACACAAAAGGGAGAAACAGGCATCGGCTGATAAGAGCGACTAGCCGCCATGAGTCATGTCTTTTCTGTTTATTCTTACATTCCTTACCGCCTCTCTCAGCCACCTCCACCTCTGCGGGCCAAATGCAAATGGTTCCTCACAAACACCAAAACCGAACGGGAGGCCGTCAGCAACAAAAATTCTTTTCTTTGTTAACGTTCCGATGCTTTCTTGTTTTGTTTCTGGCGTAAAAGCTCCAACTGTGTGTGCATGTAGTTTGTTATTCAAGAACAGCGTAAACATTTCCACGGCGATGGGATAAGAGACACCAAAGATGACGTCTCGACTAGTCCTACTGACCAAGACATCAAAATGGCAGCGGGTCGTAGAGGGATTCAGACCATCTGCTCTACGTAGAATGTAAAACTACAGAACTACTGAAATAAGGCAGTGCGCCACAAATACAAAGAATTACAGCTACAAAATGAGCAACATGGCCATGACAGGGCGCCGAGAGATCGTAACAAAAAACTGACCGATGACAAGTACACTGCATGGAGGAGACGCCGACACGACAAGGCTGTGTTTTCACGCAGCGACCATCTTGTATCCAAGCGACAATAGTGTATTCATTCAAATAAAAATTTTGTGCACTAGCAGTTTTACTTTACCGTACTGGAATTCTAACCAGCGCTGTGGAATCCATGATTCTTAGTGTCCTTTCTCTATATGTTTGCCTCCTGCATGCTTGAACATACACAGCGGAGTGCATAAAAGCAGCCAGAATGAATATCTGTACCATCACAATGTGTTTCTGGACCACTTTTCAGAAAACAGGCCAAACTTTATTCATTGAATGTGTGTGTGTTACGCAAGAGGATCTATGTGTGAAAAGTAATTAAACATTAAGTACCCCTTTCCCATGTGTTAAAGTCAACGTTGATATTACAAATAGTTCGCTCGTGTTCACAAGTACTCGACATGAAATGTTGTTGTCAGACACCATGCAACTTCAAGCCTTACAGCAATGTTCCCTGTAGCGCGAAATGAACTAAATCCAGTTTAATCGTAAGGACCCGCGGACACGTGGTGCCCAACTGAACCAAGTTGGAAACCACAAGCGAGAAAATAGACAGAAAATGTGTTTCAAGATACAGAAGGGGCTAAAAGATGTGAAACATCGAATAGTGGCGGGATTTTGAGCTCACAGAGGAGAACATGAACCAAAGAACTGGGCACCTAACGTTCTATTAGCGCTGTGGACAGCGAAAAGCAGAGTCAAATGTCACGATTTGATTCGAGCTCCAGGCCCATGGTAGATAGGGATGAGAAAGGGAAAAACAGTGATCAACACAGATCCAATAGCTAAGCACCAGCTCAAAATAAATAAACTATATAGTTCAAAGGGTGGTGTACTATGGTACTATGAATTCGGCTAGCCTACACTACATGACAACGCCAATGGTCATCTGCAAGCGTCAATCAGCTGATTGTACTCGCACATGGTTAGTGGCACGTCCAAGTTAATATTTCGAACATCAGCATTCAATGGGCGCTATAACTGGACCACTTCAATATTTTCTGAGAATGCGCTAACTAGAAATCGCAAACGACAGAGACTAAGATGGGCCAAATGAAGATGTTACTGTTTTTTCTTGATATCTGTGTTTTCTTGGATAAACTTTCAGTTGCTAGTCTGCGCTTGTGCGTGTGTCTGCCTTGTGCCAGCTTTTTTCTCGCAGTTCATTGTAGTCATGGGTTAGCAACTCGCCCAGAGATCAATTCATCTAAATTACTGTTTTTGTTGTTGTTTTTGATGCTAAACATAACGAGAGATCGCTAGTGAGAGCAAAGCGCCAATATTTTTGCGGTGATCTTGTCCTGCGTTCTACCTGTCAGCCTGTGTTCGCGTTAATGTCGGCGTGATTTTGAGAATATTTCGTATTAATGCCTTGACGTTCCATTGGCGAAATTAGGAGTCACCATCTATAATAAAAGGTTCATGAACACCGCGAGCTTTCAACAGCCACGTTGTTGAAAAAACATGAATGTTCTGGACAGTACGTCAACTATAAGCAACACCGAGATATTTGGGGGCGTTTAATAGTGTCGTTTCAACGTGTTTCCATGCTGCAGTTATGTGACTATAAAGTTGTCAAAATCCGAGCAAGTCTGCATCGCAATGCAGTGTAGCCGTTCAGTGCAATAAAAACAACACAAAAAGAACCAGAACTGCACGCAGAATTTGCCAAGTTAATTGTCGCGCTTCATTTTTTTTTTTTGCCATATTAAGCATAAAACGATACCCATAGCGTGAAATTAAGGCCGAAAATGTGTATTATGATGCAGAAAATGCTGCGAGATCGTAAGTACAGTTAACTATCTAGTTCACTATAATCGTAAGTAATTAGCAAGCTTTTTTTTTAAGCTTCACATCATAGCTTTGTGTAACCATGGTCTGAAATTTAATTGAAATTATTTCTGTTGACAGATTCAGCCTCATCATTTTAAGCCTCGTCTAAAAAAAAAAAGCTAGACGAAACGGACAAAGACGGAGGTGTTAATGACGCGCGAATGCTTCGTTTGTCACGTGCGCTGTTTCGTGAGTCACAGCGGCGGTGCGCGGGTCGTCACATGGCGACGCTTTCTTCTCTTTGATTCAAGTCATCAAGCCCAAGACTACTTCTTGACACGCATAAACAACACCTCCAAAACGGCCACCTGGACTTGTGTAAAAGAAAGCCCGTCCACATTCCGCATTTTGAAGCGGGGAACTGGTCACGGAACCTTTGCACTTGCGGGCGCCCCCCCCCCCCCCCTAACCCTCCTCATTGACGATTTGCAACTGCAAGCCGCTTGCTTTCCGCGGCCTGTCACTTTTGACGTGCGGAAAAAATGCTTTCTTCGAAACGTGGGCTCTAGTGACAGTCCCCGTTCAAAAATTTCTCAGACTCCTCTACCTTTCCCCGAACTTCTGCAGTGTTTCCATTCAAGGTAGCGAGGGAAAGGGGGTATGCTGTTTTCGGGTTAGAAAAGGCGCTAACTTTCTGGGACCCACAAAGACTTTTTTCACAAACGACTCCGCGGGCGCCGCCATAGTCGTTTTTGGGCTGCGCAAATTGGCGTGATCCTCCAAAAATGCACTGCCGAGGCTGTGACGTCAGCTTTTGTACTCCTGCGCGCAGCCCAACATGGCGGCGTTTTTTCTCTCCTGTGAAAATGTCTTTGTGGTAAAGCTGCTCTGGCGGTTAGTTGGTATGACTTCATGACTCATTGCGGGTAGAAGCAAAAGAGCGCAAAAAGAACGAGGGCTGATGAAGAATGGACGCAACTCGAGCATGGGTGTCGGCAGCATTTGGTCTTGAGAGGGGAGCAAACCCGTGTTGCATCGCGGCGCGGTAATGCGAGGGGAGCCCTGGTGGGGCATCAGGGCCAGTGCCTTGAGGGGGGGCAAGTGCCCCCCTTTGCCCCCCCCCCCCTGCCGACGCCCATCAACACGAGCACTCTTTTTTGCGCTGTTTTGCTTCTACCCGCTATGAATCGTTACCAGCTTGTCCAGTTTTCAGTCCTATTCACTTCATGACTGTTCGCGCTGCCGAGAACTGACGAAGTAAGATGGAAGCTCAATTGCGATGAAAAAATCCGTAAACAGGGGTTGTGTGCTCGAGCCGACGTTTCAACAAGTGGACTTGTCGTCCTCAAGACTGGAACTGATTTCCTTAGAGCTAGCGTGTGTACACTTCGTACCCTCTCTCCTCAGCGAATGGATGTATGGATGATTCGAGCGTCCCCTTTATAATAGGGGCGGTGACATGTGTTCTACCAGTCTCGAGAAAAAAAAACGAAAAAGTATGTTCCAGTTTTTTTTTTCTAAGTTGCCTAATGCCTGGTCTATTTAGATTAAATCTGTCATACTATAGAAAAAAACCGGCAGATCCCACGCACTGTGGGAATCGATGTAATGCGAAGCAGCCAGCAAGAAGCAAATCATGCTGTACATAATATCCATGTCATGATTTACGTGTTAGGACCTGTCATTTATGTTCGTCATACAGTCACGTCGCGCAATACAAATGTTGGTGTATATCAAGCTAGCGCACTGGACGCAAGCGCACCATGAGCGTGGCATGTAACTGGCATTGTGGATGACATGCATGCCAAGATTTTCATGTTACCACCTGCCACTTATGTTCGTTATGCAGTCACGTCCCGCAATACCAGTTCTGGTGTATATCAAGCTAGCGATCGAAACGGCCGCGAGCGCGCCATGAGTGTGGCATGCAAGTCATGTTGCACAAGGCGTGTCATGATTTCCATATTACCACATTGTCATTTAGGTTCGTCATACAGTCACGCAATACCAAATTTGGTGTATATCAAGCTAGCGAAACGGTTGTCAGCGCACCATGAGCGTGGCATGTAAATCATGTTGTACATGACATGCAGGTCATGATTTTCATATTACCACCTGTCATTTATGTTGGTTATGCAGAAGTGCCTCATCGTACCAATTTTTCGATATATTAAATTAAGAAAACGGCCCCAGGAGCACTGCGGCCATGGCGTGTAAATCATGCTTTTCATGACGAGTTATTCATGATTTTCATGATATGACCAGTCATTCATGTTCGTCATATAGTGATGTTATGCCACATCAATTTTGGTATAATTCCCATTAACGATACAGCCAGGAGAGCACAAAGTCGTAGGCGGCTAGATAGATAGATAGATAGATAGATAGATAGATAGATAGATAGATAGATAGATAGATAGATAGATAGATAGATAGATAGATAGATAGATAGATAGATAGATAGATAGACTCAAAGTCGCCGAAGTTCGCTAAGAAATGTTTCGCATTTAAAAAATTGAAGAACACTTTGTACATTCCGAAGTGTGTTCGGCGAAAGCGTCTGGCCATTCCACTGACGGAAAGACAGACGGACGGACGGACACCGGACGGACGGACACCGGACAGACAGACG
The DNA here is from genome assembly GCA_030522465.1 of Rhipicephalus appendiculatus. NCBI lineage: Eukaryota > Metazoa > Arthropoda > Arachnida > Ixodida > Ixodidae > Rhipicephalus > Rhipicephalus appendiculatus. The sequence continues at coordinate 331,468 of JALIZH010022382.1, forward strand.
GACGGACGGACATCCGGATGGACGGACGTACGGACGGACAGACAGACGGACGGACGGACAGACAGACAGACGGACGGACGGACAGACGGACATCCGGACGGACAGACAGACGGACATCCGGACGGACGGACAGACGGACATCCGGACGGACGGACATCCGGATGGACGGTCGGACAGACAGACATCCGGACGGACGGACCGACAGACAGACGGACGGACGGACAGACGGAAATACGGACGGACGGACGGACACCGGACGGACGTGAGCATGAGACATTAAAGTCTTTCGCCTTAATATTCGACGATATTCAGTAGCACCGCTAGGGAAGGGATGATGCCGTCCCGGCATCACCATATGATATAAAGTATGCCTCAGTCAATGCACACTATCATTGCCTGCGCATGGAGCCAGGCATGGTGGGCTCACCTTCCTTAAGTCATCCTGAAAAGCCACGATGCTCGATATGGTTACGCAGCTAGGTTCGGCTGCCTATCGAGGCAACTTTACTTGTAACCCGTACAAAAAAACTATTGCAAGAAAGATATTCAATTTTTTCGTTCCATCCTTTAAGCAAACCACTTCAGGGTGAAGAAAATCATGCCATTTAATGGTCTGCTTCGATTTCCTCACGCATCAAAAGTTGAACCAGAAAAAAGTGAGTGTTACATATCGAGCATTTCCTTGTGGGAAAAGAGCGGTGCAGGGCAAATGAAAAAATTAGGGTGCATCTTCCCAAAGGGAACCCTGATGGGATGCGAAGCAGCAGCGTTGCGCACGTGTGGCGTCACGGGTTCAACGGCGCTAACGCGGCAGGTGTTGCGGGCGAACGGACGAGGCGGCAGCTGCGGGCGCTACGGCGAGCGCGCGGCAGGCGAGGGAGAGAGTGACGTCAGCGCGCACTGCGAGGGGAGTGTGACGTCAACACGCAGCTGCGACGTGACCTACTTGGCACCGATCCAACACCTGCGCCGAGAGGAGCGCGTTGCGGCGCGTTCGTACGGACTTACAGAGGGACAGCGTTACACAGGCTAGTCAAACAGCTGCTTCGCACCTAAAACGGGCGTTTAACTGAGATGCCAACGCAGCACACGAACAAAATAAGACACACAAGCGCTGAAAACTTTCCTAAGGGCGAGGACGTAACCAACCTTCTTCGACGCATCCAACAAAGCCTACCACATGGGCATTAACGAATCTGAAGGAAATACGTGCTAATGCAGACCCTAATAAACGCAGTACATAATGCACTTACGAGATAGATAGATAGATAGATAGATAGATAGATAGATAGATAGATAGATAGATAGATAGATAGATAGATAGATAGATAGATAGATAGATAGATAGATAGATAGATAGATAGATAGATAGATAGATAGATAGATACGCTCAAAGTCGCCGAAGTTCGCTAAGAAATGCTTCGCATTTAAAAAAATGTAAATTCAGAGCCCATTTGCCCGCCCCTCACGGCAGAATGCCCTTATTTTTCCAAGTATTTATTTTTGTATTTTCTCTCTAGCATTCTGCCCCCAATACTCCAACCGTCGTTTACTTATTTCTATCACGGGCGTGTTCAGCTTTCCATTGTTTTCCCTAAAACCCAACGCTTCATGTAGGCTCGTTCCCAAACCTACACTTGGGTGGATATCTCCACATTCAATCAGGACGTGCTCCGTCGTTTCCTTAGCTTCCCCACAACATGTGAATTGTTCTGTTCCTTTACTGAATCTCGCTTTATAATAACGCGTTGTGAGGCAACCCGATCTCGCTTCAAACAGTAAAACGCTTCTTCTTGAATCATCATAAAATGCCTCCCTCCTTAGTCGCACTGTCCGTAGACTGTCGCGCCACACAGCGGAGAGAGAGAAAAACGCCACAAGGATTATCAGCAGACGACGCAGCGCTTTCACGTGACAAGTGCAGGCCCCTGCCAACACCTGCCATGCAGGAAGCGGTGCTTTTGTTTGCCTTTTGCGAGCTCACGATGGTCAAGAGTGGAAATATCCAACATACGGGTGCCGTGCTCCGGTGCGCAAACCGGGTTCTCAGCGAAAATTGTCACCTTCTTTCTAGTGAAATATGCCAATGTAAAACGCTTGGTGATCGGATGTGTGGTAATCTGTAGGCAAGCCTGCACCACTTCAATACGGCTGATTCTATGTCATCCTAAGAAGCGGGGTAGGGAGGAAAAAAAACACGAACTGGACACGTGCAAATAGAAAAACTCAAGCGGGCGCGCGCGCTACGTTTAAACGTTTTAGTGCAATTTTCCTGTTCTGAGCACCATTCAGCAATCAGCTGTACGATTTTCCGAAGTTATCTTGGTCGAATCTTGTGAATCCTACGATCAATCTCGTAGCCAGGGGGGTCGGAGAGAGGCAGGGTTCTGTGAGTCTCTTCCACCTCCAAATCGTTGCTTCCTCAAATAGGCACATTTTCTTAAATAGTTAATGCCTTAAGCAAGTGGTTCCTCCCCCTTCGGACAAAATTCCTCGCTACGGGCCTGCCAACGACATACACATAACTACTCACAAAGAAGTCGGTCCAACTCGCAACGTTTGAATCAAAGCAATAAAAAAATGCTATATAGGTCACTCCTTTCGTACTGCTTCGTATGACATCGACTCCCAGAATGGGTCGGATATGCCTTATCTTTATCGTCACCACGACTGATGCAAAAACCATCACGGGATGACTTCACAGATCGTGAAAATTTGTGAAGTGACGTCACATAACGTGGCTTCCTAATTTCAACCACCCGCCCCACCCTTCACCCAATAAGCATGTATCTTTCCTAACAAAACTGTAAGAACTTCCTTACAAAACTGCCGACACCGGTGAATGATTTGTTTCACGAGCTTAATGGTCGTGCTAAATCAAATAAATCCTAGCATTGTATTCACGTGGTCGAAGTCGTTCAAGTTTAAAACCTCCTCCAATTGCCGAGAGATAACAGAATTCCTTCACCGCATTACAGCTTGAAGCATCTCAGGACTATAAATAAAGTTCCACCATCCATCCATCCAATGTGTTTTCGCGAGTGACAAAGCGTCGTGTTTGGCATAGATGGTGCGTTTCTACCCCCTTTCCGCTTTGAAAACTGCCCATGACGTCTTTCAAGACACCAACTGCGTGAGCTGCATCCCACTACATAAAATAATGCAGCCGCTGTTTAATTTATAGAGAGCGGCATGACAGCCCCAGCTGGTTTGTGTCGTCGCAAAATTTATTCGTAGGAAAACCGACGCGACCCATGCGGAGCCAGCGGGTCTGTGCAACAGAGAATGAATAGGCACTCGATGCTCGCAAATCGTGCTGAGGCTGCCTGTTCACCGCCATATGAGTGGTTATTTTACAAATTTGTGCCCATTTCCTCCTGATTTTGCACGTAATTGTAATCTATTTCAATGTGGAACGCGATACCACGAAATGCAAGCGGCATGGTGTCATTAAATTTGTCGAAACAAGTTCTACAGCACGCTTCCATGCATGCCCTCCTACTCGCTCGCTATAGTGCCTAACGCTCGCTATCCTCCTCCGGACCGCCATGTTGGTTTACTTCGCGCGCCACCTATAGGCCGCGTACAGTGCGAATTTCATTTGTGCCCTTTCGGTAGTTACTTAGAGACGTTTATTTTTCTTTTTTTTTAAATCCCGGCCTTCCAGTAAATCCTCTCCGCCTCTGACTTTTCGCTTACGCTCTTTGTTTCCGTATCGCTTACAACCGTATATTTAATGGTGAGCCTCCTAGTTCTTTTTTTTTTCCTGTTCGTCAACATTGGCGTCACAGTTGCCGCCATCTTCGGGTACCAGCTGTTTTAGACGCTGCGTGAACTCTTACTAGACCGCGCGGAGCAAGTAACGATGACATCAGATTAAAGTACCGGTGCTCCCCTCGCGTTCCTTTGTGTTCACCCTTGACGGTGCTGGCGAACAGAAGAAAGCGGCGGGAACACAAAAGAACGCGGGGACGGAACGATTGTGACCCTCTTGCAATGACACTCTCTAATGAGATAAAAAGTCACGGTGGCCGCCATGTTGAGGTACCCAGAGCAGAGAACCTGTCTGAGACGTCACGTGAACACTATGAATACAATTAACGGAACACCTGCTCGACCCATCTACTCATATTCCTTAACCTCTCTTCGAACCTCATTTTGCTCTGAGCTTTCCGATAGCCTCAAAACTTGCCCATCCCATATCGCCCTTTACAGCCCTATTTGGATGGATGGATGCTATGAGCGTCCCCTTTATAACGGGGTGGTGACAGGTGTGCCACCAACTTGGATGCAGCCAGCGCCTCTAGCGGTGGCGGCAAGAAAGACTGCCTTGAGGCATGGCCTCCGAGATGGCGCACCGGCGGAGGTTTCCTGCCGACGTGCAACCTTCAGAGGCCATGCTTGAGCCGCTGTTCACTTTCGCGAACGCGCCGCACTAATATTTCGCAGAAGCATTTTCGGTGGTGTTGACCTTGGCTGGGCTTGAAGGTCAGATTCACGGAACGAGGCGTTTTCTGGGTTTGTACAGGTAGGAATAGAGCTATCGGTGGCGTTTCGCCGTGGCGTTTCGCCGACTCCGTGGCGTTTCGCCGACTCCGTGGCGTTTCGCCGACTCATGGGGAAGGACATTTCCTTGTGTTCCATAGGAAGCAAAGGTGTCGGCAACCCTCACAGTGAATGAGAGATGTTCCATGTTTCAGAAATAAAAGATGTTTAAATATCGTTTTTGTAATGATGACTTTTCATGATCCGACATGACTGACTGATGCTTTTCTTCATTTTTCTTCTCGTACTTCAACGTCAGACCACGTGGTTTCTTATTTTTGTCGAACTTCATCTGGAAATATGACCCTTGCTCGTTTAGCATTTTCATTCATTAGATTTTTTTAAATTTTTAATCTAGATTACCAATTTCCGTTAGCTTCATCGGTCTTTAGGGGTGGTGCCGCCAAATTTGTGGCTTGCGCGTTCTTCGCTGCAAGCGTTTCTCATAGCTCTAGGAAGCATGATACTCGCACCAAGATTCACGTATTCTCGCTAAATAATTTATTATTGCCTTATTTATGCGGACAACTTTAGGTTTCGGTTTCTGGGCACCAAGTTGGGCAGTGACGTAGCAGTGTAGTAGGCTTGGTCACGTGACCATACAAGGCTCGCGCGAAGATGCGCAGCACTTCGCCAGGAAGCGATCGAAACTCGGCAAGTGATGTAGCAACCGATGCTTTGCCGGTACGTACGTTTCTGGAGGTAACAGAGGTCCCGAGGACACTCACGTCACTACAGATATGGTGTGACGTCACTACAACTTTCGTTGTCCTTCCCATAGAGCTACGTCAGTTTTGATGCGCTAGCGATGGGCATCGATCGGGAGAATGAGCATTTAGGTACACTTTGGAAGTGAATTAAAATATATTCTAAACGTTTGCTGCGTCGACCCTTCGTGTGGAGTACCCTTGCATACAGAGGAAACCAACAACCGGCTTGTGATAGCCTCGAAATTTGATGGCAGCACCCCTTTAAACATCCTGTCGCTCAGATCTTGGCCCATTTCCCTTTGGGGTTGGGTACTACTAGGAAAGATGATATCATCATCATCATCACAACTGTGCAGTAGTAGAACGAATTCTCGCGCACCTCCAACACAGCGGACAAAAAGGTCGGAAACGCGACGCAGGTCGACCAATATGGACTCATCTTCCGTATTCGTAAGTACAGCCAGTCGATTTCTGTTGTGGGGCGGTGGGAATTGTATTACGTGTTGGATCCCGCATTGCTCCGAAAATATATAGGTTAACATACACTTCAACGACCGACGCTTCTTCGGGATAAAGAGTAAACCAAGGGTTCTACTATAGATATTGTCGGAATGTTTCGACTGATGAAGATGTCCTTTTCAATAGAAGACCAAAAACGAGAGGAACTACGTTTCTGTCAGTCAAGAGAACAAGATGACTTGATTTGCCTTTGCCAGCGAACACAAAATACTCAGTGGGATGGATATCCTTCGGTATCAAAGGCGCCATGACGCAGTCGTCTTACTAAGCTCGGTTCACGACTGTAACAGAGTAAAAAGAACAATGTGACTTTTCACACCGGAAACTTTGATCTCAGCGCACATTTTGGCACATGATTTGAATTTGAAAGTGCTGCCCCCTAAATTCCTTCCACCAACAGCGACCGCTATCATGGAATGTATACTGCGTGTTGTCAGGAAATGAAGAGTCATCGCTGTGTCCTGTATACATTAAAATGTAGAGGTGCTGCGCCAACTCACGCCTCGACGTCAGCTACCTATAAAATTACACAGATCCTTGAGGCCATTGATCCGCTCGTTGCATATTGGGAATTTGATAGCGAGAGCCTGAACGACGTCATCGATGTCAAGCATTGGGCACCACGTAGTTGATGCGCTCTCGTAACCAACGGTACAGTAAGCGTCACACGTGGGAATTACTTATTTTATTACGCAACTACTTTAGTTTTTTCAGTGCCCAGAGGCGTTATGCCCCTGAGTGGCAGTTTGACAGCCTGCGCTCTTCCTATTTCCTCTGTGTCCTTGTGTATATAAGTATGCGTGTAAGCTAAGTGCAGTCAACTCTCACTTGTAAAAACGTCGGTTCAACGAATATTTCAGGATAACGAACTTTTGGAAAATCCCCGGCGGTTTTCTTATGCATTATATGCAAAAGTCTTTCATTTAAACCGAACTTCTCAATAGTGAATATTTCACTTGAACGAACTTGATCTGCGGGACCCGGGCTCGTTTTCAAGATCGATTCAATAAATATTCGCGCTCTGCACACTGGCGTAGCCAATGCGTGTCACCCCCAAATCGCCCATCCATCAGCGGCGATCGATGTAACATCGCTTCCGCATGCAGCGCCACCGATGTAAAGCGGCCGCGCGGGAGACGAAAACGAGCCACGTGCTTTTCAGTAGGCCTGCGCAAAGCAATCAGATTTGGAAATTGTTTCCAGTGTTCGTCCGAATCCCAAAAAGAAGAGCGCGACAAAGAAGTTGACAGGGTTGCCAGGTTGGGCTATAAATAGCCAAATTGGGCTACATTTTTCTGCAGTTGGCGGGGCTTTTTGGTCTTTGGCTATTTGGCTACTTTTGGGCTATTACCTGCCTTCGCTTCAAACACTCATTTTCCAGTGCCTTTTCTCCTCTTTATTGCTTGTTGTGCCTCATTGTCGATGTGAATCAAGTATTTACGTGTATAGTTGTCTTTCATTCACTCTTCCAGCTATACTTTCCCCGTCTTTTTGCTTTCTTTAGGTGTCAGCAGCCTTCACCAGACGGTTGCAGCTGTCAGTAACAATGCATTCCTTTCCTTTCAAAGAGAAGCTTCCTTCGCCGGTTTCGCGCGGCTTCTGAGTCGTTCATTCTCACGGCGGATAAATTAAATTTGTGGATCTCAATCAAAGTGTAAATGAAAGCAAGAGGCTTAAAAAGATTTTTAAGCGCTCTGCCTGCAATCACCAAATTATGACGACGTCACGATGGTTTTAAAGGATACAATTTACCACTTTACATTTGTTTCACTTGAAATGAGTTCCGACATAAGCGTTGGATATGATGCACATCGTTTAGCTTTAACTCCATCTCAGAAGTACCTTGCAGCACTGTGGAAGCTGCAGGGCTTGTTAGCCAATAGGAAAGGCGAAAGCCCCCTCGAGACGTGTTCGTCCGCGTCGCGTCGTCTGCTCGTCGTCTCTTTGGCGTCGGCTCGCCTACCTTGTCGATACTTACTCCCTCCAATTAGTACAAAACGCAAAAACCTCTGCGGGAACGCCACCTCGTTGTTTCTTTATGTTCAGAAACCCACTTGTGCAGGGCGTGTTCGCTGGCGTTTGTGAGGAACGCGGTTCTTTTCATAACAGCGTTCATACTGGCGTTTTCACTGAGTTCTTTTTTGTCAGCGCGGTCGACGCCCTTTCAGCAGCTATCGCGTACCATTCTTGAGTGGAACAGCATATGATTGGCACTGAAAACAATATAGACATTCGGGGTGCTTCGCATCGTCAACGCATCACCGACGCCATTGTTGTGGCGACATCTGCTCAGTTAACATCAAACCACTTTTACGGCTTGGCATCGCCTCAGTAGTCCTAGCAGCACCAAAACAAACGAGCGATGTAAATAATAGCGAAAGAAGATACCTGATTATTTGCCCTCAGCGTTAGTTTAGACTAAGCGATGACAGATTATGCCACTTATTTCTTGCTGTCCGGGCAGAGAGCCAGTAAAAAGCACGAATTCGGATGGAAGCGGGTGGTCTGGGGTGTATGGGGGCTGCCATGCTGCTGTACGTCACCGAAGTTAGGGTGGTTATTACGGCTACCTGCCGGTAATTTCTTCATTATTTCACAAATTTCGAAATGCATGCGTGAAGGGCCTAACGTGCCACGTAGCGCCGTAACGCGTCATGCGAGAAGCACAGCTAAAGCACTTGCACCTCGTTGATAATGAGAGTTAAGCCCGGGACTATATTATGTGCTGCGCAAGGACACTGCCTGTTTACTCCTCGTAGCTTCGGCAGTGCTGCAAGGTAATTGTGAGATGGAGTATAGTTATTCGCTTTGAGTAATAAACAAGCCATTCTTCCCCTCCATGGGATTCCCCTTTCCTTTGGCTACAATCCTGAGATTGGGGCCTCAGAAGACAGACAAATTAACTCGCTAGACCCTTCATAAAGTTGATTATCTACCTACAAAGAGCAACAATAAGGTAAAAGTGCCAGCAAGCAAGGCGGCATTTCAGTTCCCTTTCTGCTCTATGCAGCAGATATGCGCTCTTGCATTGAGGAGAAGCAGACTCGAAGACATGCATGTCACATGGGTAACTGTGCAAAAGGTGTTGCATGTTTTAATCTGGATTTTATTTGTTAATCTTGCTTCATTTCATTGTTTTGTTCATTTAGAAACTACCTGTATTAAAATAATAAACAGAAACCTTTTTTGATAATGAATTCTTTTTTGGCTATTTTGGGCTATTTTTATGAATTACATTTGGCTACTTTTGGGCTATTATTGGGGCTTCATTTGGCGGGTTGCTCTCTGAGTACCTGGCAACCCTGGAAGTTGTAATGGCTGAGGCAGGTTCAAATCCTGTATCTGTAGCCGAGGCTGCAGGATATATCAGAAAGTTGCGAGATTTCGTGTTACAGCAACAAGCTGTGCCAGAAGCAGTGCACAGAAAAACGTAGACTCTCTGGACAGCTATGTCTCTTTTCGCGCTTTGAAGGGCGCTAGTCCAAATGAAAATTACAGAATTATTTTCAAAATAAATTGCATTTCACACTTTTGACTCTATATATCTGTTGTGCCCAATCCTGTTCCATTTTCTAGTGAATATTAAGTTAACTGAACTATTTATTTGGCTGCCTTGAAGTTCACTGTAATAATAATAATAATAATAATAATAATAATAATAATAATAATAATAATAATAATAATGATAATAATAATAATAATAATAATAATAATAGTTGCTCCATAACATGGCTTTTATTTCGACGTTATACCACCATGCCATTGCTGCAATTCGACCGCCGATATTATTGGTGTCTCTTGAATCACTCCTATGTGCACCTTTGTTTGCACCACGTGACCATCCGAAACTCTACTGTACGTTGCCTTGGTTACGTCGCTCGAGCAACCCACTTCAGCAGCTCGTGTCTCGCCACCTTACCGAGCTTGTTGCGTGGGATCGAATCGACGAGTGTGACACCGCCTTCAAGATGACAATGTTTCGGCATCCTCTCTACAAAAGGAACAAAAAAGCTTAGATTTATGGCACGTCTGAGACGCGCAAATAGGCGTAAGCGCGTTAAAAGTTAGTTTAGTATATCAGTTGGACAACGATTAAACTTTCAATTTAAGTTAAGTTGAATATGCATGCAAAAGCTTTCTTTTTTTTTCCCCTGTTAGTCACAGCTATATGGAGAATATAAATGAAGCCAGAAAAAGCAATTGTAAAATTAATTTGCATGTTTAATTAAAGCGTAAATAGGAAAAAAGCAGATCAGATTGAAAGTGCAACCAAAGGCAACCTTACAGGGATCCTAAGCTATCTCGTTTCGAACTTTACTATTATTGGCCAATCACCCGGATGAAATGTTACGCGCGCTTGGTGGCTTGTGAGGTAATGCTGTTACTGTGGAAGATTTCCGTTCATTTTCTTGAGTGTTTGTTTATATGTACAAACATTCTTGAGCCTCCAGCTGCCGTTTTGCTTTCCAAGGACAGTCGATCCATTTTCTTCTCGCTTCTTTGTTTCGTTTGGTATTGCAGAGGGTGATAAAATGTATCCTAATATCTGCCTTTGCAAAATCGAGGTTTTCGTAGAAGACGATCTGTTCGGCAAGAATAGCAATAATGTGCATAAGGAGCGTCGACCACAGAAGAAATCGGAAGAAGGGGGGAGGGGAGAGAGAGAGAGAAAGGCGCTTTGATTTACTGTAGGATCGACGTGTTCTTCAGTCTATTGTGAAACTATCGTAGCAATTAGCCTGTCACTTGCACTTCAATGACGGCATACCAAAAAAGGGGACATGCGTGAAGTACAAAATGCGCTTTTTTAAAGGAGTCCTGACCGACTTTTTCAAGTAATCATGGAATGACATCAGTATCGGTGTTTATTGCTTCGCGAATCGATCTGTCGCAGAATTTCTTGAATCCGTCAAGAACGAACGGAGTTGCAGGATTTGTCACACGCTTTAAAGGGGTACTGACACAATATTTCGCGGCCGAGACAGCCTGCGGGTTCGATTCCCGTGAACATGTGTATATCTGCAAAATATCAACAGCGAATATAGCTTGGAAAGTATTTTAAATTAATTTTGAAGTTTGCGTGAGCGATCGACTCCCCTCGCGCTACTGACAACATCGGAGGTGACCCTTGGTGACCCCCCTACTTCCCTCACGTGACCAGGCTTTAACAAGTTATGATGACGTCATAGCCGCCATTTTTCTTTTGCCGCGTTTGTTCCAGAAGTCTATACTTCTCGGCGGCTGGTCGCGAGTCCGTGGCCGCGGCGCACGCGTTGAAAGTTTTGTGTTTGGCGACACTGCTGTCCCGTTTCCTATTCGAAAGGACTTCTTGATACGGACCGTGCGGAAGTGCGTCACAGTTCTGTGTGCTGACGTGATCGACAGCTGCGCACGCTAGGTGGTGATATAGTTGCACCCGGCGGCTTGTCGTTTTTCGAGCTCTCTCAAACCGAAACTGGTCGGTAATGATGAGCCTGTAATCAAAGATCTGTCGCGCGCTGCAGCAGACGAGGTGCCGTGTTATGACTAACAGGCCCCCAGCAAGCACATTGCAGCAAAAAAACGCGAGGCCAAAGTTTTTGTGTCAATACCCCTTTAAGCGCATTCTCTCTTCTCTCGTCCCGACGAGCGCGCAGGAAGCCACACAGGGAGGGATGGCACGCGTGAAAGAAGTCACGTCAGCGCTCGTCATGAGCTTGAGCGCGCGTGATGAAACGCGATCGCTCTCTCCCGTTGCGATTCCTGCGCGCTTATACGACTAACTGTGTAATGTTAGCAGACTATGAAGCGCGGCGCTGGCGCGTGGCGGTACCCGTGGGAAGAAGCGCGTGTGATCCAAACGCCGCTTTGATTTACGTGGGCCAGGTCCGTGGCCAGGAACCTTTTTTTTTTTTTTTTTTTTTTTTTTTTTTTTTTGAGGGGGCCCACTTGCTGAAGACCTTGACTGTTTTAGAAAAACACCTATTTTCATTGCTTATTTTCGGTAAAACACCCCCCCTCCATGAGCAATTCGAGGGGGGGGGTGCTCCTGGAACACCTACCCCCCCTGGCTACGGGCCTGACGCAGGCTATTAACCAATAGCATGCTATCTGTTTTGTGACGTCAAACAGCAGGCGCCGGCAGCTCCGAAAGAGTGAGCGCAGACCTCTCTATGAAAAGAGGGTGCCTTAGAAAATGGCCAGCTTCGCGCTCCGCTACTGAACTTTCCTTGACGCGCTCGACCACGAAATTCGCGTAGTTCATAGCATTGGCTGCTTTCCGCACTGATGTGTTTCTTCAAGCGAGCCCGAAGGGTGGTTGATGACCCCTTTAAATATACAACAATAAAATGGAAAAAGGGCGCTTGCACAGACCGTCGACAAATCTGATGTAGTGCTCTGGGCCAAGGTGGCCGCGGTCGGTCTGCGACACGATCACGGCGTGGGGCAGCTGTCCAGCTTGCAGGTGCGGCAGGCCGACGACAACACAGTCCTTCACATCGGCACACTGAAGCAGAACTGCTTCGATGTCGGCCGGCACAACTTTTACGTTCCGGCAGTAGATGGACTCGCTCAGTCGCTGTACGAGGTAGAGCCAGCCTTCGTGGTCGAAGTAACACTCATCACCTATACGGGGTGTACGAGTGCGCGAGTAAGTTGCGAAGTGCAGTTTATATATAATAGGGTATTGAAATAAACAATGTTTGCTTGTCAGTCGAAGGCTGCCTACAGAATGGACGAACGGACACTGAGAACCCCATCGAGCTCCAGATGCTTGAACACAAAAATGTTGAGGGTGCTAAAAGCGTGCTTTCATTGATAAACTTATAAGATATATGACTAGAAGAATACGTGAAAGGTTTTCTAACCAAGTGTCGCAGGTTGAGAGATGAGCTGTTCTCGGCAATCACTAAGGGCATGCAATGTGTGCTGACTGCTCATGAGAAGAAGAGAGCGCGACAAATACACCATCATAATGCGTTAATCACAACTAATTCGGGGAAAATGTTATTTCGACTTGCTGTCCTCCATATTTGCGGAAGAAATACGTTGTCGTACACAATCTGAGAAAAAAAAAAAAGAGCGAGTAGAAATGACGTCTTCTTTTTTTCCCACACAATAATCGACATCAGTTAGGCGTGCCTTTTCTTCCATTATTGCAATGGCATGTGCTTTATCAGTGTGACATTGCATTACTGATACGAAAGTGGCGAGTGTGAAAAGTTGTCGCGAAAAGGAAACGCAAGCAAGCCAGATGGCGATTATTCTTATCGTACACTCTTCTCTTAGAGCAGGGGGTCTCAAACACGCGGCCCGCGGAGGGCCGCATGCGGCCCGCAGGCTCTCGGCTGCGGCCCGCGGCCCTGCACGTAACTGTCTGCGCCCCACATTTTTTTTTTATTTTCTTATACGTACGTTCGTGAGCAATGCAGGCCTGACTGGTTTAAGGCATTGTCTCCGTGAGACATCCCATGCGTTCACATTGTTTTGAAACGTAACCGTGAAACAAAACTCATATTTCCCAACCCATAGGCGTGCGCACGAGGGGGGCAGGTTCTTAGGTTCTTAGGGGGGGGAGGCGCCCCCTAAGAACTTAAGTAGGGGGGCGCAAAGTATGCCCCACACATTGACTTAATGGGGAAGGGGGGCGCTATGAGAAACCTTCGCCCCCCTGCGCACGCCTATGTCCCGACCGGCACCCAGATTTGAGTCATGTGGCGGATCGGTAGCTATACATGTTGGAATCCTGGCACCACATCTTCAGAATTGACCGGTATATGAGATATGGGAAAGCTTTCTGTCAAATGGCAGCTTTTTCTAGCAAACTGTACAAACTCCCCCCCCCCCCCCCCCCCCCGCTCCTACCCATCGCTGCTTCGGCCCTTGCGGGACAAAATGGCGTGACTGCGGCCCGCTGGCTGAGGTGAGTTTGAGACCCCTGTCTTAGAGTGTAAACCCGGAAAAAAATAACGGTGAACAAAGCACATACGCGGACACATTAAGGCACGTGCGTCCGTACATAGAAGTGACTTTTTTTGTCCTCAGAGGACGGCTGACCTGTGAGTAGGAAGTATCTAAGGACAGATCCATCACTTATACTCGTCATTAGATTACGTTCCGATACATCACCTGTTCTGTACCAGCCTTCCAGCGTCGGTGCATGGCTCATCAAGCCTTCCCCAGTAGCCTCGCATAAGGCCGGGGCCTCGAATGAGGAGCTCGCCATGCTGCATTGGACCGAGTGGCTGCTTTGTTTCAACGTCTATGACCTGCAGTATTGAGCGTGATGATCATAAGAATTAGCCGTATATAAAGGAAACATTCGTCGTTGTACTAAGAGAGCGTACACATTCATGTGCATTCGGTACTTTAGGCTAATATTTCAGGACAATATCTTAGGCATGGCTTCATTAACTATATCAGCCATCATTAAAAATATTCACAACTTGTCAAAATGTGTGTCAAAATGTGTCAAAATGTGTCAAGATGCTTCATTGAGAACAAGATATAAAAATAAGAAAAATACAGCCTACAGTCTAGGTTAAGTGTCAATCGCTATAATGGCACAGATTTAATAATAGGCCAGAAGCTAGAATAGCATCAACAAATCATGCGCGAGAGGAGCGAAATATAAAAAGAAATACTTAATTATACGCAAGTATTAAAATGAGGCGAGATAGCTAGGGGAAAGTTCAAGTCGGCTTTATTGCTGCTGTCCCATTCTTCGTAGTTATGAATGGCAAGCTTCCAACTTTAATTAATTGTACTTGAACATATTCAGGAGCGTCTATTAGGGATCTGTGACGATCGTACATGCAAATTACTTACCATGGCTTCAACGCCAACTCCCAGGCACCCCATTGATGTGAACCTGGGTGGCAAATCATGTAGGCCTGCTGCTATGAAGACGAACTCGGTCTGCCCATAGACTGAAGAACAAAAGAAAGGCATTTGCAAGCACTTACTGAACAGTCCCAATTGCTTCTGTAAAAAAAAAAAAAAAAAAAAAAAAAAAAAAAAAAAAAAAAAAAAAAAAAAGATGTTCCATTGAAGGCTCCGCTCATTGGTGTTGCAACGAATCGATTAAGTTTGTCGGGGGGGGATGAATGGTGCGTATAAAATAAGAGAGAGCGCAGACAGCTAACACTACCAGGCGCTGGCCTGATTTTCCCAAGCTCCCTTCAACCCTCTCGGGAAAAAAAAAAAAAAAAAAGATGTTCCATTGAAGGCTCCGCTCATTGGTGTTGCAACGAATCGATTAAGTTTGTCGGGGGGGATGAATGGTGCGTATAAAATAAGAGAGAGCGCAGACAGCTAACACTACCAGGCGCTGGCCTGATTTTCCCAAGCTCCCTCAACCCTCTCGGGAAAAAAAAAAAAAGATGTTCCATTGAAGGCTCCGCTCATTGGTGTTGCAACGAATCGATTAAGTTTGTCGGGGGGATGAATGGTGCGTATAAAATAAGAGAGAGCGCAGACAGCTAACACTACCAGGCGCTGGCCTGATTTTCCCAAGCTCCCCTCAACCCTCTCGGGAAAAAAAAAAAAAAAAGATGTTCCATTGAAGGCTCCGCTCATTGGTGTTGCAACGAATCGATTAAGTTTGTCGGGGGGGGGGGATGAATGGTGCGTATAAAATAAGAGAGAGCGCAGACAGCTAACACTACCAGGCGCTGGCCTGATTTTCCCCAAGCTCCCTCAACCCTCTCGGGAAAAAAAAAAAGAAAGATGTTCCATTGAAGGCTCCGCTCATTGGTGTTGCAACGAATCGATTAAGTTTGTCGGGGGGATGAATGGTGCGTATAAAATAAGAGAGAGCGCAGACAGCTAACACTACCAGGCGCTGGCCTGATTTTCCCAAGCTCCCTCAACCCTCTCGGGAAAAAAAAAAAAAAAGATGTTCCATTGAAGGCTCCGCTCATTGGTGTTGCAACGAATCGATTAAGTTTGTCGGGGGGGGATGAATGGTGCGTATAAAATAAGAGAGAGCGCAGACAGCTAACACTACCAGGCGCTGGCCTGATTTTTCCCAAGCTCCCTCAACCCTCTCGGGGAAAAAAAAAAAAAGATGTTCCATTGAAGGCTCCGCTCATTGGTGTTGCAACGAATCGATTAAGTTTGTCGGGGGGGATGAATGGTGCGTATAAAATAAGAGAGAGCGCAGACAGCTAACACTACCAGGCGCTGGCCTGATTTTCCCAAGCTCCCTCAACCCTCTCGGGAAAAAAAAAAAATGTTCCATTGAAGGCTCCGCTCATTGGTGTTGCAACGAATCGATTAAGTTTGTCGGGGGGGGATGAATGGTGCGTATAAAATAAGAGAGAGCGCAGACAGCTCAACACTACCAGGCGCTGGCCTGATTTTCCCAAGCTCCCTCAACCCTCTCGGGAAAAAAAAAAAAAAAGATGTTCCATTGAAGGCTCCGCTCATTGGTGTTGCAACGAATCGATTAAGTTTGTCGGGGGGGATGAATGGTGCGTATAAAAATAAGAGAGAGCGCAGACAGCTAACACTACCAGGCGCTGGCCTGATTTTCCCAAGCTCCCTCAACCCTCTCGGGAAAAAAAAAAAAGTTCCATTGAAGGCTCCGCTCATTGGTGTTGCAACGAATCGATTAAGTTTGTCGGGGGGATGAATGGTGCGTATAAAATAAGAGAGAGCGCAGACAGCTAACACTACCAGGCGCTGGCCTGATTTTCCCAAGCTCCCTCAACCCTCTCGGGAAAAAAAAAAAAAAAAGATGTTCCATTGAAGGCTCCGCTCATTGGTGTTGCAACGAATCGATTAAGTTTGTCGGGGGGGATGAATGGTGCGTATAAAATAAGAGAGAGCGCAGACAGCTAACACTACCAGGCGCTGGCCTGATTTTCCCAAGCTCCCTCAACCCTCTCGGGAAAAAAAAAAAAAAAAGATGTTCCATTGAAGGCTCCGCTCATTGGTGTTGCAACGAATCGATTAAGTTTGTCGGGGGGATGAATGGTGCGTATAAAATAAGAGAGAGCGCAGACAGCTAACACTACCAGGCGCTGGCCTCATTTTCCCAAGCTCCCTCAACCCTCTCGGGAAAAAAAAAAAAAAAAGATGTTCCATTGAAGGCTCCGCTCATTGGTGTTGCAACGAATCGATTAAGTTTGTCGGGGGGATGAATGGTGCGTATAAAATAAGAGAGAGCGCAGACAGCTAACACTACCAGGCGCTGGCCTGATTTTCCCAAGCTCCCCTCAACCCTCTCGGGAAAAAAAAAAAAAAGATGTTCCATTGAAGGCTCCGCTCATTGGTGTTGCAACGAATCGATTAAGTTTGTCGGGGGGATGAATGGTGCGTATAAAATAAGAGAGAGCGCAGACAGCTAACACTACCAGGCGCTGGCCTGATTTTCCCAAGCTCCCCTCAACCCTCTCGGGAAAAAAAAAAAAAAAAAAGATGTTCCATTGAAGGCTCCGCTCATTGGTGTTGCAACGAATCGATTAAGTTTGTCGGGGGGGGATGAATGGTGCGTATAAAATAAGAGAGAGCGCAGACAGCTAACACTACCAGGCGCTGGCCTCATTTTCCCAAGCTCCCTCAACCCTCTCGGGAAAAAAAAAAAAAAAAAAGATGTTCCATTGAAGGCTCCGCTCATTGGTGTTGCAACGAATCGATTAAGTTTGTCGGGGGGATGAATGGTGCGTATAAAATAAGAGAGAGCGCAGACAGCTAACACTACCAGGCGCTGGCCTGATTTTCCCAAGCTCCCTCAACCCTCTCGGGAAAAAAAAATAAAGATGTTCCATTGAAGGCTCCGCTCATTGGTGTTGCAACGAATCGATTAAGTTTGTCGGGGGGATGAATGGTGCGTATAAAATAAGAGAGAGCGCAGACAGCTAACACTACCAGGCGCTGGCCTGATTTTCCCAAGCTCCCTCAACCCTCTCGGGAAAAAAAAAAAAGTTCCATTGAAGGCTCCGCTCATTGGTGTTGCAACGAATCGATTAAGTTTGTCGGGGGGGATGAATGGTGCGTATAAAATAAGAGAGAGCGCAGACAGCTAACACTACCAGGCGCTGGCCTGATTTTCCCAAGCTCCCTCAACCCTCTCGGGAAAAAAAAAAAAAAAAAAAAAGATGTTCCATTGAAGGCTCCGCTCATTGGTGTTGCAACGAATCGATTAAGTTTGTCGGGGGGGGATGAATGGTGCGTATAAAATAAGAGAGAGCGCAGACAGCTAACACTACCAGGCGCTGGCCTGATTTTCCCAAGCTCCCCAACCCTCTCGGGAAAAAAAAAAAAAAAAAGATGTTCCATTGAAGGCTCCGCTCATTGGTGTTGCAACGAATCGATTAAGTTTGTCGGGGGGGGATGAATGGTGCGTATAAAATAAGAGAGAGCGCAGACAGCTAACACTACCAGGCGCTGGCCTGATTTTCCCAAGCTCCCTCAACCCTCTCGGGAAAAAAAAAAAAAAAGATGTTCCATTGAAGGCTCCGCTCATTGGTGTTGCAACGAATCGATTAAGTTTGTCGGGGGGATGAATGGTGCGTATAAAATAAGAGAGAGCGCAGACAGCTAACACTACCAGGCGCTGGCCTGATTTTCCCAAGCTCCCTCAACCCTCTCGGGAAAAAAAAAAAAAAAAAGAAGATGTTCCATTGAAGGCTCCGCTCATTGGTGTTGCAACGAATCGATTAAGTTTGTCGGGGGGGGATGAATGGTGCGTATAAAATAAGAGAGAGCGCAGACAGCTAACACTACCAGGCGCTGGCCTGATTTTCCCCAAGCTCCCCTCAACCCTCTCGGGAAAAAAAAAAAAAGATGTTCCATTGAAGGCTCCGCTCATTGGTGTTGCAACGAATCGATTAAGTTTGTCGGGGGGGATGAATGGTGCGTATAAAATAAGAGAGAGCGCAGACAGCTAACACTACCAGGCGCTGGCCTCATTTTCCCAAGCTCCCTCAACCCTCTCGGGAAAAAAAAAAAAAAAAAAGATGTTCCATTGAAGGCTCCGCTCATTGGTGTTGCAACGAATCGATTAAGTTTGTCGGGGGGATGAATGGTGCGTATAAAATAAGAGAGAGCGCAGACAGCTAACACTACCAGGCGCTGGCCTGATTTTCCCAAGCTCCCCTCAACCCTCTCGGGGAAAAAAAAAAAAAAAAAAGATGTTCCATTGAAGGCTCCGCTCATTGGTGTTGCAACGAATCGATTAAGTTTGTCGGGGGGATGAATGGTGCGTATAAAATAAGAGAGAGCGCAGACAGCTAACACTACCAGGCGCTGGCCTGATTTTCCCAAGCTCCCCTCAACCCTCTCGGGAAAAAAAAAAAAAAAAGATGTTCCATTGAAGGCTCCGCTCATTGGTGTTGCAACGAATCGATTAAGTTTGTCGGGGGGGGATGAATGGTGCGTATAAAATAAGAGAGAGCGCAGACAGCTAACACTACCAGGCGCTGGCCTGATTTTCCCAAGCTCCCTCAACCCTCTCGGGAAAAAAAAAAAAAAAGATGTTCCATTGAAGGCTCCGCTCATTGGTGTTGCAACGAATCGATTAAGTTTGTCGGGGGGATGAATGGTGCGTATAAAATAAGAGAGAGCGCAGACAGCTAACACTACCAGGCGCTGGCCTGATTTTCCCAAGCTCCCTCAACCCTCTCGGGAAAAAAAAAAAAGATGTTCCATTGAAGGCTCCGCTCATTGGTGTTGCAACGAATCGATTAAGTTTGTCGGGGGGGGATGAATGGTGCGTATAAAATAAGAGAGAGCGCAGACAGCTAACACTACCAGGCGCTGGCCTGATTTTCCCAAGCTCCCTCAACCCTCTCGGGGAAAAAAAAAAAAAAAAAGATGTTCCATTGAAGGCTCCGCTCATTGGTGTTGCAACGAATCGATTAAGTTTGTCGGGGGGGGATGAATGGTGCGTATAAAATAAGAGAGAGCGCAGACAGCTAACACTACCAGGCGCTGGCCTGATTTTCCCAAGCTCCCTCAACCCTCTCGGGAAAAAAAAAAAAAAAAAAAAAAAAAAAAAAAAAAAAAAAAAAAAAGATGTTCCATTGAAGGCTCCGCTCATTGGTGTTGCAACGAATCGATTAAGTTTGTCGGGGGGGATGAATGGTGCGTATAAAATAAGAGAGAGCGCAGACAGCTAACACTACCAGGCGCTGGCCTGATTTTCCCCAAGCTCCCTCAACCCTCTCGGGAAAAAAAAAAAAAAAAAAAAAAAGATGTTCCATTGAAGGCTCCGCTCATTGGTGTTGCAACGAATCGATTAAGTTTGTCGGGGGGGGATGAATGGTGCGTATAAAATAAGAGAGAGCGCAGACAGCTAACACTACCAGGCGCTGGCCTGATTTTCCCAAGCTCCCTCAACCCTCTCGGGAAAAAAAAAAAAAAAAAAGATGTTCCATTGAAGGCTCCGCTCATTGGTGTTGCAACGAATCGATTAAGTTTGTCGGGGGGGATGAATGGTGCGTATAAAATAAGAGAGAGCGCAGACAGCTAACACTACCAGGCGCTGGCCTGATTTTCCCAAGCTCCCCTCAACCCTCTCGGGGAAAAAAAAAAAAAAAAAAAGATGTTCCATTGAAGGCTCCGCTCATTGGTGTTGCAACGAATCGATTAAGTTTGTCGGGGGGATGAATGGTGCGTATAAAATAAGAGAGAGCGCAGACAGCTAACACTACCAGGCGCTGGCCTGATTTTCCCAAGCTCCCTCAACCCTCTCGGGAAAAAAAAAAAAAAGATGTTCCATTGAAGGCTCCGCTCATTGGTGTTGCAACGAATCGATTAAGTTTGTCGGGGGGGGATGAATGGTGCGTATAAAATAAGAGAGAGCGCAGACAGCTAACACTACCAGGCGCTGGCCTGATTTTCCCAAGCTCCCTTCAACCCTCTCGGGGGAAAAAAAAAAAAATATATATATATATATATATATATATATATATATATATATATATATATATATATATATACATATATATATATATATATATATATATATATATATGTCTAGAAGGTCTTTTTGGATTCGATAGTATTATAGGTGCTCAAGTGAAGTGGACGACGAACGAAAAAACGATGCTTTATTGCCAATAAAGCATCGTTTTTTCGTTCGTCGACCACTTCACTTGAGCACCTATATATATATATATATATATATACATATATATATATATATATATATATATATATATATATATATATATATATATATATATATATATATATATATATATATAATACTCGCACGTCGGCGTTTGTGTGCTCTTGTGTGTAAGTTTTTCGCACTGCCTAAGCGGATCTAAGAGGCTTTATCGTGACAGTTAAATGGCCCTTATTTTAATTAAACCTATGCTACGATATCATGAGTATCGAATATAAGTCTTCACTTGAACTAGAACCAGGATATTTTGTACCGGTATTATTTTTTAAAATAAATTTTCTAAACATTCGGAAAACCAGAAATAAGGGCGCGAGCGGAAATGCTTGGAAGCGAAACAATCGTGTCACTCGTTCCTCGTGCCACTGATAAGCAGAGTTCTTCAATCATATATGAGTTGCGAAACACCCCATTAGGCCCATGTATCAAAACTTGAACTAACCATTGGCCGAAATCACGGGGAGTCTACTGATTGTGGCGTCATCTGTTGACCAAAAAGCAAACTAATAAACGCTCGCGACGATGCCAGCGCTGCTTGTGGCGTTGAGCAGCTTGCGAGGAGCGCTTGCAGAGGCGGGGCCGCGGCAATTTAGTGTTTTATATTGCTCCTCCCAGACGGCGCGACAATCTGCAGGTCCCCGCAAAATCGGCCATGGGCATCTCCGGGTTTCGGAACGCAGTTTCGCAACTTATATATGATTGAAGAAATCTGCTGATAAGCGCTCAACGAGCCATGAGGCTGAAGCGGTTCGAAAAACATCGCAGATGTGATCGCACTTCTCCCGCATAAAAGAACGTAGTGGAGAAACTCACGTTGAACGTAGCTCGTGAGGTTTAGATCGCGGAAGAGCCTCTTCGCGTCGTCTTCGCTTATGTAGCTTGCCGCAGTTGTCAAATGCCGCAAATGGCTGAGATCGTAGCGGCTCCGTTGCGGATGGTCCAGGAGGCAGCGGGCCAAATATGGCACCGTGCTAAGCGCCGATACCTGTTTTATAAAAGCTAGGATTAGGTGTTTCGTTGGCCACATTTTAAGAGTCCGACAACATCCCGTCAAGGCATTCGAATGAATAGCGGTAAGCATTTTGTTATCACAGTGACGCTGTATACAGCTACTAGCTTCTGGAGGGTTGCATCGGCGGACGAACCAACGCGTCGAACAATTTTCGGCGCCCCTCGCAACGGGTGCTCCTCGCCCCCTCTCCACCCCGATGCCTCTTTCACAAGTGTCGCGATACCCGGCGGCGGCACTTCCCGCCAATGGTTGTGCCCAGAGCCGTATATCCCCTTTTGGTTGTGCCCAGAGCCGTATATCCCCTCTGGTTGTGCCCTTCGTCTCGTGACGTAGAGATCGCGCTGGCGCTGCACAATCAGCAGTTGCCCTTTGGACTCTATGCGACGGACGCGTGTCGTTCGCTCGGCGCACAGAAGCGCGAATGGGTGCGAACAGGTGAAGACACTTCCGCAGAGCGTGCAGTCGGAGCCTCCAGCTGGCTTCCATCTTCACACTATAGCGGAAGGGGTGAAGATTTAAGGCGCAAACCTTATATGCCTCACCAAACGCGAAAATTGACTGTGAACGTCAACACGAGTGCTGCAAAAAAATTTTCATCACGTGATCACGCCACCATATGACGACGTCATCATGAACTCACAAATAGTCAGAATGTGTGACGCCATCATGATGTCACTATGACGTCGCACAGCGTTACGTCACACGATGGCGTCATCGCATGACATCGTCTATTGGTCAAAGGTAGGCCGATCCCGGCGGCAGTGCAAAAAGCTTTCGGATGTGGACAGGTAATACATTGACTGGGATGAAAAACAAGGCTTTCGTCTTCGAGTCACTTTGGGCGAAAGCGTGAGGAACCCTGTGACTTTTTAACACGAAAGTGTTTTATGCCGGGGTCCACCAAGATTTGAGTGACGTATTTCCGTCACGGAAATGACGTCGAAAAAATACGCATGATCAGAAGACAAAGAAAAAAAGTTCCGTCAGCGAGAGTCGATCCGAAGAATCCTCTTGGTCCGCGACAGCAGATGCCGGGCACGCTATCCATTGCGCCACGGTCACATACTCTGTAGGCGTTAAAAAAAAAGCCTTTTATATCTACCACTGTCCTCTCACAGTGCTCTTGCTCAAGTGAAGTAATGCGTTATAACCGTGAGATGCACGATTAGTTCCTTCAAAACATCGTTTCTACGCATCCATCCCATTCGGCGCGTTTCGAATGGAAAAGTGCAATTTTGGCAATGCATTAACACACTGCCAGGTGGCGACCTTACCCCTAGCATCGGCCTCGATCAGAGCATCCGTCCATACCGAAAAATGCTCTGCAACGCGCGAGCGCGTTGCGTAGCCGTAGCTCCGCGTTCTCGCCCCGCGATAAACCGCAGCCGGCAGACGGGGAAGACTCGACGCGCGTTGCGTTTCCCTCTGGTCGGGCAGCGTTGTTCAATAACTCTAACATGCCGCGAGTAGGCGACCTTAGCCACTTTAGCCCAGTTCGGCGTCTACTCAGTGACGCTCTTCTGGCTGTCACACCGCTTTTTCTAATTCCACTCTCACCGTACAGCTACCACAAGCATCTATGACCACAAGGGTCTGTTTAATCATTGATCATGAACGTTAGTCGCTGAGATACAGATGTGCCACCAAGCGTCAGCGTGCATGCATCCACGTTAAACGCTGATATAACTGTCAAACACTAATAAACGTTGTGCAAGCTATCTTATATCAATGTACAGTAAACATTCAACTACTTCTGTAAGGAGACGTTTCACTTTCGTGTTATACCGATTCCTATGACGGAGGGATCAACCACGTTTTTTTTTTTCTTCTTTTACACAGCGGGGCTGTTTGTGCAGGAGGTCAAGGAGCAGGGTGGAGGGTAAAGCATAGCATAGCCATGTATAGTATAGCAAAGGGGTGGGAAAGGGAAGTGAGGGTGAGGAGGAGCGATGTGAGGCGACGAAGGAGGGGATCGAAGGGTGCCAGCTCCGTCGCTTCCTCAGTCTTCGCACCATTAGTGTGTGGCTATAGTTGCCCCTGCGGCAATTTTTCTAGGTTGGAAGTATTTATAGGTAAAAGCTTGGCGCGATGAGAGCTCGCGTATGTAGGAATAATATTATTGCGCAATCGAGCCCAAGCTTGCTTTGCAAAAGGTAATGACAAAACGCAAGGCGAAGAAAACACGCTCTACAGGAAAGAGCGTCGCCGTACCTCTTTACTGTACCGCTTGTTTTCTTCGCCTTGCGTTGAGTCACCATCTTTGCCGCACAGTATGAACCACCTAGCCAAATAACGTGTTTTATTGAGCCGCTGCTTACACGTCACAATTTTTGACGAAAGCTTATGTGCTTGCCCAGAAAAAGTAGTCATTTGATTAATGTAAATATAAGTACATTCGCCGCCGAGATGGCTAGATCAAAAAGAAGTAAGAGAAAAACGTTGTCCCACTTCCGTGACTGAAACGAAAGAGCTAGCACTAAGGAATGGATGTTGAATTGGGCTCCAACAGCAGTGCATGGGGGAGCGTGTTCTCTGCTAATCGTCGTGCCCTTAGTAACTAAACACAGTACAGCTGCAGTCAGCTATCCCATGGTACAGACTAATCTCAATATTTCGCCTGTAAAAGCGAACGGTCTAGATGCCTCATTAAACCACGGCCGGATTCTGGAGAGGCGCGCGGGCGTTCCCTCTCACGCTCTTCACTATCGCTTCGGACGCAATGGGAGCGTTTCTCCACTGGTAAAGGCACCGCGCTGTACGCTGCGATCCTGCCGTTCTGACGGCTTTTAAATGCGAATGCATTTCTTAGTCGGGGTATGTCAGGCGTCCGTCGGTGTCCGCATCTCTCCGCTCTCACTCCCTCTCCCATAGCAACAGCTGCGGGCGCGCGCGCTTATCCTCGCCCCTAGCAACCGGGGCAGGTGGTGCGGGCGGAGTAGCGGAGAGTGACTGGAGAGGAGGAGCGCGCTCTGGTGTGTGAGGGCGCTCGCATCGCGGGAGCTCGGCGGAGCTCCCGCGTGTGTGGAGAGAGTGTAGGAGAGGGTAGGTGCAGTGCTTCGCCGCTCCTTCTCTCGCCGTTCGCTCTCTCTCCTTCCTGCGCCCCACTCTCCCGTCCGCTCGCTCACACGTATATATATATAAAAAAAGAAAAAAAAACAGGCGCTGCGCCGTGCTCCCGACCGGGCTGCAGAAATTAGGCGCCTTTTCCTTCTTCGAACCACAACCACCATATATAAATGGAGTGAAGCGCGCGCGAAATGCATTCGCATTTCCTCACGATTCCCTTCGGGGAGGTGGGGGGCATTTTTTTAAAAGCGAAGCATTTCTTAGCGAACTTCGCCGACATTGAGCGTATCTATCTATCTAGCTGCCTACGACATTGTGCTCTCCAGACCGTATCGTTAATGGAATTTATACCGAAATTGGTATCGCATAACATGACTGTATGACGAACATGAATGACTGGTTATATCATGAAAATTATGACTAACTTGTCATGAACTATATGGTTTACACGCCATGGCCGTGGTGCTCCTGCGGTCCGTTTCCTTTAACTTGATATATCCCAAAAATTGGCACGACGAGACATTTCTGCATGACCAACATAAAAGACAGGTGGTAATATGAAAATCGGGACATGCATGTCATGCACAACATAATTTACATGCCACACTCATGGTGCGCTGACGGCCGTTTCGCCAGCTTGATATACACCAAATATGGTATTACGTGACGTGACTGTATGACGAACATAAATGTTCGTCATACAGTCACGTATTATCTTTTAATTCGGCGTTAGGCCGAATTAAAGATAATAATAAAAAAAAAACCGGCAGATCCCACGCACTGTGGGAATGGATGTAATGCGAAGCAGCCACCAAGAAGCAAATCATGCTGTACATAATATGAATGCCATTATTTACATGTTAGTATATCAAGCTAGCGAACTGGACGCAAGCGCACCATGAGCGTGGCATGTAAATGGCATTGTAGATCACATACATGCCAAGATTTTCACGTTACGATCTGCCCCTTAAGTTCGCTTAATTTTTTACCTCGAATTGCAGCGAGACGCGAGACCAATCTGACTCCATTTCGCATGCGTTCGTGTCCTCGCAAGCGCGTTGCGCATCGTGCAGACGCCATCCGCGTTCCAGCGTCAATGACACACTTTGTCAATTCCAAAGTGTGTTCCTCGAACGCCTATGCCCACTGAGACGGGGTCAGTCAGAATGGAACGTCATGCGCGCGTCTCCCTCCTTGCATGATTAGAGACGCTAGGCACAGCGACGCTACGCAAGCAAAGCGCGAGCGCTGTAGAGTCCAACGCGAACGGCGTCCGTTTGCGCACCCCGGCGCCCACCTGGCACCGTGTCAGGGCAGGGCTGGAGGGACGGACGGACGGCCGGATGTATGGGCGACCAGACGGACGGACGTGAGCATGACACATTAAAGGCTTTCGCCTTAAAAATTTGGTGTATATCGAGCTATAACGAAACGGCCACGAGAGTTTCATGAGCGTGGCATGCAAGTCATGTTGCACACGACATGTCATGATTTCCATATTACCACTTGTCATTTATGCCCGTCATACAATCACGTCGCTGAATACCAAATTTTGCGTATATCAAGCTAGTGAAACGGCCACGAAAGTGTCATGAGCGTGGCATGCAAGTCATGTTGCACATGACATGTCATGATTTCCATATTACCACATGCCATTTATGCTCGTCATACAACCACGTCACTGAATACAAAATTTGGTGTATATCAAGCTAGCGAAACGGCCACGGGAGTACAATGAGCCTGGCATGCAAGTCATGCCGCACATGACATGCCGTGATTTCTTTATTACCACTTGTTATTTATGCTCCTCATACAATCACGTCACTCAATACCAAATTTGGTTTATATGAAGCTAGCGAAACGGCCCCGAGAGTGTCATGAGCGTGGCGTGCAAGTCATGTTGCACATGACATGTCATGATTTCCATATTACCACTTGTCATTTATGCTCGTCATACAGTCACGTCACGTCATACCAAATTTGGTGTATATCAAGCCAGCGAAACGGCCGTCAGCGTGCCATGAGCGTGGCATGTAAATCATGTTGTACATGACATGCAGTTCATGATTTTCATATTACCACCTGTCATATATATTGGTCATGCAGAAATGTCTCATCGTACGAATTTTTGGATGTATCAAGTTAAGAAAACGGCCTCAGGAGCACTATGGCCATGACGCGTGAATCATGCTTTTCATGACAAGTTAGTCATGATTTTCATGATATGACCAGCCATTCATGTTTGTCATACAATCATGTTATGCCGTAACAATTTTGGTATGAATCCCATGAACGATACGGCCGGGAGAGCACAAAGTCGTAGGCGGCTAGATAGATAGATAGATACGCTCAAAGTCGCCGAAGTTCGCTAAGAAATGCTTCGCATTTAAAATAGAGCTTCTTGGCGTACAGGTGACCGCCCCGTTATAAAGGGGACACCCATAGCATCAATCCATCCATCCTCGCCGTGCATGATCCGCGGCTGCTCGCTTTACCAGCGTTGTTGGGGATGTAACGAACTTTAGGTACCACCCACATTGTCCATGCAATATCTAGCAGCTGCACACCATAAGAATCGCTTAGGCCCCTATAACTTTACTGCCTCTTATCCCGTCTAAAATTGTGTTATATTGTGCACAAGGAAAGTGTGGGAGCGTGACCGTTTCTTTTTGTCACGATAGTGAGGGGAACTCGCCTTGAGCCGCTGCAGTGCTTCGAGAGTTTCCACTGTGTCTGGCTCCTCCAGGAAGGCGCACGTAGCCCCCTGGACGATGGCTTTGCACACGCAGTCGAACAAGGCGTAGACGTGACCAAGTGTGCTGGTGCACAGAAGCACGTCTTCAGCCGTTAAATTCATGTGCTGCTGGTGGCTGCAATGACGTGGGTGTTTTGATTATATGCTCTTTAAAAAAGCAGGGATATGTAATAACTTTGAGGCAATAAGCGCTTGTCACAACATTTAATACCTATGTAGTAACTTTAGTATACCGTGACACTTGATACTTACAGTTACTATCTACAGGGAAGTAGTAATACAAAGTTAGTAACCTCAATACCATGACAAGCTCAAATAAAAAAGGGAGACCGTATGGTATTGTCTCTTCACGTGATTACCTTGTTAAATACACAGCATAATGACATCCTCAGACAGAAATGTGTTCATAAAGGCATGAACATACTTTATACGAGAACACGCACACATGCAAGCATACAATATCAAGGCTTCTAACGCGACACTCACTCTGACAACAAACCTAAGGATACGCATGTAGATAGCCCCACTTTGGGGGTAGCACGCGTTGTACAGGTAAGCTAATCGTGAACTATGTTTTTGCCAACCATGAATCATGTTTTTGACTCGCAGTGTTATAGTTAACTATTTGCATATACGTGTACCCTGACGTAGCACATCCAACATAATAAGGATAGCTATAGTTTGGCTAAATTGAACACTGTCACCATAGGCGTGCGCACGAGGGGGGACAGGGGGCGAAAATACCGCCCCCCCTGGTCACCTTAAGAAGGGGGGGGAGCAGAAGTCTGCCCCATGCATTGACTTGAATAGGAAAGGGGGGGCGCTGCGACGAGCCGTCGCCCCCCCCCCCCCTGAACGAACCCTGCGCACGCCTATGACTCACAATTACAGCACAACGTACCTGGAGCCACTAGGGGTAGTAACGTTTACTAATCTCGTCACGTACGCAAGTATACTTGCGTACGTGACGAGTTAGTAAACGAGCTTAAGTAGTACGAGTTGGTAGAGGTTACTATAGTAACCTCTACTAACCCGTACACGCTAACTATAGTAACGGCAATATTTACTATCTCTCATATCTTTCTACAGGAGAAAACGTTAGTGAAACTTAGTAAATACTGGGTATACGTAGTATATACAAGGGGTAGTAAATACTGCAGTTACTGCCTTTCTTTAATTACCTTTTTTTTTTAAGAGTGCACGTCATATGCCTCTCGGACGCGAACCTCCGCGTCGCTCTCATTCTATCGCTTCATAGTAAATATGTAGACGATAAAAATGTCTGATGACAGGTTTGATGTTAAACACAAAAGGACGGTGGAGGCAGCGCAGACCCAACGGATATGTGCTATGGCTCTGTGCGATTTTTTACCTTCCTTGTCGAGCATTACACGTGTGCGCACTTAATTTTTATGTTTAAGGTTTATGCATTCTTTTTCAATTCTTTATAACATACTGCAGTACAGAAGGCCCGTCAGATCGGGTTTACCTATAAAAGATGCATTCACAATATCAATTGACAGGTTAACACAGCGGTAGTAAGATTCTAAACATAAA
This sequence comes from Rhipicephalus appendiculatus, assembly GCA_030522465.1. Classification (NCBI taxonomy): domain Eukaryota; kingdom Metazoa; phylum Arthropoda; class Arachnida; order Ixodida; family Ixodidae; genus Rhipicephalus; species Rhipicephalus appendiculatus. Next base: position 360,747 of record JALIZH010022382.1, read on the forward strand.
TAATAGAACACGTACAGGATCAACGCAGGCACCGCATGTAAATGAGTGACGTACTCTTTCTATTTTTGCGATCAAGCGTTTGCTTCCGTTCTACGTACAAAGCAAAATATATCGGAATCTGGAAGGTTCACTTCTTGTACAGTTATTGAGCTTACGCGTTAAGCATAGGCGTGCGCACGAGGGGGGCAGCCCCCCCCTCCCCCCTAGTCACATAAGAGGCGGAGGCGAAATATGTTCCATACATTGATAAGGGGGGGGGGGATCCTCCTAGTCACCTGAAAGGGCGGGCGTAAAGTCTGCCCCATGCATTGACTTAATAAGGGAGGGGGGGCGGCTTGCGACGAACCTTCGCCCCCCCCCCCCTGAACTGGAACCCTGCGCACGCCTATGGTGTTAAGTGTAGTTTGTCGGTGTGCGGATATTCGTCAATGAAGCAACATCAATTTACGCTGGGCTTCAGGTGTTACCACAAGAGGTGCGGATAAATTTCCGCCAATTGAGAACGAACATTCAATTTCCGGCAATATATATCGCAAAACATCGTAGACAACTCAATGACTGGATCGTGCTGTTATCTGAGGCTTCACGTGCCAAACCACGATAAATGGCAAGACAGCATTATCAAGCGCCAGTCTATATTAGCCATCATTTAGTCAATATTAGTCCATATTAACCAGTGCTAATGGGTGCCGGCAGTATACACGTAGATATGGTATCTCAAGCAAGTGATGTGATAGCTGCGCCAATTGCGCCAAACTGCGCCAATAGGTGAAACCTGCTACATCCTGCTACATCTTGGCAAAGCTTTCATTATTTGCGCCAAGCATGCGCCAAGACGTCGTTTTTTGCGTTCTTTCGGTGAGCAACAAGACGGCAGCCGCGCGAAATCTAATGTTACCCCTGCAATTTCGTGTGGCCGTCGCAGTAGACAGGAAAGTACGATGTAGCTTAACCTTCTCGCGACCTCGCCAAATGTACATGTCAAACAGCTTGTCAAATGTAAATACGCACTCCCCCTTCCCATCACCGTAGATTTTGTCGAGCACACATTAAATAACGGGAACAAAGGACCAGTTACTAAACTTTGTTCATCATTCACGGCCCATTAACCAGGGCTCTAGCGATTCCGTATACAAAGGAACGACAGAAGACACTCCTCCCTACAATGAAGGCCTAGGTTGTACTAAAAGCACAAACGTGATCAGATATTTTTTTAAGTGCCGATAACGTTAGGAGCCCGGGCTGACCTATGTTGTCGCCGCTTGGCGTAACGAAGGCAAAACCACGTATAAAAATAGAAAAGAAGAGGAAGCTAGCGAAAAATAGAGAGAGAAAGAAAGAGAAAAAACAGGAAGACAGAGATAAAAATAAAGATAGGAAAAAAGGATAGAAAAAAGCGGATAAAGAGAAAAAAGAAAGAAAGAGAAGAGGAAAGAAACAGAAAGCCGAAGGGAAACACAGAAGGCTGTCCAGCTCCATACTTGTTTCAGGCTTGGCACCACTAGTACGAAGCTGCCCTAATTCTGGAAAAGTAAATAGAAAGCATGGGAGATTTAGACAGCTTGTGCTTCCAGTATTGTAACTAAAGCACCAGGGAAAGCCAGAGTCATTTACAAATACCAAGTGAATTCCTGGGAAGTGTTAGGTGGCTTGAGCTGACCGGACTTAAAAAAGATGTCTACAGAAAAGCGATGAGCAGTGACCTAATTTCATGTTTAGGAGTACTGCAAATGAACATGCGTGCATAAATGGATTTCGTTTGACATGTGTTGCAATATCTCCGGCTTAGAAACAAGCATTTGCGTCCGAAAATGTGCGGCAAGTAACTGCTCCAAATGGTTGTTAAGCCTGCTCCAAAGTGAGATTTTAGTTGCTCCAGGAGCTGCGCCAAAATTGGTTTGGTCAATCACATCACTGTCAAGCCTCAAGAATTAGTGAGATGCCTTGTGAGACTGCACTACATTTGGGCATAGCCCGTAGTTTTCATACGAAATTTTACAACTTACGCCGTTAATGAATGCGGTTGGAGCAGGCCAAGCAAACAGTCTCCCGCGGTAAAAAGGTTCACGATATGCTCAAGGTTAGCTTTATTTGTAAATAAAGTCTATATAGAGCTCATCATGGACCTTTTTCTGCCAGGTAGCAAACAAACTGCGCACAAAACAAAAGTGAGAGAATGGCAAAGAGCGGCAGTTTGCCACCTGTTAGCCTTCACGCTGGCCACAAGTGAGTCGTGGTAGTGCACGACCATCTTGGGTTTTCCTGTGGTGCCACTCGTGGAACGCATGTAGCAGATGCAGTTAGCTTGGTACTCGACGCGGGGCGCTGATACGCGGAGCGCTTCGGTGCCCATCTCGATGAACTCGTTCCACGAGAACACGACGCCTTCCGCGCCAGTTGGCACACTCGCAAGTTCGCCCACAGTGATGATGTGCTGAAAAAATGGCACGAATACGCTTTGTACGACTATCCTGGATACAGTGTTTAAATAAAAGCCAGTTTCGCCGCGAGGGCGCAGCACTAAGGTGCGATAGCAACGTATTTGAATGCTATACGAGGTAACAGAGAGTCTTAGTGCCGCGTTCCTTTGTACTCGTCGCTGCACCTGTAGAGAATACAAAGGAACACAAGGGCAAACGTCAAGCCGCTTGGGGCCCCAGCACTAAAACTCTCTAATAAGGCAAGCAGCTAACTCCTTTAGCGCCCGAACTGGCGCAACTCAACGAAACGCTGGCGCAAGAAAACATGGCTGCTGCAGCGAGCGAAGCGACCTTCGTGCTGTATATCGCTTCAACGCATGCTACACAGCACGCACAAAGGTATGAGCCTTCTGCTAATCCCTGTCAAGACAAGGGGCGTGCGCCTGCGGCCGGCCGATCAAAGTTACTGCCGGAGCGACGTAGCCCCTCTACGGGGCCCCTCCTACCCATGGGCCTTTCGCGCGACGAAAGGACGGCCGGCGCGTTGCCTCTCCAAATGAGTCGCGATCGTCATCTGCCCTCGCACGCTTTCACTCTGACATAAAACATATGCCGCACGGGGCGATGTTATCGGCTTGGCGTTCATACGAAATCTCACAGCGACGGCGACGGCGACGGCGAAAATGCACATGGAGTGTCCATATATTTGTAGTCGCAATAAAAAAAGAAAACGTTCATGGCTGCACCAGTGCCTGCATGAACGGCTGTATTACAGATAAGTGTCATCATGCGCTGAGAACAACAATCATTCTGTGCATTTGCTGTTCTTTACCTCTATTTCCCTCTCTCTCTCTCTTTCTTGATCATACTATTCTCCTAACGCCCATTCTCGTGTAGGGTAGCAAACCGGATGCTTGTTTTAGTTAACGTTTATACCTTAGTTTTTCCTACCACGTTCCTCCTTCTGTCTCTCTACTGAAGCCTGTAGTCAATGTCCACATCGAACTCGGGTTCAATAAAACGGTGCGTTCATGAGAAAGAAATTTCAGTCCTACACAAATAGCGGCTGTCACTTACTTTTATGGTTGGTTGGCTCGCCCTCAATTGAAGCGCTGAGTCAATTTTGCTTGCTTCGCAGCAGACGATAGTGAACTCTATGTCTTTCATCAACTCAATGAGAGCCTCTGGAAACAAATGATTTATATATTTGTATTAGTGCACGGACTAAGATGTTATCTAGGCTTGTGCAATGCTCCTACGCGTTTTTCTGTATGCTTTACGCACTTATAATCTCATTATTCTTCATCCAGATATGTAGTCCTGATGCACATCTCTAAAATTTGCAAAACGAGTTACAGGAAGACCTGGAGGACACGATGGCCAAGGCTGGCATGTGAGGTGACGCCGCCGTACCTTAATACTCGTACTTTTACAGCGGTACACGTCGCATCTCTAGCACAACATTATTGTAACGCATCACAAATGGGATCATTAGGTATATCCACATAAAAAATTGACGGACCCTTTGTAAATTGCAAAGTGTGTTCCGCGAACGCCTGTGTCCATTGAGATGGCGTCGGTCAAAATGATTCCAAACGCTGGGCACAGAGACGCTACGCAAGCAAAGCGCGAGCGCTGTAGAGTTCCGACGCGACCGGCGTCCGTTTGCGCACCCCGGCGGCCACCTGGCTCCGTGCCAGGGCTCGAAAGGACGGACGGCACGGACGGACGGACACGGACGGATGGACGGATGGATGGACAGACACGGACGGACGGACGCCGGACGGACGGACAGACGCGAGCAAGAGACATTAAAGGCTTTCGCCTTAATATTCACAGCGTCTGCCTTGTTGTTCTGCATTGATTCGTCCGTACCTGTTCTGTAGCTGTTTTTTGTCGCACCAGTGGAGGTGCGACAAAAAGCCTCCCAGCATCTTTCGTTGCTGGAAGCTTGAGCTAATGAACGACACACTGACTACTCGTTGCCTAAATTATTCAATTGCTAATCGAAGTTCGAGTCGTACCGACAGAGTATCCATGGTAGTCGCAGACGACAGCCACATTCGCACAAGCGGCGCCCACGAGCATGGGCAACAGTTCGAGGCGATTGGCGACGATGAGACACAGTTTGTCACCGGCGCAGACGCCCAGGCTTTGCAAGGCACCATGGATGGCTTCCACCTGATTGGCCAGTACGCCGTACGTTTGCTCGGCGTGTGACGTGGCATTTACCTGGGAGGTAGATAACGCAGTGGGCATTGCGTAAAACTCACTCCAAGCTTTTATTGTACTTTTTTCGATCCTTCATGTCAAGCATTCCTGGGGTTTCAATGCCTGATAGCAATAGGTGGGCTGCCAGACACGTCATATTGGAGGGCTGTAAACTAAGTTTCACCAGTTGTGATTTCTCTTTACCTGCATACAACGGTCGTTACATGACTGTTCGTTCATTATGCCACCTCCGGGACGTCTATTTAAAAAGAAACGCGTTGCATTAGGATTGTTAGCCCGAAAAAATTTCAGCCAGTGGGGACTCATTAGCGAATCCACTCACAACAAGCATGTACGGAGGAATAGCTTCGTGTGTGTGTGTGTGTGTGTGTGTGTGTGTGTGTGTGTGTGTGTGTGTGTGTGTGTGTGTGTGTGTGTGTGTGTGTGTGTGTGTGTGTGTGTGTGTGTGTGTGTGTGTGTGTGTGTGTGTGTGCGTGCGTGCGTGTGTGTGTGTGTGTGTGTGTGTGTGTGTGTGTGTGTGTGTGTGTGTGTGTGTGTGTGTGTGTGTGTGTGTGTGTGTGTGTGTGTGTGTGTGTGTGTGTGTGTGTGTGTGTGTGTGTGTGTGTGTGTGTGTGTGTGTGTGTAGGAGTGCTTGTTTGTACCTAGGCAGAAAATGTTTCGCAATAGCAGTGAGATGCTTTTAATAGTGCACAAGGCATCATCAGTCGTAGTGACATCATCACATCATCACAAGGCATCATCAGGCATCATCAGGCATCATCGGTCCGAAATGATTCCTAAGAGGTTAATGCCGTTTTTCTTCTCAAATTGTCAAAACTTCGCGACGGTCAAGTTATGTCGGAGTGATGACATACTTGAAGACGTATATACAGGCCGATGCCTCACACTTATTAAAGCTAACAGCTTTCTTTGATCTTTTCGGTCACATGGCTGGGATACGGCTTCTGGTGATTTAAATGCTACGGTTAAGTGCTCGAAATGGTCCTTGATGATGCGGCAGGAAAAAATGCTTTAGTGTCCTCCATACGACAAGTTACATCTTCAAGAGCATCACCTCATTATAAAGCGACTGGCTCTCTAAAAGCGTCATAAGCTATTCGCAGCTGACCATCACCGTTGCTGGTTTAGGCACAGGCGCTATTTTCCGTATATGTAAACCTTATCGTTGGCAGAGAAGACCGGAAGTTGCCGCGGCGTCAGCACTTGCTATTACACACAGCTAGAAGCTGGAAATACTTCAAGTTTACCCTTCAATTTTATTGCTTAGTTTAGCCCATATAAATAACAGTACTCACCCATCTAGAGTTGGAGTTAAGGCGCAAGTGCTCCAGGATGTACCCACCGAAGTTCTTGCGACAGTCGAGCTCGCAATCACCGAATGGGCTCTTCACTATAGTAGCCATCTGTGGGGCACATGCGTAAACGTCTCGGCTCACTTGTTGGTTGTCATAAATCACTGGGATTAATTTTTCAATCTGAGAGGCTTAAGTGCCCCATCAGACGCTGGCCACGGCGGTACAGAAGTACGCGCGACCTGAATGAAAATTCAGAAAAACAAACAAACAAATCTGGGTCCAAACAGCAACCGCACTCCGGTGTCCCGCGTGACCGTCAAGTACTTTACCTAAGGGCCACGACAGAGCTTGAAATCACTTCGAAAAAAAAAATAATAAACGTAAGCGCTCTTAAAGGGACACTAAAGTGAAGCAATGAATTGGTTTATATTGATAAACTGTACTCTGAGAACTCTAATGTCGTTAATTTCGCCATCACATGCTTATTAATATAGGAGGAAATCAAGGGCAAAGTATCATTTTTAAATTTCGCGCTGAAATATCCGCTTGTGACGTCACGGATTTCAGGGGTTATTTTTCATCGGTTGGCGTCATTGGCTAAACATTTTCCAAAACTTTGTATGTGAAGTCTATGGCCACCTCAGATGACGATGTACTTCATGCTTACCGATTAGAAACTATGTAGGCCCTAGTAGAAGCGTCAAAATCCATGACGTCACGGTGAGTGGTGCGGAAATTTCACGGCGGCGTCGCCACCCACATTTTCTTTTCGCGCATTTTCTCGCTTACCAAGTGTCTCCATGCGGTAAGAGTGGTGTTTTGGTATTGTGAAATTGTAACTTACTATGGCGCGAGAAATCGTTTTTCTGTTTAGTGTCCCTTTAATGTTTCATGTAAGGGTCTTTAATGGCGCTAGCCCCTAGCGTTTGGCGAAGTTTGGCTCGCGTACATAAGTGTCGGCAGGATTCTGTCTTGAGGGGGGAGGTGGAAACCTGGGTTGTCGCGGTGGTGAGAGGGGAAGCGCCGTTGTTGCATTGCAATGGGGGGGGGGGGGGGGGATGTCTCTTTTGCGCCCCCCCCCCTCCCCATTTCCCTCTGCCGACATCCATGCTTTGGGTAGATTTTAGGTTAACTTTGGTCGTCGAACTTTCATAGCTTCAGTGTATACACACGACCCACTAGGACCGGCTTGTTCACCGTCGTCCACTTAACGAGTCAACTGATGAGTGAAATAAGACTGTTCCGTCGCGGTATGGGCAGCTTGATGGCACATACCCAAAAGGAAAACAAGTGGCGTCTTTCAAGTTCTCCTTCATTTGATTTTCACTAGTTATCCTGTCATTTATTTCGCCCTTTAATAAACTTATGCTCCGATATCGTACGTATTCTGTACAACTCGACTTGAACCAATAACTATGTCGTGGCGGAAGAAAAGTGGAACAAAGAGCAGAAAAAATGCCCCCACCAGTCCCCGAAGGGAATCGTAGGAAATGCGAATGCGCCGACACCGACTTCATCGCCTTGAGAGGCGCCCAGCCAGCGAACGGTCGAGAGTGAGGCGCCAGCGGACGGGGGAGTGGGGCGCAGGGAGGAGAGAGAGCGAACGGCGGGGAGAAGGAGCGGCGAAGCACTGCACCTACCCTCTCCTACACTCTATCGCACCACATGCTCCGTTTGCTAGGGGCGAGGATAAGCGCGCGCCCGCAGCTGTTGCCTATGGGAAGGGGAGTGAGAGCGGAGAGATAACACCTGCCGGCGCGCGGACACCTCCTCAACCTATCTTCCTCCTCCTCCTCCTCCTCCTCCGCGGACAACGCCGGACTACGCGGGACAACGCCGCCTGACATGCCCGACTAAGAAATGCATTCGCATTTAAAACACTTTCATAACATTCGAGCCAACGTTCAACTGACGGCCCGCTCAGGGGGGGGGGCAATGCCGACGTGCTAGCGCCGGTAACGACCCTATGCGGTCCATGTCACGCAAAAAATTCCGTTAGCATAGCATTGCGTGGCAGAAGCGCATACAGGATCGCACAAAGCGTCACACAGTGCGAATTGCGTAATGAGTTGGTGGCTGAGAGTTGCCAACCTCTGAATAACTCATCATTATCATCAGCCACAACATCAAGAAAGGCTTTCGCATCTCTCAGCCTAAAGTCATGACTAGAGGCCGGATTTTTAGGCACTAAAAATCGTGTTTTAGGCGCCAAAAATAGGCAGGAAAAACGCAGTTTTAGGCCCCCCAAAATCGTAAATATAGGCACAATAAATTTTTACAAAAAACTCAAATTTTCGAATAAGGATGTTCGCGACCTGGTCTACGACAGAAAAGCAAACAAATGTTATATTTTATGATTGTACAAAGGCGTTAATGATTTAACTAAGCCATGCAATGGTCCCTTTTCGGGCATGGTTTCCAGAACACGGTCTCTCCTTTTATTGTACAGAATGATAAGTTAAGTGTCCACCATCGAATAAACACGCTTCTGGGTCTGCTTCTTTTCGGCATGGCTGGGAAGGGCAGCACAGGATTCAATAGCCAGACCGCTAAAAGGCCAGCAGGGTCTGTTAGCCTCGTATTGGCCGGGTCTAATAGCGCAGGGTCAATTTGTCATCTTTGTGTGAACACCATAAAGGGCCCCTTACCAGGTTTGAGCGTTTCGAGCTAGAAGTGTAATGCATGCACTGCGCTAACGATCACGTCTGCCAAAATTTGCAGCGTTACGCTCCCCGGAAGGAGGTGAAATGTCAGACTGAATGCCTCGTGCCTTTTATCTCACGGGCGCGCGCACCAATGTGGGGGAGGTGAAGTTCAACAAGGAATGGTCCTGTGGATGTCACAGTAGTACATAAAACTGCGAGCATTATTCGAGGCTACATGCGTAATTTGTGCAATCTGTTGCTTGAATAGAAGAATAAAAGTTAATACAAATATTAAAACATACAAACGGAATGTGTGCACATTTTTCTTTAGTTTTTTCTTCTAATCGAGAGCGATGCGAGACTTAGCTGCCTATATTTCTTTTGTGTTCGTGTTTTCGCCGTTCCCGCGTCTTGCCGGCGCCAGCCCTGACAACGCTTAGCATGTTTTTGGTGCATCGTCCCTTACAGCAGTTCCAGCTGTGCGACGCGCTGTGTCGTGGTAAGGATACAGGATCCATGCCAGCCTCTCCAAACGCATAGACAGATCCATCCCACAGAAACAGGCAGTACACTATAGAGCGAACGCCGAAACGATACAACACCGCTTGTGCGCACGATCTGGCTTGGGCATGTCATGTGCACATAGTGTAATCTTGCGTGTGCATGGCGTGTTGATGCGTCAACGTCGTGTGATCTTCCGGCTCCGAGTTTCTCTGATACCGAAGAGGGCAGGGAAGGAATTTGGCTTGCGAGTGGCAAAGGTTTCAAGCTCACCGAGCGGCATCATGCTTTCGTGGCTCGTAATGAACCAATTGAAAAGTTCTTGTGGTACAAAGCTCTTCATTTGGCACGCGAACAGTATCTGACTAAAATTTCTCATGTGACCTGGTGAAGCGCCCTTTAAGAGTAAATTACAAACGAAACAAAAGCCATGTGCACATCTGATTTTTTTACCTACTTTCTACTTTCCCCTGACGGCACTCCATGGTTTCGCATTCGCTCTGCATATTCCTGCTGCTGCGCGCAGGCACCTCCTGTTTTCTGCCCCCCACCACGCCCAAGTCTTCAAGGAGGTGCTTCAATTCCATGGGAACACTGAACTGGAAAACCGGCGGTAAAAGCCGCCCGCCACGTCCTCGGCCGTAGTCCCCACTCTCCTCTTCTTCTCCTCTCCTCTTCCCGCCTTTATGTTCCTCTCCCCATTCCACTGTACACGCTGGGACGTGCTCCCATTTAGGATAACACATCTCGAGCTAGTTGGTTGAGCATACTGAGGTGAAAACAGCGCACACTTGACAAGGACGGACAGAGAATAGACAAGACACAGGCGCTGACTAACAACTGAAGTTTTATTGTTCATACTCCATGAAAATATATAGCACGTATCAACAACAAAAAAAAAAAGGGATTGGGGAGCGGCACAGTAAAAGGAGCAAGGCTTGATAAAAGAGCACACTCACAGCAGTTTACCAAGAGGGATCATGATTATGTAGCCCCTGATAGGAAGGCTAGCTCCTTATCTAAAAGGGCTATTGATGGGGTGCTGACACAGCTATCCTGTAGGGTAACAATGTTTTGGGCTTCTACAATTTCTCTGATCATTTTATCACCGGACCTGCGCAGTACTCTCGTGCTGTTGAATTGAGGCGAGCATTCACAATCTCGGCAGTGGATGCCCAGATGTCCTGAGATTCGCACGGTCACATTATACTTATGTTCTAACAATCTTTTATTAAGGCATCGGTCCGTTTGGCCGACGTAAGAGCGTCCGCAAGTCAGGGGAATAGAATAAATGACTCCCTCAGCACATGGCACGAACTGATCTCGATGATTAGTGGTGCAGCCGACATGATCAGAGAAATGATCAGAGAAATTGATCAGAGAAATTGTAGAAGCCCAAAACATTGTTACCCTACAGGATAGCTGTGTCAGCACCCCATCAATAGCCCTTTTAGATAAGGAGCTAGCCTTCCTATCAGGGGCTACATAATCATGATCCCTCTTGGTAAACTGCTGTGAGTGTGCTCTTTTATCAAGCCTTGCTCCTTTTACTGTGCCGCTCCCCAATCCTTTTTTTTTTTGTTGTTGATACGTGCTATATATTTTCATGGAGTATGAACAATAAAACTTCAGTTGTTAGTCAGCGCCTGTGTCTTGTCTATTCTCTGTCGGTCCGTGTCAAGTGTGCACTGTTTTCACCTCAGTATCCCATTTAGGGTTGCAGAAATAGCGTCTTTTCCTCTCCCCTGCTCCAACCGTTCGCGCCATGTCAGTGGGGTGGGGTAAGGTGGCCGGCGCGTCCCATTTCACTGCTGCTACCGGTTGCTTCCCGGATGTTTGTTGAACTAGGGAACCCCATAAAGTTCCGAAACGTCAATTATGCCCGGTAACATGAATTACGGTCTCAAACTGTACTCGAAAGCAAAATTTGAGGCCAAATAGCGTTCATATAGGCACCAATTTTGAAAATAGGCATTTATGGGCACTTATAGACATTTAGGCACAAACCCCAAAAATAGGCATTTATAGGCACTATAAAAACACTATAAAAGCCCTCCTTTACCCCTAATTCATGCTCATATATCAAAGTGGCGCGATAGGAACGCAAGGAAAAAAATAGGCATTTGCCTATAATCCGGTCTCTAGTCATGACCACCCGCGCAAAAAAAAAAAAAAAAACATTTCAGTAATTGTTCAATGAAGAGCACGATAAACATTCAAGGAAGGGCTCAATCATGGCACAAGAAAGGTGTGAAGGCTTTCACCTTGATTTATCTGAAGGAAGTACCTAAGGACCTCGGCAATTTCTCTCTGACTTTGGTTATACGGGTAATAGTATTAAGGATGAAGGCAGCGAACTTGTACATTTAACTCAGATGATTTCATTGGATCCTGTTCTGAACCAATGTTATCACTCCTTTGCATGCGCGTCTAGGTACCAAAGGATGTAAGTTAATTAGTTTTCCACTAATGTGTAGCTTTTAAATGCGAAGCATTTCTTAGCGAACTTCCGCGACTTTGAGCGTATCTATCTATCTATCTATCTATCTATCTATCTATCTATCTATCTATCTATCTATCTATCTATCTATCTATCTATCTATCTATCTATCTATCTATCTATCTATCTATCTATCTATCTAACCGCCTACGATTTTGTGC